>JARQOC010000005.1:223058270-223501461 GCA_033576535.1 Allobates femoralis | reverse complement strand
GCTGATGGCACCACAAGGGCGGCGTGGCACCAATCTGTTCCTTGGGTAATCTCTGGCTTTGGTGGAAAAAGCCACTTCAGAAGAAATACCATGTGGAGATGGGGCAGATGATTTTTTATACATTATGGGCTGACCCCTGTCTCCACCCATCTTGCACCTCTGGGCTGTCTCACAATTCCCACCCCTCGGAGGGGAGATATGGACACCCAGATTCCATAAGCTGACCTAGCCGTGTCCGTGGGCATCACAGACGGAAGACAATACTTTCATATTTTTAGTTATGATTTTATCTTCGCCTGGATATGAAACATGGCTACTCTGAGAACACCCTACTAGCCAATATCATGTTTACATGGCTTACAGTCATCCTACATTCTTATGAATACAAGCCTTATCACCGTCTAGATATGTAGAGTTCATTTTTATATTCGATAGTACCACAGGGTGGACGGCTTATGAGATATTAATGTTATAGTCACGGCTCCGTCCAGTCTGCATGGGAAGAAAGGACTTCCTCTCCCCTGGCCTTACAGTGATATTGGACGTGTCACCTTTTGGCAAAACCCCATTTCTGAGGAAGCTCCATACACCTAGCTGATTACCATATCAAAGGTGAGGATGAGCTCCTTTTGTGTGGCCTTGTTGGCTGGCAGCTACGTGCTAATTACTCTACCACTTGCCAGAGATTAATGACTTCTGCCTTCCAAGGTTGGGGGCTTATCTCTTTATGAGTGAGATGTGCCTTATCAAATTGCTTTCTTGGAGAAATGGAATATGGGGGATATGGCAATATTCCTTACCAATATTACTTATTCATCACAAACAACCCTGGATTAAATTTTAAATTCAATTGCCACAAGGCTCATTAGATATAATATATACACGATGATTATACAGATATTACAATCAATTATACAAATAATGGTAGTAGGTTATGCAGGTACATGCAGTCAAATGTAATCAGTTACCTGTTCCTTGGTTGCTGGCGGCCACATGGAGGCAGTGTAGAGCCACTTATTTCCTTGGTTACTCCCAACACATAACATAATGCATTCTCCTTAAAAACAAAACCCCTGGAGGAAAATGGCTGATCGTTTTTAACTCCTAGGCTGGTCACTCTCTCTCCATCCTCAGGCTGTCTTTGAATTTCCTCTTCTTGGACTCTGAACAGAAATATAACAAAAGCTACTATTGGTCATAACTTTCCACTGGGAGGTCCGTGGGGAATGGTTTTAGTGCCATGGGATTCAGCTAGATCTCCTCTACTCTCAGAGACCACAGACAGTTTCCCTACTTGGCTTTGGCTATCCATTCACCCTAATTTCTCAGTCTGGGGTGCTAGAAAAAAATCACACCCTAGGCATGTGTGCAATTTGCTCTCACAGACTTTAGGAATCTGATCATGTATGCCTTGAATATATTTTATTTTTATTACTCTCATTGATATGTTGGTGTCGACGAGTCTGTGGTTTTTTGTGAGTGCTCTCAGCTAAATTACATATTTTTCTGTGAAACCCTGGACACCGCATGACTTCTTTTATGTCCAAGGCCAATTGCCCTGGCTTCTTAATTGCTTTTCTCACTTAGCTGCCAGTGAATGTAACATTCTGGTTCAGATGGCTGCCCTGAACAAATGTCAGTAAAGGTGTCAGTTCCTGAAAAGGCGTCCAGAGTGCAATGCTGATGAGTGCTGCTAGCAGCTGCAAAATAACCTGTGGCTATGGGTATCAGCCCCACCAGAGGCCTTCCAACGGGGAGACTCCTACCCCAAGCAACAATTCAGTATGGCATGGACCACCCCATCGTTTTTCCTTTATTGAGGAGGTTCGGTTTGCAGATGCCATTGTCCAGGAGTAGTTGCATGGGCCTAAAGCCAATTATGTCAACGACCATTGTACCCGAGGCAAAGTGGTGGCACTCTTGAAGGATAAGGGGTTTAGATTCCTAGTGGAAAAAGGTAGTAGGCATCAATGCTATGTCCACCCTGCTGCGTGACCATCTTCCCAAAAGATTGCGCACCAACTTTGCTAGGGAAGAGGTAACGTTCATGAAGTGTGGTGCAGCAAGGGGTGGTTCATGGTTGGAATATGTCGGGTTGCCACTACCGCCAAATTTGACAAGTGGAAGGAGGCCGACCGGAGAGATAATGTGCATTGGGTGGAGGACAGGACTCTCTCAGTTAGCCAGCCAGCTGCATCCAAACCAACATTGCATGTCAGTGTTCCACAAATCACTCCTATCTTTCCTAGAGGGGGTGGTCTTCCCCTAATTCCTCCATCATCTTCTCCAGCAATGGCCAAAAAGGAGTGTGCTGGGGGCAGGTGGTGGCGGAAAATGCCCCTACAGGAATAGCCCCTGTGACCCACCCAAGACCATCTGACAGAGAAGGGCAGTGCTGGAAATGCTACCACACAGTGAAGTGGACTCTCCTAACAAAAAGGCAAATTGTGTTTGGTCAATAACCCATCCCATTGGTTTGTTTACAGTTCTTCCTTGACCGAGACCTGTTTTCTTGTTAATCTTATATTTTCCCCTTCCTGCGTTTTGCAACATTTGTGCTCCCTCTTGCTGGATTAGCGGGCATGCATGTGTGGCGCCCTGTGGTTCAGGTAGTCACAGGAACCCTAGTGCATGTAGGGATTTCCACATCGGGTACACCTCACACATGCAACACCTGCCATCCCTGGTCTGTAGTGGAGCTCTAACAGCCAGGGGCGGACTGGCACAGGTGGCTATGCCCCCCAGTCCACCACCGCCTTCCCCCCCCGCTCCTCATTTGCGCTCAGGACCCCCCCCCCGCTAACAGCTAACGTCAGTCGAATTCCCCTTTAAATGCAGGTGCAGGTGGCAGAGCTAGGGAGACAGCTAGTCAATGGAGGAGAGAGTCAGAGAGTTTGTGCAGTGCAGGCAGCACTGTGAAGAACCTGGTGAATGGAGCCGTGCTAGAAATGTACCAGAGAACTGTCTGAACCAGTGTGAGTAGGGGACAAAGGCAAGCAGATAAACAGGGGGCAGAGAAGTCATACCGGCTCACCCCATGAAGTACCCGAATACCGGAGTCCGAGTCTGCCTAGGGGAGTATAGTCCAGCAGAAATTACTGGTACACCGAGGAGACTCCAGTCTCCCGAACACCTGCAGCACATTCAACTGGGGAGCTAGTGTGACGCCCCACTGGTCAGGCGTCACAGTTAGGGTACTACATTCATAAAAGAGTGTTTGGCTATCTATGTCACAGTGGCAATGCAAGGTTTGTAGGAGGCTCCCACCTCTGGACTCCCACACTCGAGCCTAGCAACTGGTTGGAGCCCAGTCTCTGGGGGAGAGTTAGGGGAGGAGGGAGGTAGTAAAATGGGGAGTTCTGGTTTGCCCTGAGGAGAAGAAGGAATGAAAGCCCTGAGTGAGGAAAGGGGACTCCGAGAGAAGGGGCCTGAGAGAGGAACAGGCAGCCCAGGAACACCCAGGATCGCCCACCTAAAAGTCGAGGACCCCCTTCTTAAGAGCTGGGAAGTTGGGAACTCATCAGCACCCCCAACAGGCCTGGTAGTAAGGGGTAGTGCAAGGACAGGGATCAGCAACAGGACACAGGATCGACTAAAGAAGGCATACCCACAGGAGTCTCCGAGAGACCTTGCAGCCCACTGTGACTACCCGGCTGGTTACCTCTTGAGAAAGACTGCTTTGCACTGTGAACTGTATTGCCACCAGAAATTGTTCCAGTAAAGTACCCAGGTAGAGTGACAAAGTCTCCGTGTGTTTGTTCTCTAACTGCCCTGCTGACGATCTATCTACGCAGTCTGCATCCCCATCATCGGTGCACTCATGCCCCGGAGGCCAGCTCCACCTGCAGGCAGTACCATCGCCTCCGGAGGTCTGAAGCGGCGCTGGTGTCAAGTCACCAGAATCTGCAGGTGGCGTCACGTGAACTTTATACTTTATTGTTTTCAAATGTTTCCCTTTTGGAAAGCAGACCACCAGGGCCACATGTCTGAGCAGGCCACCAGTGACCAGTGGTGTAACTGCAGCTCAGGGCCCCGATGCAAAAGCTCCAACGGGGCCCCAATTATTGCAAATCTTTATACTATTAGTCATTTTGTATAGGCCAAAGGACTTCTGGGTCCCCTAGGCTGCAGGCCCGGGTGCGATCGCAACCCCTGCACTATTGTAGTTATGCCCATGCCAGTGACATCCTATCGCAGCAGAGGCCCATAAACCGATCCCCATACCCCAGGTGCGTCATAAGCCCTTTTCTGTGCTCATGAACAGGATTCGAACCAACCCATAGCTAATGGCTATTGTGTGCCTTTACGAACTTTAAAACCATGTCTAAAAGAACTTTCACAGTCTTTAAACACGGCACCGAGAACTGGTTCCCACTATTTTACTGGGAATCTCAAGATGGCGGCCTAACCATGTGGAATGACAATGTGTAGGCCCAAGGGAGTACCTGAGCCCCTTGTCATGGGAGGGCCTAGCAACAGGCGCAAAACTGTTTGCCCGCCCTGATGGCCATCAATCAACCAAGGGTGCTGGCCAAATGAAGTGATCCGTGGAGTACCGCCCGAAGTTAATACAGTCCAAACCAGAAGAGAAGGACACAGCAACAAAGAGACTCTGGTACCCGATGCAATGGCGACCCGTTGGGAGGACCTCATGCGAGAGGTGACACACGGGTCATCCGTTTGCACCCCAGCATACCAGCGTTCCACTGACCCAGGACTACGTAGAATCCTACCAGGAACCAGATGTTGTCGTCGAGGCCGAAGAAGGGGATGACGACGACCAGATCGGTTCCGTAGAGGAGGACTCTGATCTGGATGACCCGACTACGCTGTAGGGGCAACAGGAGGCAACACTCCAGAAGCAGCGTGGTGGAGTGCCGGGAGTATCGTCGAGAGACCGTGCATGGGTTCTGCGCCGAGGTGAGCGCTGTTTCGGATGCCCCAGCAACCAGCTCACCACCCCTGGCATACTCCCCCCAAATCAGCGAGGCAGACCAAACGGGCCGACAACGCCGCCGTGAGGAATGGTGGCAACGTGAGATGGAGAGCCACCATGCCCGAAACGAAGCCCGCCGACAACCTCCATTACCCCTCGAACTCCTTAAGCAAAGTACTGTGGTGTCCTTTTATTATGCAGATGGGTGGGTTTCATCAGGGAACCTGAATTAATGGACGGGTGAGAGACACAGCGGAGGCCAGACTAAGTTTCATACAGGTCAGGGCTTCTACAGGAAGGAAACAGGGACCAGGAGGCCTTACAAACCACTTGGTGTGGAAATCCCGAAGTACTACCCAACTACCTGGAGTGAACATTGGACTATACCTGCTTAACATCAGTAAAAGGTATGAAAACTACTCCCAGTGTGTGCCTGCCAGTTGTTTCCGCCCTGAACCTGCACCAAATTTAGACTACGTCATAACCTCCTATAGAGCTGTTCCTGTGTGAAACCATTTCTTTACATCACTGCCCTGGGACTTCGCTCCGCCTGCAGGGAGCGACATCATCCGGCTGCCTATCCATCGTCCCTGAAGGTCTGCTGGCAGTGCTGGTGCCATCACTAGATACTGCAGGTGGCATCATGTTAAAAAACCTTTATTATTTTTTTATTAAACCCTTTTTTGTGACCACCAGGGCCACAGATCTGGGCACTGGCCACCAGTGACAGTCCCTTAAAGCTATGCGTGGGATGCGAGTACCCCGGTCCCTGGGGTGCGTCACATGCAGCCTTTGGGCTACAACTCAAAGCCCTTAATAGACTCTGCCTTTCAAGAACTTTCAACCATTTTAAGAGTCTGCTTATCACTGTGGGTCTTTTGTTATAACTATGTAAATTCAAATATGTGTGTTTGAGACTTATAGTCTGTGTTACAGTAAAGTTTTTTTGTACTTCACTCCTCGTATGCTGGACTGTTTCTGCAAACAGGTGCTATGATACTGCCCTACAGAGACTGGTGACCAAGCCACAGGCCTCGGGCCTGATGGCTTAGGTATAGAAATGCAAGACACTACATACACTCCTGTACAACAGTGCTGAAGGTGATGAAATTAGCACCTTTGCAATGCTAAGGAAATCCTGGAAACTTGCACCGTTTTCAGACCTTGAGACCTGTAGTAGGCTACCCCTGCCCTAGAAGTCTCTGTGGAGCCATAGGGCAAGAGAAATCCTCCAGCCCTTTTACCACAACTACAGTTCTCCCTGGACCCTCTTAGGCCCTGTGACCACGATGCGTTGTTTGATGCTTTTTTGATGCAGATTTTGCAAGCAAAAAAAAATGTTTGCACAGCCTGTTTGAATTTTAAAGCAGATTCTCAAAATCCGCTTCAAAAGAAACAATGTACCATGGGTACTGGGCCTTACAATAATATGGTGGGGTCATGTTCCCAGAAAACATTCCCCCATGTGCTGTGAGAGTGTGACAAGCGGTGCCATCACAAACATTATTTCACTTCAGACTAGAGGGGTTATCCTACAAGTTTGAACTGTGCTGCACTCCCTTACATCACTGCTCCTCACGCGCTGTCTCACAATACCGCTGAGATATTGTAGATTCGCAGCTCTCACGAGACAGCCAGTGTTATGATCGCTGATGTCACTGAGGTTATCTCAGATCACACAGCAGGATTTCCTGCTGCATGATAACCACTGTGTAACCTGAGACAAGCTCAAGGACGTCATGTGGATGTCTGAGCTTTATGAGAGGACCTGGAAGCATGGTGAGTGTGACAGCGATGCGGAAGCTTCCTAACTAATAGTGTAGGAAGCTACTGTCTGTGCAAAAACAGCGGGTCTCTACTGTAAAATGGTTTGAACTTTGTTTGGCAGCTTTTGGGAAGGTGTTTTCTAGTACCTTGATTTTCCCTGCCATTGATCTGAATGGGGTTCAGATGTTCGACAAACATATGCCTGCTCGGCAAACCAAATCAAATCCATACTTCAAAAGGTTCGCTCATCTATACACATTACCCTGTTTTGTTTACTTCTGGCTTTCCACCGCGCAATCATCATCATCAGCTCTGAATTGGTTGAAAGTCGTCTGAATATGATAAATGTCCTGAGCTCCTTTCCCTCCCTCCTTTATATCTGGCACTACCCAAAGTACAACTACCACTTTGGTAGCCACTGAAAGTGCCCCTAACACTTTGGCTGACAATGCCACTACTATCACCACCAAAACAGGTAGACATTTAAGTTATGTCCTCAATCCCCTCTGTCATAATCTCATCCTAGTCCAAATGCACACTATTCATCTTATCCAGCAGTAAAGATGAGAAAACCTTTTGAAGTTCGGGCTCGGCTTGGCTCACCAAATTAGCATATGCTTGCTGAAGTGTTCAACAAATTGTTCGTTGAACTTCCGAATCCCACTGAAGTCAATAGGAGCAAAAATCAAGGGCATAGAAAATACCTTAAAGGAAACTTGTCAGCTGAGATGGGCGGTCTCCGGATCTCCATTCCTCCCTCCCCTTGCACACTCTTATCATGCCCCACTGGGCGTTATCATTCCTTATCCTGTGGGTCCCCTATGTTAAAATTCCCAGCTCCTCCTCAGAGTATGACGTGCAGTCGGACGTCAGTTTCAGTCTGGTGGATTGTGAGGGCTTATCAGGTGTATGGCCCGGCTTCAATATGCGCACTGTGCATGCGCCGAAGCTGGACCATACGGCTCATGCACCCGCACACTGAGCAGGACGTGAACTTACGTCCGGCTGCGCGTCATACTATGAGGAAGAGGAATTTTAAAACGGGGCGAGAAAAGAAGGAATGATGATGCCCAGTGAGGATAAGAGCCTGCAAGGGAGGGAGACCCCCCAGGGAGAGAGACCCCCCCAGGGAGGGAGACCCCCCCATCTCAATCTACACCGTAGCCTGGAGCCCTCAATATCATAGGAATATGTAAGTTATTTAATAGCTTTTCTAAAGCTTTAAAGTGCAGTTTTAGCTCAGAGAGGGATGGTTAGGGATGTGCAAGCAAGGTGCAGGGACAGGTAGTGATAGGATAAGGGGATAAAACAAGCTCAAATTAGGGACAGACACCAGTGAAAGTGTTATATATTCCCTAGAGTTAACATTATTATCATTGTGTATTATGGATGCATGGGACAAGGTCTGGTCCAGCATTTCAAGCTTCAGGTATAGGCATGGTGTTCAAACAATCCTAGTAAATTCACAAAACACAACGAAGACACTCCAAGAAGAGTCTCCACATTTAAAAAAAAATAAAGCCAAATAGCACCAAAGTTGCACAGATTGACATAGAAAAAAAATGCAGAATGACACATTCTGAATGCATAGACATATATTCCCCAGAGTTTACAGTTTTATCATTGTGCATTATGGATGCATGGGACAAGTCCTGGTCCAGTATTTCAAGCTTCAACATTGATCAGGACAAGCTTCAACATTGATCAGGAACAGGGACATGAGCGATAGGTGTAGTCATGGTGCTCAGAGAGCCCTGCTAAACTCACAAAACCCACAACAAATACATCCCAATATCAGTCTTCACATTTAAAAAAAGTAGGGCCAGACACCACCAAAGTGGCATCAATTGACCCAGAATACAAATTGCATAATGGTGCAGCCTGCATGCATGGCACACTATCTGGAACAGGGCCTGGTCTAACATTTGAAGGTTAAATATTTATTAGTAACAGGTGGATGAGTGACACATGGAGGCATCGTGCTCAGAGAGCCCTGCGAAATTCTGGAAACAGACAAGGAGACCCCAAGAAGAGTCTCAACATTTCAAAAAATAATAAAAGTTTGTTAGCCAGCTCACCCAGGTAGAAATCTACCCTCGACTCTGTTCTCTGCCAGGAATCGGCATGGAGTGAGGGAGGCACACCCTCATGCAGTCACCTCAGAAAAAAACAGATGAATTCCAGTGGAGGAAACCCTTCTGGCAGTGTTAAAATCCATTTATTTCTTTTACATTGTTAAAATCCATTCCAAGAAGGATTCGACTTGTGAATTAACAGTGGGCACCATACTGTAGAGTGAACAGCTTGTCTGTTCCCAGACTATGTATTACAACCCTTTAAGATCTTCTTCTTGGTCAAGAAGATGACTTTAAAGGGTCAAGACGTGTAGTCTGGGAACAGACAAGCTGTGCACTCTACTGTATGGTGCCCACTGTTACTTTACAAGTCGATCCTGTATTGGAATGGATTTTAACGATGTAAAAAAAAACGGATTTTAACACTGCCAGAAATCATGTTTTATTTTAAAAAAGTAGGGCCAGACACCACCAAAGTCGCATCATTTGACCCAGAATAAAAATTGAATAATGGCAAGATCAATGCCCACACTGAAAAGTACAACATCGCCTAGTCTGTCCAGTCTGCCACTTAGGTGGAAAAGTCCTTGGAGATCCATGACTTGTTGATCTTGATATAAGTTAGGCAACTCCCAGAAATTGATTCTGACAGATAATCTGCTGCTAATGTTTCTACGCTGAAGACTCGATGCCCCTTGAGTGGTAAGTGTAGTTCTGTAATGCGTAATTTTTTACGGATGTGTTGGTGAAAACAAGTGCTAAGATTGTATATCAGCTGTTTATAAAACTCCAGCTTGTGCATGTCCCTGTTCAGAACAGCAAGCATGTGACTAAATTAACTCTTGTACCGCGGATCCATCAATGTAGTAATGCATTTGTGTACAAAAGAACAGGTGGAGCCATACAGTTGTGGCCAAAAGTATTGACACCCCTGCAATTCTGTCAGATAACACTCAGTTTCTTCCTGAAAATGATTGCAATCACAAATTCTTTGGTATTATTATCTTCATTTAATTTGTCTTCAATGAAAAAACACACAAAAGAGAATGAAGCAAGAAGCAAAAAGCAAAGCATTGATCATTTCACACAAAACTCCAAAAATGGACCAGACAAAAGTATTAGCACCCTCAGCCTAATACTTGGTTGCACAACCTTTAGCCAAAATAACTGCGATCAACCGCTTCCGGTAACCATCAATGAGTTTCTTACAATGCTCTGCTGGAATTTTAGACCATTCTTCTTTGGCAAACTGCTCCAGGTACCTGATATTTGAAGGGTGCCTTCTCCAAACTGCCATTTTTAGATCTCTCCACAGGTGTTCTATGGGATTCAGGTCTGGACTCATTGCTGGCCACCTTAGAAGTCTCCAGTGCTTTCTCTCAAACCATTTTCTAGTGCTTTTTGAAGTGTGTTTTGGGTCATTTGTCCTGCTGGAAGACCCATGACCTCTGAGGGAGACCCATCTTTCTCACACTGGGCCCTACATTATGCTGGAAAATTTGTTGGTAGTCTTCAGACTTCATAATACCATGCAGACGGTCAAGCAGTCCAGTGCCAGAGGCAGTAAAGCAACCCCAAAACATCAGGGAACCTCCGCCATGTTTGACTGTAGGGACCGTGTTCTTTTCTTTGAATGCCTCTTTTTTTTCTCCTGTAAACTCTATGTTGATGCCTTTGCCCAAAAAGCTCTACTTTTGTCTCATCTGACCAGAGAACATTCTTCCAAAACGTTTTAGGCCTTCTCAGGTAAGTTTTGGCAAACTCCAGGCTGGGTTTTTTATGTCTCGGGTAAGAAGTGGGGTCTTCCTGGGTATCCTACCATACAGTCCCTTTTCATTCAGAAGCTGACAGATAGTACGGGTTGACACTGCTGTACCCTCGGACTGTAGGGCAGCTTGAACTTGTTTGGATGTTAGTCGAGGTTCTTTATCCACCATCCGCACAATCTTGCGTTGAAATCTCTCGTCAATGTTTTTTTTCCGTCAACATCTAGGGAGGTTAGTCACAGTGCCATGGGCTTTTTAACTTCTTGATGACACTGTGCACGGTAGACACAGGAACATTCAGGTCTTTGGAGATGGACTTGTAGCCTTGAGATTGCTCATGCTTCGTCACAATTTGGTTTCTGAAGTCCTCAGACAGTTCTTTGGTCTTCTTTCTTTTCTGCATGCTCAATGTGGTACACACAAGGACACAGGACAGACTGTCTGGAAGTGTGATTTAGCTATTGCCAACACCTGTTAGGTGCCACAGGTAAGTTGCAGGTGCTGTTAATTACACAAATTAGAGAAGCATGACATGATTTTTCTAACAGTGCCAATACTTTTATCCACCCCTTTTTTATGTTTGGTGTGGAATTAGATCCAATTTGGCTTTAGGACAATTCTTTTGTGTTTTTTCATTGATGACAAATTAAATGAAGATAATAATACCAAATAATTTGTGATTGCAATCATTTTCAGGAAGAAACTGAGTATTATCTGACAGAATTGCAGGGGTGTCAATACTTTTGGCCACAACTGTAAATGCTTTGCAGTGAATATAAGCTTTATTTAAGAGACATAATAAATAGGAAAGGTGACTAGATTTTAATAATGCATGGCTAACAATAAAGGTACTGTTACACACAGAGATATATTGCTTGCAACTCACTGGTTGCAGTGAAATCATGGACACATTGTTCCATTTTGTACAAGGCAACAAAATGGAACAATGTGTCCATGATTTCACTGCAACCAGTGAGTTGCAAGCAATATATCTCTGTGTGTAACGGTACCTTAAGAGGTATAAGGCAATAAATTTCACTTATAATGTCAAACCGTAATTACAAGAATTATTGTCAAACGGTCAATTTTACAATATATAGCTGTGATGGGGTTAGCTGACAATATGATAATTATTTCCAAATGGAGCTATTGTAACCCCAAATTTCCAGCCTGGATCTGGTATTACCGCAAGATTATATCAACACATGTAAAAACAGTCTAACATAATGAATTTAACATCATCTTTCATACCCAGTAAAGTGCCTGTGCATGGAACAAAAGACCCCTCTCTGGGCCAGACTCCAACGTACGTTTCGCTGTGTGTCTACAATTGGTGCTTCATCATTGGGAGTAACAAATATTATGCTGACATGGTTTATATCTAGATTACACGTGATTTTGCTAATTTTAAGGTGGAACTCTTGTTTGCGGCATGGAAGCAGGCAGATGATATGAAGGGTCGGTTCAGAGAAAGAGGATGTAGTCGCAGGACTATAAAGTACGGTTATACCAGGGACAGACATACTAGACGTGATGATCTCTTCCTTCCCTCTTAAAAGAAAAAAGATGGAGACGCGGGGGTGATAAGATTTATATCTACCCACAACCAGCAATGGGATACCATGAGACAGGACCTGGTGAAACATTGGTCAGTGTTACTGTCCGAGACATCCTTGTGGGATCTCCTATCTAGGGGTCCACAGATGACTCCACGAAGATCCCAGAATTTAAAAGACATGCTTGTCCAAAGCCATTATACACCTACGGCTTCTGGGATCATCGGGGTGGGACCTCCCATAAGGGGCTTCTTTCCCTGTAGTCGGTGTCTTGCCTGTGCCAATCTGGTTTGCAGCTCTCACTTTGTGACAAGCGATGGCAGTTGAATCTTTACCCTCAACCAACATATCACATGTAGCAGCACACATGTGGTGTATTACGCCACCTGTGACTGCCAAAAAATCTATGTTGGTTTGACGTTGCGCGAGTTACGTGTGAGAGTGGGCTAACATATTAGAGAGATTGTGGCAGCAAGAAAAGTGAAGGACATCACCACACTCAAAACCCTGCACTGCCACTTTTATAAATTTCACAATTGAAATCCTAAAACACTAAAAGTGAGCGGCATAGACAAAATACAAGGGGGGATTAGAGTTGGTGATCTTAAGAGAATTCTGCCCCAGAGGGAGTTAAAATGGGTAGTGATGCTGGACACTGTCTCCCCAAAGGGCCTTAATGAGTCCCTCAGTTTCACCCCATATTTATAGATAAATGATTGCCTTGACTTGCTATCCAATGCTGTTCTTTTGATGACCCTACATTAACTCTGTCCCTAGAGGGAACAAACCCCTTTTTCCCTTTCTGTGCCACTGATTTCCTGGTACCATACAGAATTTTAATGGTTTTGTTTTTAATGCACTTGTTTCTGTTTATCTTGACAGTGATGTGTGAATTTCCTGATTTGCTGTTATATGTTGAGCATACATTGTGAACTCCCGTGGAATGAAAATGTGGAAGTATCTAAATTCCCATGCATTAATCGTTATTACGATGACTATATTGAAGCTAAACGTTGTTGCGTTGCAGCTATTATACATCTCTACTATGATCGCTATTGTTAGGATTGTATTTTAACTAATGCTGCGACGTAGCAGCGAAAAAATCTTTACTACGGTTTACTGTGCACATGCCTGCGCTTCCGTCCGTGCTCCGGCATCACTATGGCGTCCACCACGCTTATGCGTCCTCTTCTGTTGCCGGGATACCCTCCCGGCACCAGTGATTGGGCGGTGGGCGGGATGCCGGAAGTGACAGTCCAGGGCCTGGCGGCATACACACATGCGCCACAAACATGAGTTCCACCTTATAATTAGCAGAATCAGGTGTGCAATCTAGATATAAATCTTGTCAGCATAATATTTGTTACTCCCGATGATGAAGCACCAATTGTAGACAGGCAGCGAAACTTATGTTGGAGTCTGGCCCAGTGGGGGGGTCTTTTGTTCCATTCACAGGCACTTTACTGGATATGAAGGATGATGTTATATTCATTATGTTATGGTGGGTTTACACACACCAATTTATCTGTTCAATCTCTGAACCAATCTCTGGTTGCAGTGAAATCATGGATACATTGCTCCATGTTGTACACACTCACAAAATGGAGCAATGTATCCATGATTTCACTGCAACCAGAGATTGGTTCAGAGATTGAACAGATAAATTGGTGTGTGTAAACCCACCATTAGACTATTTTTACATGAGTTGATATAATCTTGCGGTAATACCAGATCAAGGCTGGAAATTTGGGGTTACAATAGCTCCATTTGGAAATAATAATCATATTGTCAGCTAACTCCATCACAGCTATATATTGTAAAATTGACCGTTTGACAATAATTCTTGTAATTATAGTTTGACATTATAAGTGAAATGTATTGCCTTATACCTCTTAAGGTACCGTTACACACAGAGATATATTGCTTGCAACTCACTGGTTGCAGTGAAATCATGGACACATTGTTCCATTTTGTTGCCGTGTACAAAATGGAACAATGTGTCCATGATTTCACTGCAACCAGTGAGTTGCATGCAATATATCTCTGTGTGTAACAGTACCTTTATTGTTAGCCATGCATTATTAAAATCTAGTCACCTTTCCTATTTATTATGTCTCTTAAATAAAGCTTATATTCACTGCAAAGCATTTATAGTTGTGGCCAAAAGTATTGACACCCCTGCAATTCTGTCAGATAATACTCAGTTTCTTCCTGAAAATGATTGCAATCACAAATTCTTTGGTATTATTGCCTTATACCTCTTAGGGCCCCTTTACACGCCACCACTGAAAGGTAGCAACTGCCTGGCATTAGGGATATTTATGCCTGTTGCCATGAAATTGCTACGAAATGGCGGGGTGTACATAGGGTAATTCCTCCCGGTGTCCTGCAGTTGACTCAGATATCTGTTGCTGAGCCGTGCTCAAAAACCGAAGGCAACGCAAAGGTATAATTGCCATGGTAGTGGCGTCTAAACGGGGCACAGGCATGGATGTTGCGTCGCCTAGTGAACTCCCACGGGCGTGCCACAGCGTCATGGATACCACGCCGCATCAGCGATCATTGGTGGGGCTACTGTGTAACCATTGGCTGTTCCTTCTCAGGGCGCCATACTTTAAAGAGCTGACCATTCACACTACACAATTGCAATGGCGTCATGTATTAACCAGCCTTCCTGCGCAGGCTGGCAATCATGACGCTATTAGTCCGTTTGTCCCAATATCAGCGTATTAGTGTCATCGGAATACACAACTCTCTCACGTCCTATGTACACTTGCGGCGCGAAAGAATGTACGCCCATAATTCCTTTGTGTAGCGGCGTGTTAAAGCAGGGAAGGTATTCAACAGGAAGTAAGCCCGCAGGATCTGTCGGTACTTTCCGGGATACAAAGATACCTTCAGGTTGAACAACGCAATGGCGGCGTGTATATGCGGCATCGGCGATCGGTATCCACTGTTAAAAACGTGCGCGTGCAAGTGCGGTGGATACCTGTTGCTAGGCACAATGGGGGCGTGTAAAGGTACCTTTAAGGTACCGTTATACACAGAGATATATTGCTTGCAACTCACTGGTTGCAGTGAAATCATGGACACATTGTTCCATTTTTTGCTGTGTACAAAATGGAACAATGTGTCCATAATTTCACTGCAACCAGTGAGTTGCAAGCAATATATCTCTGTATGTAACGGTACCTTTATTGTTAGCCATGCATTATTAAAATCTAGTCCACCTTTTCTATTTATTATGTCTCTTAAATAAAGCTTATATTCACTGCAAAGCATTTATGGCTCCACCTGTTCTCTTGTACACAAATGTTGTATTGTGTTGAGGCACTGTGCTGATAATCGGTAGTACACTGATTCAGCTACAACTTTGCCATATGGATTTATGTATGTTAATGTAGTAATGCAGTAGTCATCACTAATTCAAATCCTTACAATACAGGC
Organism: Allobates femoralis; assembly: GCA_033576535.1. Taxonomy (NCBI): domain Eukaryota; kingdom Metazoa; phylum Chordata; class Amphibia; order Anura; family Aromobatidae; genus Allobates; species Allobates femoralis. Next base: position 223,485,914 of record JARQOC010000005.1, on the reverse strand, counting down.
ATCTTGTTGCAGCAAGAAGGTGCTCATGTGTCTGACACATCCAAGAGGCCCAAGTCCTTGTAGAGTCGGTGGCGGCATAAAAATCAATCTTGGTTCCTCCGTCTTCTCCTGCCAACCTCGGACAGCAGAAAGGGGAATAATTTTTTACCTCATCTCCTTACTGTTCTGTGCCCATCATCTCTTTATGATCGTGAACCCTCACCCTGTCTGACCACAATCTGCTGACCTTCTCCTCCCTCACCTCCCCTACTACATCACCTCCTCTCCGCAAACTTGATCATCCCCGCAGAAACCTAAAACACATTGATCTACACTCACTCTCAGCATCCCTTCTCCCTCACGCCAACATAACATCTATACCGTGACACAGACACTGCCACCCCCCTCTACAACACCACATTAACCAAGGCACTCGACTTAGCCGCCCCCTACACACCACGCTCCACGCACTAATAAGCAACCCTGGCACACCACCCTCACTAAAGACCTGAGATGGGCATCCAGGGTCGCCGAGAGGCGATGGAAAAAATCAGGTTCCACTGAGCATTTTGCGCTGTTCAAACAGACCCTCATCGCCTTCAAGACTGCACTTGCCACCGCCAAACAAACCTTCTTCTTATCCCTAATAACCTCCCTGTCCCACAATGACAAGCAACTTTTCAAAACCTTTAATTCCTTACTCTGCCCGCCTGCCCCCCCTCCCTCTCCCCTTATCTCTGCAGAAGACTTTGCCTCCTTCTTCAAAGAAAGGATTGACAGAATCAGAGACAGCTTTGATCCACTGTCCCCACAGCCTCCCCTTTCACCTATACTGCCCTCTACTTCAATCAACTGCTTTCCCCCTATAACTGAAGACCAGCTCTCCTCCCTCCTGTCAAAATTACACCTCACCACCAGCGCCCACGACCCGCTCCCATCCCACCTCATTCCCAACCTCACCTCCGTTATCATCCCAGCCCTAACTCATCTTTTCAACCTATCACTCACCACCGGCACCTTCCCCTCAGCCTTCAAACACGCCTTGATCACACCTATCCTCAAAAAAACCCTCCCTCGATCCAACAACTGTCTCCAATCTCTCCTCCCTTTCGCCTCTAAACTACTTGAACAGCATGTCCACTCTGAGCTGTCCTCTCACCTCTCCTCCTGCTCCCTCTTTGACCGCCTGCAATCTGGCTTCCAACCCCTCCATCCACTGAAACAGCCCTGACCAAAGTCACAAATGACCTACTGACTGCCAAAAGCAAACGCCACTATTCTGTTCTCCTCCTCCTCGACCTGTCAGCCGCCTTCGACACTGTTGACCACTCCCTTCTACTACAGATCCTGGAATCTCTTGGCATCACGGATCTTGCCCTCTCTTGGATCTCCTCATACTTAACGACCGCACCTTCAGCGTCACCCACTCCCACACATCCTCCTCGCCCTACCCCCTATCTATTGGGGTCCCCCAGGGCTCGGTTCTTGGACTATTACTGTTCTCAATCTACACTCTCGCCTAGGGCAACTCATTGAGTCCCATGGCCTCCAATATCACCTCTAGCTGACGACACCCAAATCTACCTGTCTGGTCCTGACATCATCTCCCTTCTATCCAAAATTCCACACTGCCTGTCCGTCATCTCATCCTTCTTCTCTGCTCGCTTCCTTAAGCTGAACATGGACAAAACCGAGTTCATAGTCTTCCCCCCAAGACGCTCCCCCTCACTACCTGACCCATCCATCGTCGTCAACGACTGCTCTCTTTCTCCAGTCCCCCAAGCCAAGTGCCTCAGGGTTATCCTTGACTCTTCCCTCTCCTTCAAGCCCCACATCCAGGCCCTCGCCACCTCCTGCCGACTCCAGCTCAAAAACATCTATAGGATTCGCACTTTCCTTGACCACGACGCTGCTAAAACCCTTATTCATGCTCTCATCATCTCCCGCCTTGATTACTGCAACCTCCTGCTCACCGGCCTCCCAATACCTCCCTTGCACCTCTCCAATCTATCTGAACTCCGCTGCCCGCCTAATCCATCTGTCTCCCCGCTACTCCCCTGTTTCCCCCCTCTGCCAAGCCGTTCACTGGCTCCCTACTTCCCAGAGATCCCGGTTTAAAACATTAACCATGACATACAAAGCCATCCACAACCTGTCCCCTCCATACATCTCTGACATGGTCTCCCGATACCTACCCTCACGCAACCTGCGATCCTCCCAAGAGCTTCTCCTCTACTCCCCCCTCATCTCCTCTTCGCACAACCGCATACAGGATTTCTCCCGTGCTTCACCCAGACTCTGGAACTCACTGCCCCAACACATCAGACATTCTCCTACCCTGGGAACCTTCAAAAGAAACCTGAAGACCCACCTGTTCCGCCAATCCTACCACCTGCAATAAGACCCGGTCCACCACACCGCCTCACGACTGAAATTTCCTCCTCCCACTGTATCCCCACCCGCCCCTCGTAGACTGTGAGCCTTTGTGGACAGGATTTCTCCCCTCTTGTTCCTGTACAACCGAACTGTCAACATTTATTGTTACTTGTATTGTTACTATGTTACTTGTCCTAGTCTGCCCTTTTTAGCATGTAAAGCGCCATGGAATATAATGGCGCTATATAAATAAATAATAATAATAATAGTCTTCCTCCATTTGTTCCTCGGCTCCTGCACCTTCACTACCAGTTTGTCTGGTACCATAAGCCCCCCTCTGTCACTCTACTGCACCCTCCCAAGACACCTGCCTGTGCAACCAGAGTCTGAGCCTTAGAAATATTGATATCTTTTCTGTATTCTCCTCCTCTTCCACTGGTATCACCACCTCATCCTACAGATTTTTCAAAATTTGCTCCATCGTGTAGATGACCAGAATAGTGATGCTGATGATAGAATCATCAGTGCTAACATCTCAGTAGCCATTTCTAAACTGCGTAGAAGAGTGCAGAGGTCCTTAATTTGTGCTCGCTCTGCAAGCGACATTTGCACCACATTTTCAGCCATATCTTGTGCGGCAGCTCATCCACGCTGGGATAGTGGCATAGGAAGTTTTGGACAACCAGGTTGTGGATGTGAGCAAGGGCCGGACTGGGACCAAAAAGCAGCCCTGGAAAACAAGCCCCACCAGCCCACATACTATATCACCCATCAGCCACGATCAGTGAATTTAGCTTTAACGTTGTCATGGCCTCACCACTTTTTAAAAGGAGTTATCTGAAGAGCCACATGTGAATGGTGCAACAGAGGGATATCAACTGCAGCTCCATTTACATGTTACTCTCCAAAACCACGTTTCCCAGGATTGTGGGGTCCCAGCGGTCAGATTGTTGGAATATGTTTAGTGCAACAACTCCATTACTGTGTATGTAAGTGTTGTATTGCTAGGTTTGTGCATTGTGTATAAAGTTGGATCTAAAAAAAAAAAGGAAACACTCTCAGAGGCTCACACACAGGAAATACCATGTGACTGTAACCAGTTTCCTGTGTCTGTGCATGAAAGAAGAAGCAGCTGCAGATGCTGCACAGATACATCGAAGATGTGTATATTCCTGTTTCCACAAAGCTCTTCATATCTGTACCTGTTTGTTGCTAAATAAAGCTCATTTCTGTTGTCAACACGCTTTCAGTGTATCCTGAATGATCTGCTGCCAATACTGATCCACCGCGAAGAAAGTGTCATCACCTATACAAAAGAGGAGTGATGACTTCCTTGTTCAGGATAACCATAATTAAACAACGTTTAAATGCTGAAATTCACAAAGTCCAATACCGCCTCTCTGACAGCAGGACAGGAGAAGTGGTACTGTGCAGTGTATATATACAGAATAATACAGATACTGAGGATTACATCCAGTATACAGGACAGGAGAAGTGGTACTGTGCAGTGTATATATACAGAATAATACAGATACTGAGGATTACACCCAGTATACAGGACAGGAGAAGTGGTACTGTGCAGTGTATATATACAGAATAATACAGAAATTGAGGATTACACCCAAATATACAGGACAGAAGTGGTACTGTGCAATGTGTATATAAAATAGTATATACAGTGTGGACTCAACACTATAAATTATATACACAGTCACAGCTCCATACTTAATACTATGTACACAGCTCCACAGTACATACTAAATATACTGTAGCTAGCTGTCAGTAGCATATATTGTAGAGCTGTGTATACTGGGTGTGTGCAATAATCCATGTATGTACTTAGTGATGTATGGGGTTGAGATATATATATTGTATATACAAAACTGAGGTATATATATTTGATACTATACATGGGGCTGGGGGTGAGGTATGTACATTAAATAGAATACATGGGGCTGAGGTTTATCAATTGGATAGGATATATGGGGTTGAAGTATAGTTATTAGAAAGGGTATACTGGACTGAGGTATATACTATAAGCCTCAGCCCCAGCATGTCCTATCTAATGTATATACTTTGGCATTATATATCCTATCTAATGTACATTCCTTGGCCCAAGTATGTCCTGTGTAAAGTATACCCTGGGACTGAGGCTTATACAGTACATTAGATAGGATATTTTGAGGCTGAGGCTATAAATATGTGTATACCTCAGCCCCAGTGTATACATCACACAGGACATTCTAGGGCTGGGAAATATAGATTAGATAGGATATACAGGGCTGATGTATAAACATTAGACAGGATATACTGGGGCTGAGGTATATACATTATATAAGATATACTGGGGGTGAGGTATATACATTCGATAGGATATACAGGGATGATATAGTATATATACCTCATTCCTGTATATCCTATATGATGTACATACCTCAACCCCAGTATATCTTTCTTACATAATGTATATACCTCAGCCCCAGTATATCCTGTCTAATGTATTTATACAATGGGGCTAAGATTTATACAGTACATTAGATTGGATATACTGAGGCTGGAGCAGTATATAGCTAATATATATTCATTAGCCCCAATATATCCTATGTAAAATATATTCCTGGGCCTCAGTGTGTATATACATTACACAGGACATACTGGGGCTGAGGATATACATTAAATAAGTATAGCCCCAGTCTCAGTACATCCTATCTAATGTACTGTGTAAATGTGAGGAGTACATGTGAGAAATTATTATGATGCAGTGTAGCAGGGGCCGGGGTCCTCAAGTTTTTCACTCACCAAGGCAGTCTGTGTGATCATGCAGGCAAGTAGCGGCTGCAGCACACTCGATGCCCGCCAATAGTCAGAGCCGGCATACAGAGGACGGCTCAGCCTCAGCAGGTATGTGAGCACGGGCCAAATTACCGCGACCGCGCATTCGCGATCGCGGCTGCGCGTGCGCGCCATTACAAACTGTTAAAGGGCCAGTAGCATTTATGTGTCCAGTGCAAACGGCCCATTATGTAGCATGCCGCTCAATGCTGCGGCCCGCTGACTCCCCGATGGCGGCCGCAAAATGATTTCAAGTCAGTCTGCGGCCACAGGAGTGGTCGCAGCCGCCCCGCCCACACCACCATCACAGGCCAATCGGGAGAACTCCCGGTAGTCCCACCTGTCAGTCCGGGCCTGATGTGAGCCATGGAAGGCACATATGTAATTTTTTCCTGGCATAGGGTCGCCACCAGGTTTGCCCCGTTATTGCACATGCCCTTCCCTGGCTCTAGGTTTAGTAGAGATAGCCATTGCTAAAACTTGGCCTGCATAGCTGTCCACAACTCTTCAGCTGTGTGACCCACATCTCAAAGGAATTTTAATTCAACACTGCCTGAGGCAGTGAGCCCTTCCAGCAAAGTATGAAGGTGGGGTGGATTCTGTCTGGACTGTTGGAGCATTAATAGAGAGGTTGAGGGCACATCTGGAGGCCCTAGAGGAGGTGGAGGAGGCAGAAGCAGTGGATGAAGCAGTACATGCAGAGGTTTGTCCAAAAAGTCTTGGAGATTTCAAGTTTTGGGGAGTAACCCCTTCCCTGCCTGGCCCCACAGCCACCAGAGTTGTCCAGTGCCGAGTGAGCAAGATATAATGCCCCTGGCCATGTTTGCTCGTCCAGGTGTCAGTGGTGATATGCAGCTTTTCCATGGCCAAAAAGTTGTTGAAGTTCAAGCTCTTTACTTTAAGATGTGTAGGAGGAAATAATCTTTTACCTGACCACAAATGCGGGACCAATGGCTGGCTGCTGTGCTGAGAGTGGGTGGAGTAGGGTGTACCTGACAAACTGCTGGACTGTGAGGGATGTGCAGATGGAGATGTTATGGTGGTTTGACAAAAAAGTGATGTTCTTGGTGTCTGAGATTGGTCAAAAACAGCAGGCGTGTCTACTTCTGCAACAGCTGACAAGCTCTCACTTGCCCCACTATAGCGAGTAAACTAGTGGAGGTTCTGCTGCTGGACATCTGTTGGACAACACTTGCCATGGTGATGGAGGAGGCAGAATCAGCAGATGCAGTTAATATGGTAGACGGTGTTTGGTGAGGCCTGATAGGTACAGTTTTAGCATAGTAACTTCGCCAAAGTAATGCATGGTGCTGGGCCATGCGGCGGTTCATACATGTAGTAGTCATATTGTTGTGTTTTTTGCCTCTACTGTTTTTTTTTTTACAAACTTTGCAAATAAAGTGAGGTGGGTCATCCTTTTTGGGTGCCCAGGCTAGGCCATCCTTACTGCCCCTGATAATTGCAGACCTGCAACTGGTGCTGTTCAAACACAGAGTTGTGGCTGAGGATGCAGTGCTTGCAGCCCTCAGTCTCTGTGTGGGAAGTTGCAAAATAAACCTCCTCGTCTTCCACTTCATCCTCTGCTAAGCCACTCAGCTGCGTGACCCTGGGTTTATTACAAGTGGGATCTCAACCCTCATCATCATCCTCTCTGTTGTCCCACTCCTTACCCTGAAAATCAGCCTCCTCCTCCTCTTCTTACCCTGAATGCAAAGTACAGTGCGGGTGCTCCTCAGGTATTGGAGTCTCATCATAACCCCCGGGGTTAACAACTGGTGACGAGGATCTGGATTTTGCTGGAACTCTATTTCATCTTTCCCTTGATCTAAGTCCAAAAGATTTTAAGCATCGGTGCAGATGTTTTCCTCCTCTGGATTATGTGAATATTTAGAGCCAACCTCTGATGTCCATGGAATGGAGTGTGCAAACATCTCTGCAGAATCGCCTCTCCGTGTTTCCCCACAATCAGTTGTGCAGTTAGAGAGATGTGACATGAGTTGACACATGGATAATTGGGTCGCCCCCTCTGAGGACTATACTGTGTGTGATGTTGAGGTGGAGGAACAGGCGGACAGGCCACTTGATGCAGGGCTTGCCATGAACTGTTACAAAAGCTCTTACTGGGCCTCATCTGCATTTTACATCAATCTGCTGCTGACAAACAAAGAAACTGGAGTAGGCTGTCCAGTAACATAAGTTGTCACTTTGCTTGGGATACAACGAGCCAGTGCTTGGTCAGTACAACTTTCAGTAACATTAGCAGTAGCACCTACCCTACGTACACCTCGAACACCAAGCCTATTCCCCCTTCCACCATGCCTATTCCCCTTCCTCTTTCCACCATGCCCTCAGAATTTCCCACTCAGGTTTAATGGACACAGATTTTAAAAGCACTTATTTGAGGCCCAATAAAAACCTTTTAGGGGAAACAGAGAGATTTGGCAATCACTGCTTTTAGGCCCAAAAAAGTATGTTTGGGTGAAAGTGAAGCATTTGGCAATCTCTGTTTTGAGGCCAAAAAAATGACTTTTTAGTAGAATATGAAGGATTTCGCAATCAGTGCTTTTAGGCCCCAAAAACTCTTTTCAGGGGAAACATTAGGATTTTGCAACCAGTGCTTTGAGGTCAAAAACAGCCTTTTTAGGGAAAACTGAAGGATTTGACAATCACTGATTTGAAGCAAAACAAAATGCCTTTTTAGTAGAAAATTATTTATTTGGCAATCACTGCTCATAGGCACCAAACAGACTTTTTAGGGGAAAGTGAAGGATTTGGCAATCACTGGTAGAGATCAGCGAACTCCAAAGTATTCTCATTCGGATTAGTTGCGGGGTGTTCGCTGAACGTTCACGTAACGTTCACCGAACAAGATTAAAATCAATGGTAGACAACTTTCAACGCATTGAAAACATCTTCAAAGGTGTCTGAAAGCTACCAAACACAGACACACACATAGATAATCTTACTGTGTCTCCGCTGCTTGATTGCTCCAGTTTATCTTCCCATGCTCCCTCTCACTTCTGCATCCACGATTTCGATGAGTGACATGCATGGTCAGCTGATTTGATCACCATAGAAATCACGTCACGTGACCAGATAGTATCAGCTGATCTGGTCACCTGACTTGAGTACTATGGTTACCAGATCAGCAGCTGTGTACATCACCGCCAGCTCTGTTCCAGGTGTGTAGTGACTCGATGAGGTCACCTGAGGTCATAGTGGGTACCATCGTTATCTGAACAGTGACCTCAGGTGACCTCAGCGAGTAACCGCGTACGGACGGAGCTTGCAGTTCATTCATTCAGTGACTGGAGACTGTGGTGACAGAATGCGGTATTCTTCAGACTTTTTATGGGAAAGTGAAAGTGAAGGATTTGGCAATCACTGATTTAAGGCAAAAACATACCTTTTTAGTAGAAAATTAAGGATTTGGCAATCACTGCTTTTAGGTCCAAATATGCCTTGTTAGGGGAAACTGAAAGATTTGGCAATCATTGCTTTGATGCCAAACACAGCCTTTTTAGGAGAAAGTAAAGAATTTGACAATGACTGGTTTAAGGCCAAATACAGCCTTTTTAGGGGAAACAGAAGGATTTGTTAATTACTGCTTTGAGGTCAAACACAGCCTTTTAGGGGAAATTGTAGGATATGACAAATGCCTTTTTGTAGTAAATCAAGGATTTGGCAATCACTGCTTTTAGGCCCAAAAACTTTCTTAGGGGGACCTGATGGATTTGGCACTCACTGCTTTGAGGTCAAACACAGCCTTTTTAGGGAAAAGTGAAGGAGTTGGCAATCACTCGTTTTAGGCCAAACACAGCCTTTTTAGTGGAAAGTGAAAGATTTGTCAATTACTGCTTTGAAGCAAAAAAATTCCTTTTTTACTAGAAAATTAAGGATTTGGCAATCACTGCTTTTAGGTCAAACACAGGCTTTTTAGGGGAAGTGAGGGATTTGGCAATCAATGATTTGAGGCCAAAAAAGCCTTTTTAGGGGAAACTGAAGGATTTGGCAATGACTGCTTTGAGGCCACATCCAGCCTTTCTAGGGAAAAGTGAAGGATTTCGCAATCACTGGTTTGAGGCCAAACACAGCCTTTTTAGGGGAAACAGAAGGATTTGTTAATCACTGCTTTGAGGCAAAAAATGCCTTTTTAGTAAAAAATGAAAGATTTGGCAATCACTGCTTTTAGGCCAGACACAGCTTTCTTTAGGGAAACACAAAGATTAGGCAATCACATGTATGCAAAAAAACCCAGGTTTGGTAATGCCAGATCTGGTAATCACACTCGTTCTTAGCAAAATATGGCAATGTCCAGATGGACCCTCTCGCCCTCCTATTTTATCTAAAAAGCAATTGAGTAGCTAGCTATCTTTTAGTGTAGCATGGATGAGCAGCATGGAGTGGCAGCAGCACTGTCTCTAAGTAGTAACACTCTGAAAATGGCAGCAAATGGCTGCTTCTTACATCCTGAGGGGCATGTAATTTAGGCAGCCAATGGAACAAGCCAGCCAATGACACATGCTCTTGTGTCTTCATATTGTGGAGATTTAATGCACCCTGATTGGCTACTGGCCTGGAACATCCACACAGAAAACTGTCAGGGAAAAGAAATGGAGTCCGATGCTACTGTGACCTCTACCGACCCCCTCCACTCTTCAAACAGGTCCCACCCACTATCCTACAGTGAGAAGGTAGAAGAAAAGCATGACTTAAACGCAGTAATGCTTTTTTTTTATCCAATCAGTTAACGAATAAAACCGCATTTTATGTAAACTGCTCATGTTTTCAATGTCAAACCACATTGTCAATGTTCATGCCGAATTTGAAATTTGCGAACACGTCTGTGGAAAGTTTGCTCATCTCTATCCACTACATGAACTGGAAGAAATTATGAAATAACTTCCTTTGCACCTGAAATGCTGTAGTTTAGGGGAATAGGGTAAGAAAAGACAGAGATGTCATTGACAGATCTCAAAGTACACACTCAAGAAGATTAACGATTAAGGCAGCAGAAAAAATGAATTTGCAGAACATTGACTCAACTAACATTGCGTCTGTCAGCGATAATATCATCCTGCTGTGACTAAATGAGTGATGTGCCGTATATTTCATAACATCCTCCACTTCTTCGCTACTGATAGAATTGCAAGAGATGAGGATAATTGTGAATGCTCTGCACTTTGTAGTACTAATGCAAGGATGGCTGATGGTTCTAAAGTTAATGCTTCTAGGTCTTCCACATTCTTATTGCTCAAAGCCATGGTAAGGGTTTTTTTAATCAAAATTTTATTTTACCAAATACATTTCCTAATTTTCTTTTACCATACATTTTTAATATGTTAGAATGAACTTTTATCAATGTTCTGGAAAAGGTCCGACCAAAGAATGCTAGGTACACATGCCCCCCAAAAAACAACAGCGTCAGTAGGCTGCCGTTTCCGTGTGATGTGTAGAGATGTCCAATTTGACTAATAAAATGGGTCTGCAAACATCAATAGTTTATGACATGCACAGTTTGTGAGGTAGACAATCATGCAGCTATGTAGTCAAGTATCTGCATTTTTGTACTTCTCATTTATATTTTTTTAATACATTTATCTTCTTCCCAAAAAGGAACAACCAAGAAATAAAGATGCACAACTTGGCCAAAAAATACTGTAACAGTAGTAACAGACTGCAGTATTGGTGTGCCGTGCATGTAAGTCAAGCTAAACTAATATATTAAGTGTAAAAAAAAATCTTTATTTTTTGAGACACACCTTGTGAGGGAAACAAAGCATTATTGTTTTTCTTTTATCAATATAAGTGGTCTGCTTCTGCATGAAGGATGAAAAAATGTGGAACAATTTAATAACTGATCAATCACTGCCAGTTCTACAATCTCTCCCTAAGCATCAATGTAATCGCTATCTAAGGCCCTTTCACATCAGCACTTGCGGCACGGTTGTGGCGCGGTTGCGGTAAACGCCAACGCGAAAAAAACCGCGGTCAGTCACGTTTTTTTTCGCGGCCGCACCTGCCGCAAGTGCAAAACCGCACTTGCCGCACCTGCCGCAAGTCCACCTATACCTTGAATGGCGTTTACCGCAACCGCGCCGCAACCGTGCTGCAAGTGCAGCCGGTATGCGGTAATCGCGGCAGATGCGTTTTTTTTCACCGCATCTGCCGCAATTTGAAAAAAACACTGATGTGAAAGCACCCTTATTCTCTTTTTTTTTTTTTACAAACAATACAACAATCTTCTTCTCTGAAGAATTTTTTCTCTGTTTTATGGCTTTCATTTAGTGATCAAGCATTGGGGTGCGCGTTACTGCATTTTCTGCAACTGTTTTTCAGCTTCTAAACATGCCTATGAATCACGATAATGTCATTGCCTGTTGGATACTGACATTACTGTGATTGGCCAACCGCAACACATCATCAGGCCTTTATAAGACCGGTGATGCAACTGTCGTATCCGCAGGGATCAGGTTACTCAGAGCCGGAGCGTGCTGTCTTTGGGGTGCCACGGTGGTGTGTCCAGACTTCGTGGCCCCAGGAGTGGCAATAAAAGTGGAAAAACGTTAACAAGTTGTTGGAAGTTTTTGATCAGTATATCCTTTAATCTGCAGATTCTGATAAGATTGCAAAGAACAAGGTACCTTTATAGTGTGTGCATATGTATGTATATATATTTATATTTTTTGTGGGCATGGCCTGATAAATGAAGATAAGTACATGGGCATTGATATATCTATAAGCACTAGGAAAGGCTCTAGTATTAGGATAAGGTTTAAAGAGCCTTCCACTCATTAACCAATTGAACAACTTTGGTAGCCATAAAAGGTATGTGGAACCCACCCCCCCCACCACATGAGGAAGATAGAGAATCTATCGAAACATGTTGTGGAGTAGGAGGGGAGCCTGAATAAAGGTCTGTTGAAAAAACATCCCAGTGCCTGCTGCCTTTGTGCCTGAGCGCCTCCAATTAGACCGCTTATAGTTTTTTTACCTTCTAATATAAATCCCTCTCTGAGGGTAAAGCGGCGGGGAGCAGCTAGGCGCAGAGTGCAGCTTAACGTGAGGACCTGGCGTCGCCTGGCAACAGGAGCTTTAACTTAAGGACCTGCGGTGACGTGACCGGATGCTCGTAGCCCCCGGAGCACGCGGTGTGCGGATGAGCTAGAGCCTGTGAAGGGCGCCTTATCAAATGTATTACCGGGTTGTGCGGGGACAGCACAACCCGATAAGGTGAGTGGCCACCTATTAGTACGCCACGCTAAAAAAAGCCCCCTGGTAACCGCACTATTGCGCCCCTTTGTCTTTCTTTTCTCTTGCATGAATTAGAGATGTGGCACCCCAGAGTCCAGTTGCCACGATGACATTGCCTCCCTCTGGGGGTCATGCTGTGCTTGGAAGCAAGGGGAGGTATCCACACCAGGTAAGCCCACCATACACAACACCTTCCCAACTTCAGACCAGAAGGGGAAGCTCTGAAACCCGAGTTCAGGGGAGGTCCCCTATAAATTCTGGCCTGGAGGCGGGGTTAGGCAGTTCAGTTCCTAGGAGGACTGTGAAGAGGTCCCGTGGATTGAAGCAGAGTAAGGCTCATCCCGGGACAGAGACTAGCCAGCATGAGGGACTCATAGGAGAGGGTCTGAGGAAGTGGGGAAGCAGGTCTGGGGAGTGGAGCCAGTTGCTAGGCTCACCCCAGTACAGAGCAATAGAAGCATACACCGGAGTCCGAGGTTGCGAGGGACTCTAGGCCCAGCAGCCAAAATCGGAGGGCAGGAGATTCCAAGTCTCACAATGAAGCCCTGGAGGCACAGCAGGCCAGAGAGCTCAGGGACAGTAGCAAGATGAGTGTAACCTGGCAAGGGCTTGAGCTGCCTGTCATATGGGCAAGAGACTCTATGCAGGAAAAGAGGGTCGCAGCTAGCTACAGGCAGCCAGGACCTGCCAAGAGTAGCGCAACAGGAAGGCCTCAAAACTCACCAGATGAAGAGATCCCCAACTTGCTTCCAGGCCACCCGGACTCCCAACATCTCTTGTGGACGGTACCCTGGACGCACCTGCTACTTCTACCAGTAAAGGTAATGGAGACTTCAACCCTTGTGTCTTTCGGTCATTATGCGCCCTCAGTCCTGCACCCCCAACGTCCTACAACTACCATTGGCTTCCCCAATTTCCCTAGGAATCAGCTCTACCCGTGGGGAGCGAAACCATCACAGCTGCACTACCATCATTCCCATTGGTCCTGCACTGCAGCCGCAGTCACTAATAGCTGCATACCACGGGTGGTGTCATGACAACCATCCCTAAGCCACTAGCCCAGAATTTTTAAACCCAACCCCCAGGGCCACGAGACAGGGCCTCGTCCCCCGTGACTCCCACAGCAGAACAACGGGCCCAGTCCTGAGTATCCCATGGCACTGGGGTGAGTCAGTTTCCTGGCATCATAAATAGGATTCCATGCCCGATACTAAAGAGTACTGTGTGCCATAGACTATTGAACTGTGTACAGTCGCCATTGTTACCCCACGGGGCACGTGAGAAAGCAAGGGTGTGTGCCATCATGGGTGGGACCTTAGGAAGAGCGCAAAAAGAGACAAAGGTCCGAGCTCTGATGTAAGCCAATGTGAAACAGAAAGTCCTGCAACGGAAATCCCCTGCACGCTAAACTCCCTGCCGGAGGAGCGGTAGACTACCCACTGATAAAGGCCGAGGACGGGCTGCGGTTCACTAAGGGGGACAAAGATGTCCGATCCAGAGGAAAAGCAGCCCGTGGTGGAGCAGGGCCAAGCAATGGCCATGGTGCCCGTGGCCGCATCCATCCTGCCGATCACTATGCGGTACATCCTGGGAGCGACTTGGCTACCGCAATATTCAGGGGAAGCCGTCACCCTGAACGATTTTAAAGAGAAGATAAAAAGTGTATTTGGGGTGTACTCCATGACAGAAGAGCAGCGACTGACTTTGTTAATGGGACAATTGACCGGACAATTGACCAGCGTGGCCCAATGCGAAGTAAAATCCTGACTAGCTACTGACAAACGGACAGTAAAGCAACTATTTGCCAGACTAAAGGAAGCCTTCAACACCTGGACGGCTGAGGAGCTAAAGGTGAGATTCAAACAAGGGGTGCAGGACAGTGTATGGGACAATGCATTGTATCTGCAAGAGGCGCTGAGGGTCATGAAACAAGTAGATCCTGACAGTGCCCGGGAAGAGAATAAACTGTTGACTGAGCAATTTATTGAGGGCTTCCGGTCTCCCAGCCATCGGGCCCAGCCGCATGTTTTGGCCCTGCAGAACCCTAATCAAGACTTTGTCAAATGTAAGGACCGGGCCATACGTGTTCTGAAGATAACCCTAGCCAGTGGCCCTACGCCTTCTCAGAGGCTGGCCCTAGCGTCCCACCTGGAGTTGAAACCCTCTTCCCTGACCACTGTGGGGGCCAGCGCACAGACTCTAGAGATAGTTACCCCGGAGACCTTGCAACTACAGATGCAGCAGCTGACCAAAGGAATGGCCGATCTGGCCAAGGCTGTCCAGTCCATCCAAGGATCCAGGCTGTCGGTGGGGATCCGGTTGGCCTCCAGCCTTGATGGCATCCCATTGATACGCCAGAGGAGGTACCCACTGGCCGCTACAATGCTGCAGGACAACCCATCTGCCGCCGCTGTAATGAGGCAGACCACCTAGCGAGATTCTGCACTTTAAACGAAAAAACCCTGGGGCAGCAGGCCACCCCCAGGAATGAGCCTGTCCAGCACGCAGCACTGGCGCGAGAGGTATGTGGGAGGACGGCCGGTCCTGCCTGTCGTGCTGAATAGCATCCCGTGAATGCTTTAGTGGACACTGGTTCACAGGTGACAACGATGCCTTATATCCTTTATAAACGGTACTGGGCTGATCCTGACATTACCCGCCGCCCAGATGACAGTTTTACCATATTTGCTAGCAACGGTCAACCCTTACCACAAGTTGGGTTCAAAGAAGTAACTATTAAGGTTGGGCATGTAGAACTGAGCAACTAGGGTTTGGTAGTTGTTGATGTAGACCGGTAATCGCATGCTTACCATAGGCACTAATGTAATTGAAAATTGTCTGGGAGAGATTATTGTTTTGGTACAACAGGTTGCTGTTAACTTCGGGCAGCAGAAGGTCCTGCAGAAAGAGATAAGGGCCCTGATGCAGAGGCAGCAGGTGGAGCTGTCTGGTGTAGAAGTTGGCAGTGTAAAAGTAAGTGACTGAACTCTCATTGTAATGCCCCCACAAAGTGAAATGCTGATCTGGTGTAGGTGGGCAATAGGCCTTAGGGGGCAGGATTACCCTGGTAACGCCTGTGTATTCAGACAGTAGGCCGACCGTCCTAACAGCCAGAGGGAAAGTTGATGTCCGCAAGGGGAAGGTACCTGTACTTATCCTGAATTGTGGAGAGGAAGAGTTCAAGCTGCCACGGTATGCAACCATTGTTAAGCTGTACATTGTCAGTAACAACACCATCACAGCCGCGGAACCCGCGGAGGTCAACCTGCCACGGTATACAACCATTGTTAACACCATCACAGCCGCCGAACCCTTGAACCCGTGTGAACAGGCGGAGGGCAACGGCTCCGAGGTGAAGCTGGAGGACTCGTGCCAGAAGCTGCATGTAGGCACTAGCTCCACCCCTTCACACCAAAAGCATGTAGTTTACCGGGTATTTCAAGAGTACGAGCAGGTCTTTAACAAGCATCCTTTAGACTTTGGGCAGGTAAAAGGGTTACAAACATCACATACTCACAGGTGACCATCCGCCATCAAAGAGAGAAACAGACCTATACCACCAGGTCGCTATCAATGTGCCAAAGAAATGTTTCGGGAAATGAAGAAGGCTGGGTTGATCAACGATAGTTTTAGCCCCTGGGCAGCTCCACTAGTCCTGGTGAAGAAGAAAGATGGTACAATGAGAATGTGTGTTGACTGCAGGCAGGTTAATCGCATTGCACATAAAGATGCTTATCCATTACCTAGAATTGAAGAGTCACTAGTTGAACTGAGAACTGCTAAATATTTTTCCAACTTAGATCTCACGAGTGGGTATTAGCAGATTCCCGTAGCAGAGGGTGACAGAGAGAAGATGGCCTTCACGACGCCAATGGGTCTCTATTAGTTTAACTGCATGCCGTTTGGACTCTGCAATGCACCAGGAACGTTCCAGAGACTGATGGAATGCTGCCCTGGGGCACAGGAACTTTGAAACCGTTCTGCTGTACCTAGATGATGTCATAATCTACTTGAGGATGTATGAAGACCACCTGAAACATCTGGCTGAAGTATTTGAGGCACTGTCCAAGTTTGGCATGAATGTGAAGCCATGCAAGTGCCACCTACTGAAGCCCAAGGTACATTACCTAGGACATGTAGTCAGCGCTGAAGGTGTGGCCCCAGACCCTGACAACATCACCGCAATCAAAGACTGTCCAAGGCCCAACACCCTCAAGGAGATGCGACAGTTCCTGGGACTGGTAGTTACTAGTGGAGGTTTATTAAGGGCCTCACCAAGATGGCTGGGCCCTTGCAAGACCTCCTTGTAGGCCAGTCCAAGAAGGCAAAGGGCCCCTTTTGAAATGAGATGACAGAGAGGAATACTCATTCAAGCAATTGAAGTGGGCCCTGACAGGGAAAGAGATCCTGGCCTACCCTGACTATAAATTACAACTAGAGACCTAGTGTCGTTATAGTACAAATTAACAGGATGAAACCATGTAATGCAAAGCAGTTATTGCTGTTTTTAATAAAACAAGGTGCAGCACAAAAAGCATTCACAGATAACATCCAATCAATGAATATAGTTACAAGGATAAAGTGCAGGGTGCAAAGAGAGCACAAACACGAGTCACCGTATGTTACATAAATGACTTAACTGGGCACATAATTCTGTTTCCAACACTCAATGTACATAATGACCCCAAATCATTACTTCATAAAAGTAAGGGGAAGTCAGGTTAAAGGCAACAATGCAGTAAATTGCAAGTGCAATAGTTACTAGCAGCTGCCAAGAAGGTTACTGTACAAGGAGAGCAAGGGTTAAAAATACATCGTCATATCCAGAAGTCTGTATGCCTGTGACCCGTGTCAGGGAGGAGCCTTGACCCATGTTTCGTACCTTCCTTGGGGGGCAGTGGGGTAGTGTGACAGGGAGGGTCTCACCTTTTATGCCAGGGCACCGGAAGTATTGGAGCGTCATTGTCGGCTCCTCCGCACAGCTGACTACGGTCAGCAGTGATTACCAACTGCGGCATACAGCGGCGTCCCAGAGGGAGGAAAACCTCTGATGACGTCAATAGTCGGGGCGCCGCCTACTTTCTGCCGCATCATTGTCACGTTACCACAGCTTCATGCGGCTGCGCACAGAGCTCACAATATAATGCCCACAACCTAAGACAGTATAGTGACTGCTAAGCAACCAGAGGGAAAACCCTGACTATAGCCAACTGTTTGTGCTGTTCACGGATGCAAGCAACGTGGTATTAAGGACTGTGTTGTTGCAGAGAGGCAAAGAGAGAGTGATTGCCTATGCTAGAAGAAAGCTCCGTCCTACAGAAAGGAACCCTGACAACTATAGCTCGTTCAATCTAGAGTTCCTACCCATGGTCTGGGCCATGACAGAACACTTCAAGCACTACCTGACTGCAGCCAAGTTCACCATCTACATGGATAACCATCCACTAACCCATCTAGAAACCGCGAAGCTAGATGCACTGGAGCAGCGCTGGATGGCCCGGTTGTCCAACTACAACTTCACCATCAAGTATCGGGCAGGGCACAATAACACCAATGCTGATACACTGTCCAGGATGCCCCAACTGCCAGATGCTGGGGAAGACCCGGAAGAGCTGTAAGAGATAGACTTATCGGCCTTTCCACTGCAATAGTGCGTCCCAATGCTCCCATGAGGTGAGAAACAAGCAGCCTGGGATGCAGGAAACCACACTTGACCCATTACCCCACCATAGTTGGGCGGAGACAAAAGACAGTGACTGTGCCATAAACCTAGTCAAAGGACTAATGTAACAAGCCCTGGCTACGGTGCCCCGCCAGAGGCGCAGCAGCTGTGGAAAGAAAAGGGCAGACTATTCATCTATGCCGGTAAGCTGTGCAGGCGGCACATCAATTCACAAACCCATGAATTAGTTTGGCAGATAGTAGTCCCAAAAAGAGACGCCCAGATGGTCCTGGAAGCCTACCATGATGGAGCAGGGCATTTCAGGTGGAAGAAGCTGGAGGTGCTGCTATGTGAGAGATTCTACTTGGTGGGCATGAGGAAGGCCAGTGACAGTTGGTGCAGAAACTGTGGCTCATGCAACCTGCAAAGAAAGGATCGCAACAGTCAGCGAGCCCTTTCCCAACCTATAGCCACCAAGCAGCCACTTGAACTAGTAGCCCTGGACCACGTGAAATTGACCCCAAGCTGGTCAGGCTATGTCTAGGCCCTCGCCATTGTGGACCACTATTCACGTTTCTTGGTTGTGGTGCTAGTGAAAGATCTAACAGCAAAAACAGCGGCAAGAGCCTTCCAGACACACTTCTGCAGGCTCCACGGTGATCCTGAATAGATGTGTGGAACCCACTGGGACGGGGTACTCGGTGCCGGACCGGGGTGCTGCTGGGGGAAGTCACGGTGGTCCTGGTCCGGACCGTGTCCCAGGCCCGCACAATAAAATGGGGGGTTATTTACAGGGGATTTGTCAGTCGTGACGCCACCCACTATATGCGGCCAGTGATGGGGCCGCCGCTGCTGCAGAACCTCCGGGGATGATGGGATAGCAGCTTGGATGGAATAGTTCCAGTGGGTAGAACTGGGTTCCCCGGGGCAGTGGTAGTAGTAGTTAAAGTCTGTGAGGATGGTTATTGATGCTGCAGGAGAGTAGGGGTAGCAGTAGAGATGATGAGAGTAGAAGCAATGGCAGTATATGAGGGCAAGTGGGGCTTCAGCATAAGGATCACACACACTCACGGATTCTGTTGTTTTCAAAGTCTTTACTTGCAGATGGTATAACACAGTATTGTCCACGGAGTCTGTACCGGGTTGCTCCCACCCTGACCGGGTCCTTGGCTTCCTACTTAAGCGCTGTGTGTGGCCCTGCTGCTGCTTGTAGCTGAACTGCTGGCCCTGTCTCTTCTCACGGGTACCAAACTGCTAGGCAACTTGAGTCCTCTGTGTCACTGACCCCTCCATGTTGCTTTCCTATGGTACAGTGAAGATGGTGGACCTTCACTATTCCGGTATTTACTGTCCTGTCTGTCTCAGGCACAGCCTCGGATCTGGTGTCCGTCTTAAGCGTCTCTCCAGGGTTAAGTTTGGGATAACTCTTTATCCCGGGTATGTTCCTCTGTTCCTCTGTCTCCTCTCCTCAGACCTCTCAGGACCTCCACTTCTACTTGACTCTGCTCCTGCTCTCAACTCAACTGAACTAACTGTCACTCCTGCTCTGTGGTAAACAACTTTAGCTCCTCCCACTAGTGCAGGTGCCACCTAAGCTCCTCCCACTTTCTAGTGTAGTGTTGTGTGGGGATTAAACCTGTGTTGATGTTTCTGTGGCACATTAACCCTTGGGATGCCACAGATGCTCATGAGGAGAACATAATTTTACCTCTATACAAGTCACTAGTGCGACCACACTTAGAATACTGTGTACAATTCTGGCCTCCGGTGTATAAGAAAGACATAGCTGAACTAGAACGGGTCCAGAGAAGAGCGACCAAGGTTATTAGAGGACTGAGGGGTCTGCAATACCAAGACAGGTTATTAAACTTGGGGTTATTTAGCTTGGAAAAACGAAGGCTTAGGGGTGATCTTATAATAATGTATGAATATATGAGGGGACAGTACAGAGAACTTTCTAATGATCTCTTTACTCTTAGGCCTGAGACGGGGGCAAGGGGGCATCCTCTACGTCTGGAGGAAAGAAGGTTTAATCATAATCACAGACGTGGATTCTTTACTGTAAGAGCAGTGAGACTATGGAACTTTCTGCCACATGATGTTGTAATGAGTGACTCACTACTAACATTTAAGAAGGGCCTGGATGCCTTTCTTGAAAACTATAATATTACCAGTTATATATACTAGATCCTTTGATAGGGCGTTGATCCAGGGAATTAGTCTGATTGCCATATCTGGAGTCAGGAAGGAATTTTTTCCCCCAATGTGGAGCTAGTGTTGCCACATGGTTTTTTTTTGCCTTCCTCTGGATCAACATGTTAGGCTATGGGTTGAACTAGATGGACTTAAAGTCTTCCTTCAACCTTAAAAACTATGTTACTATGTTACTATGTTACTATGTTACAATGAATAGGTGCTGACAGATCAGGGATCAGCATTCGAGGCTGAAGTGTTCCAGGAGTTCTGCAATTTGTACCGATGCAAGAAGATAAAAACAACACCATACCATCCACAAACCAATGGCATGTGCAAGAAAATTAACCAGGTGTAGATAGACCTGTTGAAGACCCTACCACTGAAAGAGAGAAGCATGTGACCAGACAAGTTGCCAGACCTGGTGGACCCGTACAACCACATTCCTGTCAATTCTACCAATTAGACCCTTGCCTATTTGATGAGAGCAAGGCCCGGCAAGCTGCCTATTGACTTCAACATGGGAGTGCTGACACCTGAGGACAACCTACCAGATGCAAACTATGATGCAGAACACCAGCAGAAGTACCACCAGGTGCAGGAATGCATTGAGAGAAATCTGTCCTAGGCTAGAGAAAATGCGCCTGCAGTACCCCTGACAACAGAAGAGCAAGTGTGGTGCCCCACCTTGTCAGGCGTCACAATTGGGGTACTGCACCCATAAATGAGTGTGCGGTAACCCCTGTCACAGTGGAAGGCAGATATCTGTGGGAGGATCCCATCCTAGCACTCCCACACACCCACCTAGAATAGATGATTTTGGGCCCATACCTTGGGGGGGGAGTTAAGGGGAGGAGGGAGGACACACAGTGAGGAAAGACGGGAGCCTCTGAGTGAGAAAAGGAAACTTCCAGGGAGGGGGCTTGAAAGGAGAACAGGCAGCCCAGACTGAAAGAGGGGACCCCCCTAGCATCCATACTCAAGAAGGGAACCCTGGTCCACATACACCAGATCACTGGTTCCAAAGATGGTCAGAGAGTCCAGCCCCTACGCCGAGGACACCGGAGGTCGTGGGTCTGCTTACCGACCCGACACCCTGTCTGGCGGGCTCAGTCTCACCAGGTTAACCCACCGGGGTCAAATCCCAGAGCAGGAGAGAGAGAGAGAGTGAAATCCGGGATCGTCAGAGCACCTCAATGGGCTTGGTATTAAGCAGGCTACCCCAGGACAGGCAGTAGCAGCAGGACACGGGTTAGATCCAGGAAGGCATACCACGGGAGACTTCCAGGGACTCTGCAGCCCACTGTGTACCCGGGCGGATATAGACTGTTTTGCCACTGTGAACTGTATCATCATCTGCATCGTTCCAGTAAAGTACCCGGGTAGAGTGACTGAGTCTCCATGTGCTTATTCACTGCTGCGCTGCAACTACTACCTCCATCATCTGCACCTTTATCCCTACAGGTGCATCCCTGCCCCGGAGGGCCAGCTCCACCTGCAGGGAGCTATACCATCTCAGATGCTGTACCATCACCCTCCGGATGACTGAAGCAGCGCTGGTGTTCTTTCACCAGGATCTGCGGGTGGTATCACGATAAACTTTATAAACTTTTCATCCCCATTCCAACACTAACTACCCCTTTTTAAGTAAGACCCCAGGGCCACGGGTCTGGGCAGGCCACCAGTGACATCTCTATGGAAGCAGAGGGCCCAGATACCTGAGTCCCCATACCCTGGGCGAGTCACAAGTCCTTAAGAGGAAATGGCGGACTAACAAACTAGATGACCAGTGGGAAGCTGAACCCTACACCGTGTTGCCCTCCCACTTTGACAATAATAAAGTCTGTCTAATTAGCAAGGACGGAGGAGAGACCTCAGCGGCAGTTTCCAGAGACCACCTAAAGAGATGCCCTGAGCAGCTGAAACACCAAGAAAGGCCCCTGGAAACACCTAAACCCCCACCAGTGAAGGAAGATGTGATATGCACCGTGCTGGGAGACTTTCCAAACACATGTGAAAAGGACAAAAGATATGGAGGGGCGCAATGTGTGGCATCGGTGAAGTTGTAATTAGCTGATTATTTATATTGTGCCAAGTGGCCACTCACCCATGTAGTTGTGCTATGTGCACAACAACAAAACGTGCCAAAAGCCTCAGGGTCCTCCGATGTGGGCAGCACTGCTGTATGACAATCCAGCTCCCTCCTCTGTCTCCTTGCGAGTCATGTGATCGAGGGCAGAGATGACGTCACCGCAGGTCCTCCAGCTAGTGGTGACTGTATCGCAGGTGCTGTGTATCAGGGATCCTGCTATTCCTTTGGCTCCCAGGACCACAGTAAGGGGGATACACCTGATGAAGATAGCCTGTGTTGCTATCGAAACGCGTTGTGCCTGTACAAGGAGCTTATAAATAAAGAAAAGGTTTGTGAATCTACATTAATACTCTCCCTTTTGTTTGGACCCTCAGCGCTCTGATAAACACCAAATTTTAAACTTTCACTTTTCCAAAGACATGGACTCAGATCAATGGAGCCATTGTAGTCCCAGTGCTGACCTATTCCCAAAGTGGTTGTGCCAGAGAACTAATACAGACTCTAGAAAGAGCTGAAGAGCAGCAGAACCAGAAATTCAACAACCCCCTGCTATTGGTGAACCTTTCAGTCCCATGGTGAGTCTAAGATGAAAATCTGCCATACCCGTGCTACCTACAGCGCTGTGTAAATTAATTGGCACAAAGCAAGTTTTTCTTGCATTAATTTTACTATTTCTGATAAGTGTTTTATCAGTTTTGGTGTCGTTTTCCTTTTTCTTCCACACTTCCCTTTTCGTTTTGGAAAAAACGATCCAGTTTCATTGTGTGTGCGAATTATTCTTGAAACGGTAGATTTTCCAGTACCAACGGTGGAAGCAATTTCTCTTACAGTCAGATTTGTATGTTCATTAAGAGTAATAATTCTAGACCTCTTCCGTGGAGTAACATCAATTTTTACAGGCATGAATTACACTGAGAGAAAAAGTCCACTAAACCACTCCTCACAGAAACAAGCCCTCAACTGAAGCTGAGGGGGCAGCTAGCTGTTATTTTCTGACTAAAACCAGTCAAACCACATTATGTTACTCAAGGTTGTACACTCACACCTGTTCAAAGCAGTTAAAACTGGTCTGAATCACTGACTGGTAACCAACTTACGATTTTACTTAAAAAAAATGCTTTGTCCCAATTAATTTGCACAACACTGTAGGTTCACACATAGACCAGCAGATAGTACACACACTCTACCCGTAGTAGACAATTCAGACCAAAACAGACAATCAGGGACACCTGTTCTGCCTAGATCCACACGTACTAACCTAGGTCAGCCTCCAGCCCGTTATAGGGACTGTTAGTAAAAGAAGTAGATGAGAGTAACTAGGTTTACAGTGTAAATATGTTTTGTTTTCTTTTTGCAACTGTGTAAATATGTGTTTTCAAGTAACTAAGTAACAATGCAACTGAGTCGCCCACTGGGGCCATGGGGTACTTAGAACCGGGCCCTCTCGTCATCATCTGGGGCTGCAGGATGTCACAGTGTCGTGACCCATCTCCGTGGTCCCGGGTAATTCAATAAAGGAGGAAAATGGTATTTAAAGAATTTTCGTGATGCCACCTGTGATTTGTGGCTAAAGGTAGCCACTGCTGTGGTCGGGACCTCTGGGGATGATGGGGGTTGCAACAGAGATCTTGCACCCCCCACTGGTAGGGCTGGTCACCAGGGCAACCACATAGAAAGTGTAGGTGTAGTGTCAAGTTCTCCGTACTCTCAGGCAGTCTCCTGCTGCCGGCTCGCAGAGTCAGTCTACCACCTCTCAGGTGCACAATCAGAGTCTTACACAATTCTGAGCTTTACCGGGTTTACTTTCTTGCTCATCAGGTTTTACAAGGCACATAGTTTAGTGCAAGACGGCCCCGGTCTGGTTTTAGCAGCAGGGACAGCTTGTCTGTGACACCCCCTTTCATGTTCCTCTCGGGCCTCTTCAGTCTATTCCGCAAAGTAGCTATGGTCCAGCAGTCACGGGCTCTCTCTGGGTACCCTTCCGGGTTTCCTAGCCCTAGTTCGAGGGCCTTCCTTTCGGTATGCCAGAGGTTGGGTCTCGGGACATAAAGACCTCGCACCCCGCTGGAGTTCGTGGTTGGGGCACACAGCTTCCCTGCCACTTCAGCAGAGCCGGCACTCTGGTTCCAGAACGGTCACTCGGTGTCCCGCTGATTTGGACACACCTTGGACCCCTCTGTCTTCCCTCGGTTCTCAGCCTGGGACCCGGGCTAGCCATACGATAGCACAGGCTGCCGGGTCTGGGCTCTTTCGGTCTGGTGTCTCTGACTACTTGGCTGTCGGGTGTCTCTGTTGTTCTCTCTCCACAAGACTAACTAACGTGAACTTGGTGTTGTGCGTTCCTTTTTGTTGTGTTCCTCCCACCCCTCACCGGGTTCTGTCCTAACGTTCCACCCTCCACCTGAGTCCTCCTGCTATCCTGTTGCTAGACATAGAGTAATTTAGACTTGGTCCATTTATAAGAGAATCCTGGGCACTAGTGACTTTAATTTTAGCTCAAATAGCCTGCACTCTAGGGTGTTGCACAGGTCTTAATGAAAACACTGTGATAACACGATGATAGAAGAAAAAGACGGCACTCACCCTGTTTTTTCTTGAAAGTGGAAAGAGGTTGTGAAGGCCCAGCAGCCAAAACCGGAAGGTGGGAGATTCCAAGTCTCTAGGCCACAATGAAGCCCAGGAGGCACAGCAGCGCCAGAGAGCTCAGGGACATTAGCAAGAGGAGTGTAACCCGGGAAGGACTTGAGCTCTCTGTCATACGGGCAATAGACTCTACACAGGAATAGAGGGTTGCAGCTAGCTACAGGCAGCCAGGACCTGCCAAGAGTAGCGCAACAGGGAGGCCTCAGAACTCACCGGTTGAGGAGATCCCAGCCAGGCCACCCGGACTCACAACATCTCTTGTGGATGGTACCCTGGACGAACCTGCTACTTCTACCAGTAAAGGTAACGGAGACTTCAACCCTTGTGTCTGTCGGTCATATCGCGCCCTCAGTCCTGCACCCCCAATGACCCACAACTACCATGGGTTTCCCCGGTTGCCCTGGGGATCCGCTCCACCCATGACGAGCAAAACCATCACAGCTGCACTCCCATCATCTCCAGAGGTCCCGCACTGCAGCCGCAGTCACTAATAGCCGCATACCACGGGTGGCATCACGGCAACCATACCTAAGCCACTAGCCCAGAACTATTAAACTCGACCCCCAAGGCCATGAGATCAGGCCTCAACCCCCATGACTCCCGCAGCAGAACAGCGGGCCCAGTCCCGAGTACCCTACGGCCCCATGGTGCGTCAGAGACATCTAAGCAGGAATTATAACCTTACAGCCTTTGCAGCTGCACCCTAATAATCTTGTCAGGGCTACATCTATTCTAATATTCTATTCCTTATTAATACAGCTGTTAGCTGCATTCATTGTAGGGATAACTACTGAAGGAGGGATAGGTTTGGATTAGTGGCATATTTTAAGGGTTAATAGCCTTAAAGTTCTTGCTCCTGCACCCTAAAATCAAAAGTCCTTTGTCAGGGTTACATCTATTCTATTCTTTAATAATACCACTGTTAGCTGCATTCACTGCATGCATAACTGCTGGATAAGGGATAGGTTTGGATTGGAAGTGACTCACCGCGGCCGGCTGACTCCGGTTGATACAGGCGATTCTTCTCCTTCCTTGTCACGGGTGGACCGCGCCTGCCGGTAGTGGGGCCCGGTGTAGTGCAGATCAAAATTGAAGACGTCTTACGGGAACAGATTAAGGGGTTTAATTTGTTTTCTTCGTGACGCCACCTATGAGTAGATTCGGTAAGGGCTACCGACGCTGCGGAACCCCCGGGGGATGGACAGCAGCAAGATGTTACGCTCCCCACAGGCTGAGCGGTGATCCCCGGGGGCTGGAGCTGCTCAAGATGTTGTGCGGCAGCTGCGGTTACCTTAGTGTGCGGACGGATAGTTCATAAGGAGACACGGACACAGATAGTCTCTGCAACGGTTCTTTACTGTAACCAGCAGGCAGTACATGGCTTACAGTGGTTGAGTAGTAGACCGGGTGGACTCAGCAGTGATAGTGTTCCTCAGAGATCCGCAGTGTTCCTCCATTCTACCTACTTAGTTCCTTCTTCTTGTGCCAGCGTCGCCCAGGAATACCAGATCGGGTACGGGGAGGCTGCTTCAATGCCCTATCCATGATGTACGTTCTGGATGCTTTGGGGAGCCTTGTATCCCTCAGTGGGTACCCCGCTGGTTAGACGACTGGAAACTGGCTGGTGGTGGGGTGCTCCTATAAAGCTGATCCTCCACTCTTCTGGTTCGCGTGGCAGAGGGGAACTGCTGCCAGCTTCGGTACCAGTGAACCGGCTGTGAGTTGTGGGCACGGGAGTCTTTTGGGAACCCGTGTAGATATGCCCTTTCCCGGTGGTTAAGGCCTCAGGTGCTGACACCCGACCGGTGACGGCCCAGGGGCCCGCACGGAGTGCGGAGCCCCCGCTCCTCTCCAAGTTCTAGTCTGCTCTTGTCAGGTTCTAGATTCTGACTCTCTAGATTATTGTGTGTTCTACTACACTACCCTAACACTCCACCCACCAGGACCTATGATTGGTCCCCTGTTCTAGGTGTTGTATGTTGGGTTGGATCTCAGAGTTAACTATTGCACTGCTTTGTCAGAGAATATTGCGGCTGCAATACTCCCTTGTGACGCACTCGTTGCGGGGCGCCACACTCCCCCTTGGTTAAATCAGCTTGTCCCCAAGCGTCAAACTACTCACATTACAGAGGTTTTTACATTTTTTTATACATATATGACACACTTTTATTAAAATGAAAACAGGTAAAGGTATGCTTTGATGATATAAGCAAAGAAACAGGTAATCACTTTGTGCGGACCCGGCGTGCGGTCGGCTGTCCTTTAACTAGAGTCCAGGCTGTAGCCGCAAGATCACACAGTCAGTGATTAACGGGAACAGAGTCATTGAGGAAGTTCAAGTTTTAAAGTCACTGGCTCTGAGGGTGATGGCGCACCCGGATAGCGAACCACCCATCTGCACAAGCATAGCGCTCGTAGGTGATTATATCGCCCCGGTATAGGTCGCGATCGGAATGTCCTCTTGGCAAGTTTGACTCAACGTCCCGGCGCCCCACAAACACCTCCTCATTCAAACCCACCTCCCAAGCGAACCCCCACCCGGTATTTAAGTTAAAGGTGGAAATTCTACCTTCACGGCGGAGTTCATCAGGCAGCGGCGGCTGGCGGCGAGCCTCGGCACGGGCCTGCATATTGGCGCGTTCTCGGGCTTGCCACTCCTCTCGTCGTCTCTGGCGTACATCTCCGTCGTTACGGCTCGGGGTGTAGAGATGAGTAACGGAGCTGGTGGTTTGGCGGGAAGCTTGAACTTGGCGGGCTGTCTGTATCGGAACCCGGTGGAACGGCACAGGGGAAGGTGTCGGCAGTGCACCCGACCAGTGTACCCGAGCTGTATGCCCGGTAGGAAGTTCCTTGTTGTCTCCCCAAGCGAACCCGGTGTCGAAATCCTCAGCGGTGCTGTGGGTCTCGTCGTCATCCTCTCCGACCTCTTCCTCGATGACCACATCAGGCTGCTCGATGGTGAGAGATGTTGAAGCTTGTTCCGTTGTACAACAGGGCGGTGGTGCTGCGGATCCTTCCGTAGGGACGTCCTGCAGGGCTTCCAGGCTGCCTGCCTCTTCATCTGTTTCCGCAGGTAAAGGTGTTTCAATCCCGGTTACCAGGTAGGCCTCGGCAATGGCAAGGGAAGCCTCCGGTACGGGGATAAAACAGGCGACTGTCTCTGTAGTGGTGAAACATGTCGCGGGTTCCTCAGTGGGAACCTGGTAGAGATCGAGTTCTTCCATGGAGCGTGTTATGAGCTCCGGCTCAAGAACGGGATCGGTTGCGATATTGGTCGCTGGAACGGGTCGAGTTGCGGCCTCCACCGGAATGACGCAGTCTATTGGCTCTGGTGACGGAGCAGGACAGGTGGTAGGCGAGGGTGAGGCGGTCGAGAAGCTGGTGACGTCGTCTGGGCTTGGAGAAGCTGTACCCGGTCGGCTCTGCTGCATCGCATGGTGTAGTCGTCTGCCTAGGGTCGCGCTCCAGCTACGGATCGTCCATTCCACTGTCTCTAGTAACCGCACCCGGAGGGCTTGTAGAGCCTCGAGCCAGAAGTCGGGGCTGCCGTCTATGGTAAGGGCAGGATCCGGACCCGGTTGGCTGATGGCTGCTCTGGCCTCCGCCTCGACCTCCCGCATCAGGTCTTGGAGTCTCATGCTGGCCATTCTTCTTGGAGGGAAACCACACCCGTTCAACCGGTAAGACGTTCTGGTAGAGCTGGTGAAGATGTCTCCTCTCTCCGTCATTGTGTCTATGACACTCCCATTTCCTCTGGGCTTTTGTAGTCCAATCGTGGGAAAAGTCTTTGGGGTCCGCCCCCATGGTTGATTCGAGCAATCAGGGCGGACAAAGAGTTTGGCGCCTTTTGTCTTTAGCCCTCCCACAATGAGGGGGGGGTTGACTCACTCCTGGGCTTCACGTGGCGGCTTCTTGTGGCGGGAGCGCCATCTTGGGCGCCATCTTGACCCAATGGTGTAAAGGCGGGAAAGTTCTTTTAGGGACGAACAAAGTCCAATTGTAGACAATAAAGTCCAGTTTAAGCACAATATACCCGTTGGGTAACGGGCCTGCTCGTATCCTGTTTGTGACGCCATTTTCTGACTCACCGCGGCCGGCTGACTCCGGTTGATACAGGCGATTCTTCTCCTTCCTTGTCACGGGTGGACCGCGCCTGCCGGTAGTGGGGCCCGGTGTAGTGCAGATCAAAATTGAAGACGTCTTACGGGAACAGATTAAGAGGTTTAATTTGTTTTCTTCGTGACGCCACCTATGAGTAGATTCGGTAAGGGCTACCGACGCTGCGGAACCCCCGGGGGATGGACAGCAGCAAGATGTTACGCTCCCCACAGGCTGAGCGGTGATCCCCGGGGGCTGGAGCTGCTCAAGATGTTGTGCGGCAGCTGCGGTTACCTTAGTGTGCGGACGGATAGTTCATAAGGAGACACGGACACAGATAGTCTCTGCAACGGTTCTTTACTGTAACCAGCAGGCAGTACATGGCTTACAGTGGTTGAGTAGTAGACCGGGTGGACTCAGCAGTGATAGTGTTCCTCAGAGATCCGCAGTGTTCCTCCATTCTACCTACTTAGTTCCTTCTTCTTGTGCCAGCGTCGCCCAGGAATACCAGATCGGGTACGGGGAGGCTGCTTCAATGCCCTATCCATGATGTACGTTCTGGATGCTTTGGGGAGCCTTGTATCCCTCAGTGGGTACACCGCTGGTTAGACGACTGGAAACTGGCTGGTGGTGGGGTGCTCCTATAAAGCTGATCCTCCACTCTTCTGGTTCGCGTGGCAGAGGTGAACTGCTGCCAGCTTCGGTACCAGTGAACCGGCTGTGAGTTGTGGGCACGGGAGTCTTTTGGGAACCCGTGTAGATATGCCCTTTCCCGGTGGTTAAGGCCTCAGGTGCTGACACCCGACCGGTGACGGCCCAGGGGCCCGCACGGAGTGCGGAGCCCCCGCTCCTCTCCAAGTTCTAGTCTGCTCTTGTCAGGTTCTAGATTCTGACTCTCTAGATTATTGTGTGTTCTACTACACTACCCTAACACTCCACCCACCAGGACCTATGATTGGTCCCCTGTTCTAGGTGTTGTATGTTGGGTTGGATCTCAGAGTTAACTATTGCACTGCTTTGTCAGAGAATATTGCGGCTGCAATACTCCCTTGTGACGCACTCGTTGCGGGGCGCCACAGAAGTATACAGGAAGGGATTATAGCCTTATAGTCCTTGTTACTGCACCCTAAAACCAAAAGTCCCTTGTCAGGGCTACAACTCTTCTATTCCCTATTTATACAGCGGTTGCTGCGTTCACTGTTGGGTTGGTTGCTGAAGGAGGGAATTTTTGATTAACAGAAGGCATTAATTATATAGCCTTGCAGTCTCTGCTGCAGCACCATAAAGCCAAAAGGTCTTGTCAGGGCTACATTTATTCTATTCCCTATAAATACCATTGTTTGCTGCAATATACTCTGCAAATCACTGCACCATTTGCAAAGATTTCCCTACAATGAATGCAGCTAAGGATAGAATTTACTGATTAAATCATCTGACATAGCGAATATGAATGAGCTAGTGAGCGTGATCTGAGTTTAAGTGTGACCTGTATTAAATGTATGACTTGTGAATCAGGGAGTTTACAAGGGAGGAATTTGTACTGAATTGTTGTTTGTATTTATTTGTTTAATTACTTAAAATTTCTGTTTGTGTAATCTCCATTAGGAAAATGTGCTCCATTATTGACAATGTCATCCAGTTTACATCTTGTCACATGTATGCTGTCCTTGAACAGCTGTTTGAGGTGCATACTGTTGTGCAGGATGTGTGTATATTGTGTATTTAGATGACCAGGTACTACGGTAGATCTAAATGAACCTCCGGCAACACTGAGATCCATAAACAATAAGGAAAGGAGTTTGCTGCTCACTGAGCAGCTGCTTGCCAGGGTAGATGTGGGAAAGGAATATAGTAAGTATGGAACTGCAAGACAGTGAGGCAGCTTGCTGGAGGAGTTAGAAGGCTGGGTAGAGGAAAGAGTACCAGGGAGGCTAGTCTGGAACACCCTAACAAGTTTGCTAGGTTGACAGATGAGGGGGTGTCAGTACAGCGGTAGCACTCTAGCAGCAAGACACTTTCTTTGAAAGGCTGGGGAGTTTTATGTTTCAGTATAAGGCTGTGGTCACAGTTGCCATGCGTTTTTTTAAGTGATTTAACAAAACTCATGCTTTTTTTCATGTCAGCATGAGTTTTGTAAGGTGTGTGATGGCTCCCTGCGTTTTTGGGTGCGTTTTTGAATCTGCACCTAAAAATAGTGCTTGTAGTATTTTTTTGAGCGTTTTGAAAAACGCATGCGTTTTTGTAGAAAACGCATGCGTTTTTCTAACATGGGTTCCTATGGAAAACGCATGCAAAAACGCATGTACAGTTAGTACCTTTTAGTGCCATTCAAAAACGCATGCGTTTCTCATAGGAGCCCATGTTAAAAAAAATGCATGCGTTTCCGGAAACGCATGCGTTTTTTAACATGGGCTCCTATGGGAAACGCATGCGTTTTTGAATGGCACTAAAAGGTACTAACTGTACATGCGATTTTGCATGCGTTTTCCATAGGAACCCATGTTAGAAAAACGCATGCGTTTTCTACAAAAACGCATGCGTTTTTGGATATGCTCCAAAAATGCATGGGACAGTCACACATGCTTTTTGGCTATTAGGGCATGCGTTTTTTAACATGGGGGCCTATGGGTGCGTTTTTTACATGCGTTTTTGAAAACGCAGGTCTCCAAAAATGCATGTGAAAAATGGTACTGTGACCACAGCCTAAGGTGGAAAACAGGAGAGCAGGGCAGGCCAGACAGGTGCTGATAGTGGAGGACTTCATTATTAGGGGAACAGATAGGATAATCTGTCACAAAGATAGGGATCAAGGAACACTGTATTGTTTTCTTTGCACTTGAGTTCGCTCATCGCTGATTGGGCTGACAAATTACTGGGAGATGCTGGTGAGAATCCAGCAGTCATGGTGTACATCAGCATAAAAGACAAAGTTAGCAATAGCTGGAAGCTCATTAAAGATGATTTCAGGGAATTAGGCTGTTAGCTTAAAGCATGCATCTCCAAGGTCATATTTTCTGAAATACTGTCTGTATGACGTGCCATGCCAGAGAAGCAACAGGAAATTGTGAGGTAAATAATTGGTTCAGGAATAGGTGTAGGAAGGGGTGTTTGGGGTTTCTCGAGAACTGAGCCGACATCTCTGTTGACTACAGACTCCATGCTAGGGATGGGCTGCACCTCAATGGGGAGGGTGCAGCTGTGCTGGGGGAGAAAATGGCTAGAGGGTTGGAGGAGTGTTTAAAATTGGAATTGTGGGGAAACTATTCACTGTAGAGAAGATAGTGGAAATAGTGACCTTAGCATAAGGTATGGAATTGGGGTAGCAGGGGCAAGGGTTAGGACATTCACTACAGTTAGCAGTAGTAGAAAAATGCATAAAGTACATGTACACTAATGCCAAAAAGCCTCACCGACACGATAGATGAATTAAAATTAATATTGTTGGAAAAAAATATGATATGGTGGTGATCTCAGAGACATGGCTGAACGAGAGCTATGACTGGGCTGTTAATTTACAGGGCTATAGTCTGTTCAGAAATGACCGTACAAATAAGTGAGGGGGGTGTTTATATGTAAAATAATTCTTAAAACCTATCCTGCATAATATATGTGAGGCTAATGAAAATGTAGAGTCCCTGTGGGTGGAGATAAAGGGAGGGAGAAATAATAATAAAATACTGATAGAGGCTTGTTATAAGAATCAAAATATAATTGAAGCGAGAGAAAATATCCTCATAAATATCCTCACAAATAGACAAAGCAGTGACTCAAGAAGTCATTCTTACG
Organism: Allobates femoralis; assembly: GCA_033576535.1. Lineage (NCBI taxonomy): Eukaryota > Metazoa > Chordata > Amphibia > Anura > Aromobatidae > Allobates > Allobates femoralis. The sequence goes on along the minus strand of JARQOC010000005.1, from coordinate 223,452,999 downwards.
GGGGACTTCAACTAACATAAATTAATTCAGGTGGCAGATCCACCAAGGAAACAGGTTTTTGACAACAATGAAAGACCATTACCTTTTACAACTTGCTCAGGACAACTAAAATGGAGGCACTGATCGACCTAATATTAACCAACATGCTGGAGCGCATATGAAATATACGGGTATGGGGGTCACTTGAGTAATAGTGTTAAAAAAAATAATATGTTTTCATGTATCCTTTAATAAAATGTATAGTGAATTTCCAACAGTTGAGAAATTATCTTAGTGCCATAAACTGGGACGATGTCTTGAGAAACATAAGTACAAAAGCAAATAGTACACTTTTATGAGTATCCGGAATAGGACCTGTGCACAATATATGCCCTAATGGTACCTTTGCACGCCGCAATCTCGACTGGCGATAAGAGGCAATCTAACGTGCGTGTGCACGTTTTTCATGCTCGCCTCAGATCGCCGATGGCAGAATTACACTCCGCAATCTCGCCCTGAAAGAAAGGCGATGCATCGCCCCGGGAATCTCCTCACCCACAGCGGAACCAATCCGGTCGAATTTCCTCGCCGCTTCACACGCCGCAATCACAAAGGCAATGTGAACTGTAGAGGACCTCCTATCCCCTTCTCACAGAGGACAGCTGAGTATGATAATCATCCAGAATCCCGGAATGACTTTTGCCGAGTTAAAAGATAGAGCCATCCGTCTTCAGCAGATAGAGGATATAAACTTTACTCAAGGCCCTACAGCAGCACCTAAGCGGCCAGGAGCATCAGCGACATCTGCCATGTCAGAGACTGTTGCTGAACACAGAGAGCCTATCTCTAATGAGGCCCTCAACCAAAAGCTAGATGCCCTGACGGACACTGATGTTTCCATAGCTAAAGTCATCAAGGAGCTGCGTGGAACCCAGCCTGCACCCAAGATCGAGTTGGCGACCAGCAAGGAGGATGTCCTGTGGATGAGGCCCAGGAAGTACCAAGCGATGAGAGGACGACCCAGCGACCGCTACCAGCCAGATGGACAGCCCATTTGCAACCGTTGAAAGGAGCCAGGTCACTTTGCCCGGGAATATGCTTTAAACGAGGATCCCCTGGGAAGGCGGGCCGCTCCTCAGGAATGAATTCTTAAGGTCCTTCAGCCTGGTATGACAAGTTTGTGGGAGGACGTCCAGTCATCCCTATCGTGTTGGATGGCATTCCCTTCAGCGCCTTGTTGGATACCGGGTCCCAGATAACATCAATTCCACATGTTCTCTACAAGAGGTACTGGGCTGATTCAGACATTAGTAGTGGTCCATCTAACCTTGCATTGAACTTATGGGCTAGCAATGGTGAACTTATTCCACAAGTTGGGTTCAGAGAAATTACCATTCAGATTGGGAACGTAGAATTGAAGAACCAGGGTATTATAATTGTAGACGTTGACCGGCGAGAACGTGAACCAGTAATGTTACTAGGAATCAATGTAATTGAAAATTGTTTTTCCGAGGTAATTACTGTCTTACAGCAGATCGCCGACACTGCCAGAAGAGGGCAACAGAGACTCCTGCAAAAGGAAATAAAAGCCTTGATGCTGAAACAACAGGTAGAAATATCAGGAGGTGAAATTGGGTATCAGGTCACTTACCCTTACACTGCCATTGTAATACCTCCCAAAACTGAAATGTTGGTCTGGTGTAGAGACGCAATAGGCATTAAAGGGCGAGACTATCAAGCCCTGGTAGAACCCTTGTACTCAGACAGTAGGCACACCATACTGATGGCCAGAGGAGTAGTTGAGGTATACTGGGGAAGAGTGCCATTACGCCTTCTAAATTGCGGGGAAGTTGAGGTCACCATACCAAAGTATGCTACCATGGCTAAATTATTCACGGTTGATAACAATGCCATCTCAGCCGTCGAGCCTTTGAACCCGTCAAGTCACGTGGATGACAATGGCTCAGGAGAAAAGCTGGAAGATTGGTGCCAAAAGCTACACGTGGGTACCAGTTCTACACCTCCCCATCAAAAGCATGGAGTATACCGGGTATTAAAAGAATATGAGCAGATATTCAGCAAACACCCGTTAGACTTTGGGCAAATTAAAGGGGTAGAGCACACTATACCCACAGGTAACCATCAGCCTATAAAAGAGAGGTATAGACCATTACCACCCACTCACTATCAAACCACCAAAGACATGCTCAAAGAGATGAAGACTGCAGGTGTAATAAGAGACAGTTGAAGCCCCTGGGCAGCGCCTTTGGTGTTGGTTAAAAAGAAGGACGGGAGCATGAGAATGTGCGTGGACTACCAGCAGATCAACCGCATTACACACAAGGATGCATACCCGTTACCTAGGATTGAGGAGTCATTAGTCGCATTAAAATCTGCTAACTACTTTTCTACCGTAGATCTGACTAGTGGGTATTGGCAAGTTCCTGTGGCAGAGGCTGACAAGGAGAAGACAGCGTTTCCTACGCCGATGGGCCTCTGTAAGTTCAATTGTATGCCGTTTGGACTCTGCAACGCACCTGGTACCTTCCAACGCCTGATGGAGAGCTGCCTAGGACATTAGAACTTTGAAACTGTCCTCCTCTACCTGGATAGCATTACTAGATAAATATCCGCTGCACACCAACATCAAAAATTCTAGCGAGGAAAAAGCTAATGGCTGACATGTATTAATGCACAGTGTGAACTGGAGCAAAAGGCACAGTAGAAAACTACTCAAAGCTTATGTAAGGAATAACATGAGAACTTAGCTGATGTGATGGCCATGACATTCGAGCCCGGTAACAGCGGCAAGGTCTCTCATTCTACCGGGTCCTACTCTAGTCGCCTTATGTCTGCAGTGTGAACTTGCGTGTATGGGTATATGCCACTAAATGCAATTAAAACCTGGTTTTAAGGGATGTGTCTGGAACCAAAGTTACAAATAAAATGCAGAGTTTCCTTACGGCTACAGAGCGGGGGGAGGGTGCACAGTCCAAAAAATAACTATATGTAACATTAAAGATGGCTGGCACACCTCTATGTTGGGTGCTAGCTGGAAAAATACATAACGTTACTAGATGAATATCCGCTGCACACCAACATCAAAAATTATAGCGAGAGAAAAGCTAATGGTTGACATGTATTAATGCACAGTGTGAACTGGAGCAAAAGGCACAGTAGAAAACTACTCAAAGCTTATGTAAGGAATAAAATGAGAACATAGCTGATGTGATTGCCATGACATCCGAGCCCGGTAACCGCGGCAAGGTCTCTCATTCTACCGGGTCCTACTTTAGTCGCCTTATGTCTGCAGTGTGAACTTGCGTGTATTTGTATATGCCACTAAATGCAATTAAAACCTGCTTTTAAGGGGTGTGTCTGGAACCAAAGCTACAAATAAAATGCAGAGTCTCCTTGCGGCTACAGGGCGGGGGAGGGTGCACAGTCCAAAAACGTTATGTATTTTTCCAGCTAGCACCCAACATAGATGTATGCCAGCCATCTTTAATATTACATGAACCTGGATGACGTCATAGTCTCCTCCAGGACATATGAACAACATCTACAAGACCTGGCAGAAGTGTTTGAAGCCTTGTCCGGATATGGCATGAAGATCAAACCATCCAAGTGCCACCTTCTCAAGCCAAAGGTGCAGTACCTAGAACATGTCGTGAGTTCAAAAGGAGTAGCACCGGATCCTGATAAAATCACCGTGATAAGGGATTGGCCAAGACCCACTAATGTGAAAGAAGTGAGGCAATTCCTGGGACTGGTGGGCTATTACAGAAGATTTATAAGAGGGTTCACAAAGTTAGCAGCTCCCCTACAAGACATCCTGGTAGGACAGTCAAAAAGGTCTTGAACCCGTAATCCCCCTTTCCAGTGGAGTGACGAGAGGAAAGAATCCTTCAAAAAGCTGAAGTGGGCACTGGCAGGAGAAGAGATCCTGGCATATCTGGATTACCATCAATCCTTCATTCTGTACACGGATGCCAGCAACGTGGGACTGGGAACAGTACTGTCACAGAAACAAGGAGGCAAAGAGAGAGTGTTTTTGCCTTTGCAAGCAGGAAACTCCAACCTACGGAAAGAAACCCTGAGAATTACAGTTCCTTCAAGTTAGAACTACTGGCAGTAGTTTGGGCTGTAAACGAACGTTTCAAACACAACCTGGCAGCTGTAGAATTTACTATCTACACTGATAACAACCCATTGACCCACCTAGACTCAGCAAAATTAGGTGCGTTGGAGCAGCAATGGATAGCCCGGCTGTCTAACTACAATTTTGTCATCAAATATAGGGCAGGTTGCAAGAACGGGAATGCAGATGTTTTATCCCGGATGCCACACCTGAAAGACGTGGAAGAGGAACCGGACGGGCTGGAGGAAATTGAGCTATCGGCCTTTCATCGTTTTAAAGTAGAACAGTATCAACCCGGCATCTACCAAAAACAACAGCAGGCAAATCTCAACCCGTTAGCGCACCATGAATGGGCTGACACCCAGGATAGCGACCCAGCTGTGAAGCTAGTGAAAGAACTGCTTACACAACAAGGTGCAAACCCTAATCAGAATGCTCCAGCTGAGACCCAACAACTCTGGAAAGAAAGAAGCAAGTTCTTCCTATATCAAGGGAAGCTCTGCAGAAGGCACACCAACCCTAAGGGCCACGTCACACTAGGTGACGTCGCCGGAGATGTCAGCGGCGACTGGCGGGAGCGCGCACGCTTTTGGCGCCCAGCCAGCATCGCCACCGCATGTTTACATGCAGCGACATCTCCGGCGACGCACCAGCGATCTGACAGGCGGCATCGCTGCTGGGGTGTCTGAAAACCCCAGCGGCGATGCAGTACTCCCATCGCCTGTCAGATCGCCGTCGGCCGTTTAATGGGGCCATGTGTACACATCGCCCCAGATTGGCTGCCTGGTTTCACAGCTCTGCTGTGAAACCAGGCGACCAGTCAAATGCGTCGCCCTTGCCTAGTTACATTGGGCGACGCATTGGTGACGTCGGCGGCGATAGGCCACGCCCCAGCGTCGCCTAAAATATCGCCGCTGACATCGCCAGGTGTGACGTGGCCCTAAAACACATGAGTTAGGATGGCAGATTATCATACCCAAGAGAGACGTCAAAATGGTCTTAGAAGCCTACCACGACGGTGCAGGTCATTTTGGATCGAAAAAGTTGGAAGTGCTCTTAAGAGAGAGATTCTACTGGCTTAGCATGAGAAAATCAATTGAAGATTGGTGTAGAAAATGTGGCCCATGCAACCTCAGAAGAAAGGATCAACAGAGTCAGAGAGCCCCACTCCAGTCCATAGTAACCAAGCAACCATTTGAGTTAGTTGCATTAGACCACGTCAAGTTGTCACCAAGCCGGTCAGGCTACGTCTATGCCTTAACCATCGTGGACCATTATTCCCGCTTCTTAGTGGTGGTACCCGTCAAGGACCTGACAGCGAAGACAGCTGCAAGAACATTTCAGACACATTTCTATAGACCTCATGGCTACCCAGAACAAGCGCTTGCAGATCAAGGTCCAGCTTTCGAGTCAGAGATTTTCCAGGAATTCTACAACATGTACCACTGTAAGAAGATCTGCACGACAGTCTATCATCCCCAAACCAATGGCTTATGTGAAAAGATGAACCATATTGTGATTGACTTGTTGAAAACCTTACCAGAAAGAAATCAATGGCCAGAGAAATTACCCAATTTGGTAGACCTGTACAACCATGTCCCCGTGAGTTCTACAAACTTCACCCCAGCCTACCTTATGCGAGCAAGGCCCGGTAAGCTGCCAATTGATTTAGATATGAGAATTCTGAAGCGAGATGCAGAAGTTGAAGAATCCAATTGGGATACAGTACGTCAACAGCAGTATCGACAAGTACAAGAGTGCGTAGAGAAAAATCTCCAGCAAGCTAGAGAAAGACAAGAGAGAACCTTTAACCAACATGCTCTAGCAACCCCATTACAATCTGGTGAGCAAGTTCTCGAGAGAAAGAGACGCACCAACAAATTGGATAATCAGTGGGAAACCACCCCATACACAGTCTTACCATCAAATTTAGACAATGCCAAAGTGTGTCTAATCAGCAAAGACGAAGGAAGGACGTCACCAGTTGTGTTAAGAGACCATTTTAAACCGTGTCCTGAAACCCTGAAGACACCAGAAGTAACCTTACCCGTACAGGTCCAACCTGTCAGGAAAGAAGAGGATGTGTTCCATACCATTTTAGGAGATTTCCCCAAAACATGGCCAAATTACTACGGAGCAGTTGTAGTTCCCATGATTGCCTTCCCTCAAGTAGTAGACCCGTACCAACGCCAGAACCCGTACCACAAGAAGTCCCAAGACATGAAGAACAGGAAAGTGAGCCTGAAGAGGTAAAACCAATTCCTGGTCCCAGTGAGCTTGCCAGTCCTAATGTCAGATCTCCATCCTCAGTAGTAGCAGATATTCCAAATAGGTACACGTCCACCCACACCTTGAGGCTAAGTACACCCAGTACACCAGCATTATGCAGATCACAGCGTAGTACCCAGAGTCAGATATCGGCTAGGTACAAGGAATAAAGTATGGAATCAAATGTAAAATGTAAATATGTTTGTTATAAAGTTAAATAGACCCGGTAAAGTGTAACTGTACAAACAAGGGTGAGAGTAGCATGGTGTTAGGTGGCAGCCACGTAGAGTAAGAACTTGGCCTCTTATGCGGTGACCCGAGGGCTTAGGAGCCTACTGCACTTAAACAGTAGGAACTTGTTATATTTGTTTACAACGTTAAAAGCCCAGTACCTACAGAGACTATACTGTATGAACTGTTTACATATTCTTGAACATTTTCTTCCTTTTATTAACTACAGACCATACTTACCACGGAACTGGTTGTGGTAAAGACTAAGTGTATATAGTTACCAGCCCCGGAGGCAATAGACTAAACCCTCAGAAGGACTGATTTGTTTTGAACTTTTTGGACTCCTCTTGCATTTCAGTGGTTTTTGTATATGTTTACTTTTGAGACTTTGTATATATTAATTGTTTGTTATGTTAATTGTTTGTTTTTCTACAGTCCCGGAGTACTATTGTTTGCTAAGGGGGAATGTGGCACCCCAGGGTTCATGTGCCACAGTAACACCAGAAAGGGTTAACTCCCCACACAATCCACAACACTACACTAGCGCCTCCAGGCCAGAAGGGGGAGCCAAAGCTGCTTCCCTATATATTCTGGTGAGCAGAGGAAGTGGCAGTTAGTTCAGTGCGGGGCAGCACTGAGGGAAGAAAGGACCTGGGTGTAAAAGAGCTGTGTTAGGCTCACCCCATGGTCCACTGTCCAGTTCCAGGCCGAGCCAGGGTCTGAGGAAAAGGAGAAGAAGAGGAGCACACCCGGGACACCGAGTTACCCTAAACTCACCCCAAGGAGCGCACAGAACGGATACCGGATCCGATGCTGTGCCTGACACAAACACCACAGTGAACATCGGATGAGTGAAGATCCCACATCTTCACTGTACCACAGCGAAGCAACACGGCGGGGTCAGGAACATAAAGATAAGACTCATGTTGCCTAGCAAGTTGGTACCCGTTAGGGGAGAAAGGGCCGGCAGCTTAGCTAAAGCGGCAGCAGGGCCTCACACACAGTGCAGAAACAGGGAGCCAAAGGACCCGGCCAGGGTGGGAACAACCGGCCCCTGCAGAAACTCCATGGACAGTACTCAGCTGATGTACCATCTTCAGTAAAAGACTTGGAAAACTACAAAACCGTGAGTCTGTGTAATCCTTGCAAACCCTGTTCTCCCTCACAAACTGTTTCACCACTACTGCCCCAGGGACCAGGCTCTGCCTGTGGAGAGCCGTCACATCACAGGCTGCTATCCATCATCCCCAGAGGTTCTGCAGCAGCAGTGGTCACCCTGACCACATACCACGGGTGGCGTCACGACTCTCTCCCCTGTAAATACCCCTTTTACTTGTGGGCTCAGGACACAGTCCAGACCAAAACCGCCATGATAACCTTCATGATACCCCGGTCCGGTACCGAGTACCCCATCCCAGTGGCCTCCACAGTGCCATTGCCCGATCCCGTTGTCCCAGATTCAGCAATATAAAGGGATATTTACAAGGGAGGTGACAGAGTTTTTTGTGATGCCACCTGTAGTATGTGGTCAGGGTGACCACCGCTGCCGTATTCCTGCTGGGGACGGTGATGAGGGGCAGCGTAGATGGTAAGCCCTCCACGGGTAGGGCTGGTTGTCCATGGGGTAGGTGTAGTGGGGGCTGCGTACTCTGGATGCTGCATCGGTTCCTCTCCTGCAGCTTCTCCAGCCAGCACGAAGGGACAGCAAGGGGGTTCTGCTGCAGTTTTGCAATAACCAGTTTCAGGCACTTTTAAGCTGACTGGGTACTTTACTTTCCATTGTTCTTAAAAGCAAGTTACTGCACAGTTCACAGTTAAAGTTTTTACACTTTACCGGGGACCCGGGTGCCACTGCAGCTCAGATGGTTCCTCTGGGTCGCTTCCCTCCAGTACCTTTCAGGCCCTGCTTGTCTCTCTCTCTGTCCTCGCTTACGCGTTCAGTCTTGCCGTCACTGGCTCTTTAGTGATGCTTCCCTCTGCTTTAGGGTCACTAGCCCTAGTACGATGGCTGTGTTCCTACTCTGTGGTGGTAGGTAGGTCGCGGGTCATAGAGTCCCCGTACCACGCCAGGTTGTCTCGTGATTAGGGTCGTGAAGTCTCTCTAGTCACCTCTACAGAGCTGGCTCTCTGGTTGCCCTGGCCTAGCCCTCCAGTGACCCAGGTGTAGTTTAGGCTCACCAAGCTCCTTCTGCCTCCCGGTTGTCAGTTCTGGGTCCTCCGGCCAGCTATACTGGTTGCGGCTGCCAGGCCCGTTGTTCTCCCACTTTGGTCGGTGTGTAGTTGTGGGGTGTATCGGTTTGTGGTGCTTCTTCCCTCGCCTTTCACTCTAGGGTGAGCTCCATTCTGGCTATCCTGTCTCCAGGGAACTGCTGCCTCCAGGGAACTTCTTCTCCTGGGAATCATCTCCACCAACTTACTGTTCCAGTGTTTTTAGTACTGTTCCTCCACCTCTTTGTCTGGTTTCTACCTCTCTCTCCACCCACACTTCTCTAAACTCCCGCCACCCCTACATAGAGTCAGTGACTTCGGATCAGAGTGTGTCGGTGTGTGGATGTTTTAAGTCGACCGTCTTTCTGTGTCTGATGGCAGTTCACCCTGTGGCCGCCCTGGTCCCAGGGGCGTCACATAACCTAAAACCGAAAGTCCTTTGTCAGGGCTATATCTATTATATTCTCTATTAATACTGTAAAGTTTGCAGGCATATACCATTTATCTCATCTAATATGAGCTAGGCATGCGGTAAGGAATGGTGAAGTGGACGTGCATCTGATGGTGCACCTTCTGCGGGAGCACAAGAAACATGATTATTCACGAGACGTAGCTTCCTGTTGCACTTTGCAAGTGGGTGCGGGTAACAACTCTTGAAGCCAGAACAGGGCGAACAGGTGGTCGGTTGGATGGCATATAATGCTTCCAGTATATTTCCCAGCACCATCCTGTCTTCCACATGGTCCAGTCTCACTAGCCAAGATTGTGGAAAACATAATCCTTACCCTGATCCTCCTTCCTTTCACCATGGCGAATCCCAGAAGACAAGTGATCTCATGCTCAGACACACCGAGGAGCTCTTTATATTTCCATTTATTGATTCTGGTTTCTTGCCCTGCATGTTTCAAGCGGGATAAACGGTGTTAATGTGTAGTGATATCTAAATTTTTGAGCAGCCATGGTCAGAAGCAGATGATGGTGGAGAATAGCACATAGTGTCTTGTCTCAAGAGATATATGAATATGAGACATAGTATGCCAGCAAGTAAAGTTGTTAAGTCAACTAGAAAAAAGGAGGACCAGGGTGCAGAAGTGAGGACAAGGTGGTGGACGATGAAGTCACTGACCCAACCTGCGAAGGTAACATGCAGAGGGAGGATAACAGCACAGAGAGGAATGGATCCACAGCATTGCAACAGGCAGAAAGAGTCAGTGGGGTGTGTAATGTCCACACAATATTAGGAATTCACAAGGTTAAACTTTGACTGTACTTTTATCTTTTATTCCATCTTTCTCCATCATATAATATAAAAGTCGTTCCTCAGCATGCTCCAAAATGAAAGTAAACTTAACTTCCCACCTCCTTCTTATCATCACCCATGATCCACCAGACCTAGTTTTCTTAAAGAGACAGATCTAATTATTGTACATTACATCACCCCCTTTTTTTTTTTTTTTTAGCAACCTAGAAGAAATATACTGACAATGTAAAAATGTGAAAATGTCAAGAATGATATATGTCAGTTTTGGCCTATTTAGTTTATTCAAATCAGGCATGGAAGGAAAAAAAAAACAAGATAACAACCAAAAAGAAATATGTATATTTTTTTCTTCTTTTCTTTTTATACTTCAACGAGTCGTGATGGAGCGATCCTTTCTCGTGTTGGATAGCGTCAGTGAGTGTGTCCATTATTAATGAATTGTTCACTTCCGGGTGGTTCTCTCCACCATCGAGCACCAAGTCTTCCACCAGAGGAAGATCATTACCATCCTTTTGCGGTATGATTTTAAAATGTGATGAATTTCGAGTTATGAAGTGTCCATTTCGCTCAGCCGTGACCTTGCTGCCTTTTTTTTCAGTAACATTGCATTGTGCAGGACTGTATGTAGCTGAGGTCTTGTTGGTTGTTTTTTGACGCACGACGACAACATCCCCTTCTTTGATGGCATTCGGCTGTGCCCTTCTGTCTGCATAACGTTTCATAGCTTGTTTACTAGAAGAGTCTGCTGATCGCACAGAGGAGTCACTTGGTAAGGGATGACTGGTCACGTCAAGGATATGTATGCGCGGAGTTCTGCTGAACATTAGATGAGATGGAGCAGCATTAGTAGTAGAATGTGGAGTATTGCAATAATTGCGCATGAATTTGTATAATGTCTGTTCCAATGGGGTGTGCTCCAGACTCGCTGCCTTGATTCTTTTCCCCATACTGCGCATGAAATGTTCTACTATACCATTGGCTTGCGGCCAGCAAGGTGTGATTTTCCTGTGACTGAACCCCAAGTATTCAGAAAATTGTGTAAATACATGTCTATTGAACTGAGGTCCATTGTCTGTTTTAACCACTCTTGGAATGCCATACGCTGAGAATATGTCATCCTGTTCTGGTATGACACTAGTAGCAGATGTTGAAGATATGAAAGAAATCATAGGGTATCTAGAATATTCATCAATTGTTACTAGAATGTACTGGCCATTGGGTAATGGTCCATATATATTGACTGCAACTTCCTCCCAGACAGCAGTGGGTAGCGGAGACATTTGCAGCAGTTCTAAGTTTGATGATGGAGTAATTAATTGACAGGTGGAGCAATGCCTAATCTTCTCTTCCACCAATTGATCCATGTTTGGGAACCACACTTTTTCTCTGAGTAATTTTTAGTACCAAAAATTCCCAGATGACCTTCATGTGCCATCTGTATGACTAAGTTACGCAAAGTCTTAGGTACAACTAGTTTGGTACCTAGAGGAATGAGATGTTCTTCAGTGACTGATAATTCCTCCCGTACACTTGAGAATAGTTTTAATTCCTTCAGATCAATCTCAGAATCGGGAAATATTTCTTTTTGGATTTCATGCCACCTTTGTTTTTGTATGATTTATATTAAGGCACATAGCGTCTTATCACTCGTTGTTGCATTCACAAAGTGATCAATAGAGAGTGCTTTAGGCACTGCATGAGCTGTAATGAAGCGTATGTATTATTCAATGGAGTAACGCTCAGGTACAGTATCAGTCATAGGATGTCTCGAAAGATTGTTAGCTGGATTGCTGAATTTTATGGGTTAGTGAACAATTTTGTAAGTATAGTCCTGTAGACGTAGACCCCATCATTCAATGCGTGCAGGCATTTTAGCTCTGGGATTTCCAAAGATCGCAAGAAGTGCTTGATGGTCGGTGACAATGATGAAGGGAGCTCCATAGAGAAATACAGTAAGTGAAAGTGTTCACATCCCCAGACAAATGCCAAGCTTTCTTTTTCAGGTTGTGAATATTTCTTTTCAGTGCTTGTGAAGCTTTTAATTGCATAAGAAATTATGTGAGGATCTTGATTATTATCCTTATATTGTGCTAAAATAGCACCCAGCCCCACAGGATTGGCGTCCACAATTAATTCGGTTTGAAGTGCTGAATCAAAATAAGCCATGGTAGTGGTTGAGCAAAGTTCATTTTTAATTGTTTCAAAAGAGGTCTGACAGTCTTCGGACCATTGAAAAACACAATTTTGCTTTGTAAGTTTTCTTAATGGACTGCTGATAGTTGAAAAATGTGGAATATATCTAGCACAGTAGCTTGCCATTCCAAGAAAAGAGCGTACTTCACTGGCAGTTTGTGGAATTGAGGCTGTTTTGAAGGATTCTACTTTCTGAGGATCAGGTTGTACTCCTTTCGGCGAGAAGATGTGACCAAAGAACTCTAATGAACTTCTATCAAATTTGCATTTTTTTTTTGTTTAAAGTGAGTCCAGCAGAGAGCAGGCATTCGAAGATGTTGTATAGAGCACAATTATGATCAGCTTAAGTTTTACCAAAAACCAGTATGTCATCACTGTAATTAAAGGCATTTGGAACGTGTTGAATGGAGCTCTTTATCGCATCCTGAAAAATTTCTGCTGCTGAGCAGACTCAAAATATCAATCTTTTATATCTTCTGAGGCCCACATGTGTGGAAAATGTTAAGTATCTGGATTCTGGACTCAGTTCTAGCCTTTATTGAGGTCGAGCTTTGAAAAGACAGTCACTCCATTTAATAAATTAATGATGTCATCAATCGTGGGTGAGATATGTCTGTCTCTCTGGATAGCGGTGTTTGGTAGGCACATGTCAACACACAGTCTCACCTGCTCAGGAGTCTTTGGTTTTGGAACTTCCACAAGTGGAGAGACCCACGGAGTGGGGCCAGTAACCATTTCAATGACATCCTCATCCATGAGGAATTGAAGTTCTTTTTCTACCTTCTTTATCACTTGAAATGGAATACGACTATGTGGTTGGGCTACCGGACGAACACTGTCGTCCACATGAAGATGTACTTGAGAGTCCTTTCATTTCCCCAAATGACTAAATAAGGAGGGAAAACTGTTTACCATGGCCTGTACATCCATATCTGCCAGGTCAGTTATGGTATGAATAATCTGGATGAGACCTAGCTTCAAAGCAGTGTGATAGCTGAGAAGACAGCCTCCCAATCCTTGTAATGTGTGAAAAGTGGTTTTCCGAGTAAAATTATCCTCTTGTAGCTAGAGGTGTTATAGATCCATATGGAAAGATTTTAGTATTCACTTGATGTAAAACTGGCTTATTTTTCAATTGTTCATATTCAGTGCTGTCTATAATATACACTGCACCCGTATCTATTGTAAAGGTGATATTGGTGTTGCAGATTGGGAGTGTGACGCAGGGAGACTGTACTGAACCAGTGGCAGAGGTGGTGAACACATAGTTTTCCGCCCCAGATATTTCTTCTGTGTCCTGATTTACCATTTTTATACTTGCGGACTTTGTCAGAGGCAGAGAAGACTTGTAGTGTGCTGACCTGCAGACAGCTGCAAAATGATTCCCTTTTCCACATTTACTGCATGTCTGTCCTATAGCTGGACATTTGTTCAGGTGGTGAGGGAAATCCAGTCCACATCTATAGCATTTCCTCTGTTTTGGGGTTTGCTTGTCTTGTGTATTGTTATGCTTGAGATTATGCACATGTAAATTATCCCCACTCTCCATTGCAGTAGCCTGATGATCTGCTGTTTCTATAGCACGAGCCATTTTGAGTAAATCATGTTAAAGGATGCGCAGGTGACAATTACTTGAGTTAGAAATTCATCATCTACATCTGTGAATGCACATCCATGTGCCAGCTCTCTCAGCCGGGTGACATAGGTGTCCATGGATTCTTCCGGAAGCTGCTTAGCAATTCTGAACTTGTATGTTTCATATCTAATATTTTGTTTGGGGTTGAAGTAGTCAGTGAGAGCTTTGGTGCAATTTCTGTATGTGTCTGTCTCGGCTGCAGGTAATGTGATGTATACATCATACTCTCCTGTGCCCGAACAATTCAGGAGCACGGCTTTCCTTCTTTTCTCCTCTTTTATGTCCACGGCTTCTAGAAAGTAAACTTTAACTGTTCTTTATTCTTTTCTTCCATCTTTCTCCATCATATAGCATAACAGTCTTTCCTCAGCATGCTCCAAAATGAAACTAAACTTAGCTTCCCACCCCTTCTTATCATTACCCATGATCCACCAGACCTAGTTTTCTTAAAGAGACAGATCTAATTATTGTACATTACAGGGTGGCCAAAAGGAGATAAAGGGCAACTGTTCACCAGGGAATATTCCAGAAAGGGGTCAGGTGTTCCCCAGTATGGCACTTTTTTAAAGAAAGTGAGAGCGATAAGAAAATGGTCATTTGAACCTGTGCCATACCTAGATTAGCAAGAGCCTGACCACTACCAGCCTGACCACCACCAGCATGCTCAAGCACATGTCATTAATGCACCCGACTAGGTGGGCTGCATGCCTGGGTCCACAATCAGTGTCTGCAGGTGACACAAATGTTTCCTCCTCTGTGTTATATGCTTGCCAATCCACTGTCCAGGATACATCTATCATTGCACATTCACAACCACCATCAGCAACAATGTCCACTTTCTTGCCTGTAAATACTCCAGGTCATGGAACGAAAAATGAAAATATCCAGCCACCCACAGGTCTATATACTAAACTGGCATATTTCCAGACTGTTTGCCCTGGAAATGTTGCCATTTAAGATTGTGGACAAGAGCTCTACGCAACCTCATGGTAGCAGCTGTCCCTCCTAAATCTTACACAAGCACATTTCCCATAACATTACCCATTCCCTGACCAACAGTGCTGTGGAGTCAGTAAGATAAACTTCTGACTCTGAATCCTCAATTTCACTGAATCAGAATCCATGACTCCGACTCCCTCATACATGGCTCATGTTTAAGTGACAAACTTATTGCAGTACAATGTGAACATCAGGCTTTAATCATTATTATGATGAAATAATCAAGATATTTAGTAAGAACATAATAATTCATAAATGATAATATTCAGTATATGTTGAATTTAACTCCTGTACCCAATTCATTATATATTGCAAGAGTTGGAGTTGGTCCATTTTATACCAAATCTGACTCCACTAAAATGGGCTTTGTATCAATGAAAAGAGAGCGTTGCTAGGCACCAAAACACTGCACCACTTTTTCACCCTTGCTGCCAATTTTTAGGTTCAGCCCAAGAATCACTTGTATAGCACCTGGGGACCGGTGTTGCAAGCTAAGGTGAGCCGTAAATGCATTACTTATCAATGAAGAAATGAAAAGCGACACTCACCGGTGTTGGTTTTCAGCTCCGATTATTTATTCATCCTCAAGGAATGACATGTGTGTCAGGAGAGGGAGTAAGAGGTGGCGGCAACAGCATGCCGTTTCGCGGTATTACCGCTTCCACGGGTCCTGTGCACAGGATCCATTGTGCGGTAAAACCGTGAAACGGCATGCCGTTGTTCGTCGCCTCCTACTCCCTCTCCTCGTGCACATGTCATTCCTGTGCACAGGACTCGTGAAAGCGGTACTACTGTGAAACGCCGTGCCGTCGTCTGCCATCTCCTACTCCCTCTCCGTGCGCACATGTCATTCCTTGAGGATGAATAAATAATCGGAGCTGAAAACCACCAACAGTGAGTGCCGCTTTTATTTCTTCATTAATAAAATGGGCTTTGACTCCACGACTCCATGGCCCTGCTGAGCAACAAAGTTACTGGGAAAATCCACTTAACCAACAACACGTTGACAATTACTTTTAGCCAGGGACGCTACATTTCCCTGTCGGCACTCTGGGTGAACCTTGTGGAGGCCACGAACGAGTCGAACCCTGGGGCACCTATTATTGCAGGTCCTAATTCCATCAGTGTTTCCCCCACCTCCTACAACAATTCCTGCACCCCTCCTCCTCCTTAAATTCCATTTCCGAATTGTCGTCCATATCAGTCACAAGATGAAGGCACTGCAACACTGCCTCAGTGAAGCTGTAACAGGCTGTGCTGAAATAGAACACAGTCATAGAGTTATGGAAAGCTGTAACAGACAAGACAGATCTGTGGATCTCGCCACTGAATTTACAACCAGGCATGGTCGTGTGAGATAATGGCCATAACCTGGTCGCGGCTCTGAATCTTGGCAAGTTTGCATGAGTACCGTGTCTGGCCCACATGCTCAACTTAGTGGTTCAGTGGTTTTTAAAAACCTATCCATATTTGCCTGAGCTACTTACGCGATGTATGGTATGCCACATGTGCGACCATTTCCTCAAGTCAGTTACAGCTGCCACCGGTCTGGCAGTGCTGAATCATCACTTGCAAGTGCCAGTTCACAGACTGGCGTGCAATGTACCCATGCACTAGAACTCCATATTGCATATGTTGGCAAGGCTTTTTGAGCAGCAGAGGAGAGTAGTTAAATACCAGCTACAACATGCACATCAGTATTCTAGTCAGCATCCACACATAAGAACCGACAAGTGGATATGGATGTATGGCATTTGTGAGGTTCTACAAAACTTTGAGGAATCAATCAAGATGGTGACTGGCAATGACGCCAAATCAGCATAACCATCGCACTTCGGTGTCTGCTGAAATGCTCGCTGCTCACAATTAAAGAGGAAGCTTTGCATGTGGAACAGGTGGAGATACAGGAAGAAAGTACACAGGATTATACTACCCAATTTAGACTCATCTCATCGTTTCTGCATGGATTGGGTGATAATAAGGGAGAGGGGGTTGAGGCAGAGGAAGAGGAACAGGAGATGGTTGTCTGCACTCCAGAGGGTACTACCCACACCAACTTCAACCTACCTATTCAGCATGTATGGGCTCAAGAGGAGAAGGAGAGGGAGGAGGACAGGGAAAGTCAAGCTTGTTGGGTGTCTGGCACACATGGCTGACTTTATGTCCTGCTGCTTTTCCTGTGACCCTTGCATTATATGTAGTTTGGCGAACACCGATTAGTGATTGTTCACCCTTCTTGACATACACTACAAGGAGAACTTTCCATCTCTCCTTCCTGCAGTGGAAAATTCTAGTAAAATTGTGCAATACTAGAAAGCTCTATACAAGTATAGATAAATATTCCAGCTCATCCAAATGCTCTCTGCAAATCCAACTGGAGCTCGGAAATCAGCCTCGTCTTGGCCTTTTTGCAATCCAAATGAAGGAAAATCGAGTTCAGCTCAAACAGAAATGGAGTTTCTTTTTTTTATTTATTAATAAAAAAGTGCATACAGAAGAAAAATGTACATGGTTAGCACTACCTCAGTTGACGCATTTCGGTTGCATTCAGCAACCTTACTCATGGCTAACCATCTAACAATAGTTATGAGTAAGGTTGCTGTATGCAACCGAAATGCGTCGACTTAGGTCATGTTTGAGCTGGATTCAATTTTTTCGTTATCTAGAAAGCCCCAGTTGAACAATTTGTACTACACTTCCCAATGCTGGAGGCAGATGTCATTGTTCCTTTTTGCCCAGATTTCTCAACATCACAGAATTACAGATCCATAACATAAATCCAATACTGAGGATCCTGAGGATGCAGTACTGTAAAATGCTAACGCAAAGTGCGTAGCAGAGTGGTCCTGATGCTGGGAGCCGGCGGCTAGTAATAAAGAATGAATGAAAGCCCACAATAGCGGCGATGGGGGTTAACAGCTAAGTTAACCCCTGACATGCCATCCTGATTGGACATCATGTCTCTAGGGGGGGTGGACACAGCTATTGACAGTTGCGCAGATACTGTACGTAATGTACGTATAGTATCTGCCGCTGTCCGAGATCCTGGCATTTACCGTACATTAGACCTATGGCGGTGCGCTGCCCATAAATCTAATGTAAATGCCTACAGGACCCTGGACAGTGGCAGATACTATACATACATTATGTACAGTATCTGCGCAACTGTCAGGAGCCGCGGCTTCATTGATAAAATTGTAGAAAGCCGACAATAGTCGGCTTACTGTAAATGGGTTATTAACCCCTGACATGGCCACAAGAGTGGGCAGCATGTCTCTAGGCGGGGTGGGCACCCCCTAAAGACATGTTGCCCACAAGTGATAGTAATATTTCATGTTTTATTAAACAATTATCACTTTGTTCATCCCTGCGGCAGCAGGGATGAACAAAGTAGACGGTAACTGCATTGCTCCGGATCACACATCCGGAGCAATCCGGTTACCGGATTGCGGTTTTCTACACACATTTTTCCTTAAAAATGTGTGTGAAGGCAATTGCGGTTACCGCCTCCGGATCTGGAGGTGGCAACCGCAATTGCCTTTGAAAGTGTGACCCCAGCCTTAGTGTGTGGACTTTAGGAGTCTAGGAGTCCTACTTCCAAACAATTTTAAGAGGATGTGTATGAGGCCCTAATTTATGTCTAATACAGGGTGTATTGGAGTCACATTTTCTTATAAGTTTTGGCAGTTCTTGCATTGTCCACATAGGCCTTGTGAGTTTTCAGAGTTTCCAGTAGCAACCTGGCAGTCAGAGAAGTGTCCATGTGTCTTCCCCATGGTGTGCCCTATCCATTAGCACACTGTTTCTATCAATTTAAACAATTTTCCTGCTCTCCAGTTAAGGTCTTCAGAAAAAAATGCACAAGTGTCCCATTGTCTTACATTATACTTGTGTCTCAGAGAGAACAAGTCTGAGCCTCTAACCTGCTCAATTCGAGTACCAAGTCCTTGAGCATTTTAGTGCTCAGACATCACTACACTTATGTCTTGACTTTAAAGGCCCTGTCACACATAACGAAATCACTAACGAGATTGCTGTAATGTCACAGATTTTGTGACACAACAGCGATCTCGTTAGCGATGTTGTTCTGTGTGACACGCACCAACGATCTCGCCCCTGCTGTGAGATCGTTGATCGTTACATACTGCTCTGGATCATTTCTATGCCGTTGCGCTCCGGCTGGGAGCGCTATATTGTTGTGTTTCACTGGGACAATGACCAACGATCTCAATGCTACACTAAGGAGTGACAATTCCCAACAATCTCAGTATTATTCTGGATCGCTGGTGCGTCGTTTTTCACATCGCTGTTGAGATACCTGTTTGACATCTTACCAGCGATATGAAAAATGACGCACCAGCGATCTCTGCACATCGTTATCTGCATCGCTGGTTCGTCGTTATGTGTGACTGGGAATTAAGGCTAGGATGTGTTTCTGAAGTCCTCACACTATTCAGGTTCACCAGATTACTTACCTTTGTTTTTTCAAGGCTATGATTGTCTTTCCAGATTAGCTGTGCAATACAATATGATGTCTTGGAAGCAAGACATTATGGTGAAGGGCACCTGGGCATGCCCGAGGTTATATAATCTCTTTCTGACTGATACAATCTTCTGCAATGGCCAAAAAATGGCAGCATTAAAGTTAGGCTGGGTTCACATTTGCGGACCCCTCCGCAGCGTTCTGCGGAGGGGATCCGCAATGTGACCACAGCGGCCGCAAGCTCCTATCTTTATAATAGGAGCGCACGGTGCTGCGCTTGACCGCGCATGACCGTGCGCACCCATTCACTCCCATATGTGATCTGTGCGCAGGTGGATGCCTGCGCACAAATCACACAGTCTCGTCCGCACCAGGAATGCAACATGTCGCGTCCCTAGTGCGGACGAGACTGTGTGATTTGTGCGCAGGCATCCACCTGCGCACAGATCACATATGGGAGTGAATGGGTGCGCACGGTCATGCGCGGTCAAGCGCAGCACCGTGCGCTCCCATTATAAAGATAGGAGCTCGCGGCCGCTGCGGTCACATTACGGATTCCCTCCGCAGAACGCTGCGGAGGGGTCCGCAAATGTGACCCCAGCCTTAATTTGTTTTATTTCGCTGGTTGTAGCAAATTCCTAAAATTTGACATAAATATAATTTGCATTAAATGTATTCACTCATCTGAAATAGCTTTTCCATCAGATATATTTTTGTTTAAAACTGTTATCACACAGTAACAGTTGCTGAAAGAGACAAACAAATGTGTAAAAGAGCATAAAAGGACCTAATCTTCAGGATGTCATCTTGATTTATGAATTATTACCTTCAGCAGTTATTGAAAGTGTCCATCTCTGCCTCTCGCCGCAGGTAATCAACTCAGGAGCAGGGGTGGTATCATTTTGAATTTAGAGCTATTGCTGGTATTTGAAAAATGATCAATTTGTCAGCACAGATAAAATAATTAGATTCTGTTGATAACAGCCAGCATCACTCAGAATAAACGCTTTCGCTGTTTAGCTACTGTGATTGATGTTTGTCTTTAGCTATAGGCACTCGGGGAGAATGCATTAAATGGATTAGGCAAATTGTCTACATTTTCAGCATATTCATATTTTGAATTTCAATAAAGTAGGGTAAAATTAACCTCATTAAAATCAAATGGACATAACATAACAGGATTAACCCCTTCCAGATTTTGGACTGTAGAGACATCATACTGTGAGTGTGCAGGGTACTGTGGAAGAAATCACTGTGGTAGTATCATACTGTGTTTGGGGGGTAGTTTAGTCGGCATCATTTTTTTTGGGTGTCAAGTATCTAAATATGTGGGAGCATGAAGATGCATGCAATAGTAGAAAGCTTACTTTGTAAGGGCTATAAAGTTGTGAGATTTGCTCTTTGGTGACCCTGACAAATTTTCTTTTGTGGGAGCTCCGCAATTAGGAATTTTGCTATGTGGCCCCATAATGTCTATGTACGTCCGTGATCCAGAGTAACTCTGGCTGACACACTATAGTGAATGGATTTGTCAAGGACTCCTTATGAATTACATATCTCTGAAATTTAGACAGAAACTCTGATGTAAGAGGTCATCAGTGAGCACACAATAAATATGAAACAAGCAAAATGTTATGTACATCAAAACGGTACCAATAAAAACTTCAATTTAACCCACAAAAAACAAGTCCTGACTCAGCATTGTCATCTGTGAAAGGAAATATAGGGGGTGTCCACCTTACTGGTAGTATAAAGGCTCTGGAAAATAGACATAGTACATCCCAAAAGAAATCTAGTGAAATATGCATTAGCAAGTCTAAATGACTCCCTCCTTTCTGAGCCCATCAGTGTGCCTAAACCTCAGTTCTAAAGGATTGCATTTCTCCTGGAGAGTGACATGCCTAGCATGTCAGTGTGAAGAGGCTTGTAAGCCATGCAATGCTCCTCTTGGAAATTAAATGTGCAAATTGCTTTGACATTTGACTTGCAAAAGCAATTGACTTGCAAAATTGAAATTGTGGTTTGGCTTTTATTCTAAGTCATATGGCAAGGCTCGGTAAAGGGTCAATATTGATTCTTAGATAATGATGGGAGTGCTGGTGTGTCACGGTCCGCGCTGCTGTGGTATGAATAAACTCACCAAAGAGACAGCAGTTATTCCATCCTTTTATTTCCTCCTCTTTCCTACGCGTTTCAGCGCCACACCCGGCGCCTTCCTCAGGGAAGCGCCGGGTGTGGCGCTGAAACGCGTAGGAAAGAGGAGGAAATAAAAGGATGGAATAACTGCTGTCTCTTTGGTGAGTTTATTCATACCACAGCAGCGCGGACCGTGACACACCAGCACTCCCATCATTATCTTGGATTCAAACCACTATCCAGTGGTCGGTGGAGGTCCTGCAGCAGCTGGAACACTGATTCCAAAACGCCTTCAAACCAGTTGTGGGGATCACAACTGGACCAGGTGAGCAGCTTCATAGCACCACCACCTTACACAAGTGTCACCAGTGATAGGGCACTATTGCGCCTCTTGTCCCCTCTCCCTATTTTCTTTTCACAATATTGATTCTTAGGATTGCTAATTCTAATAGGTGGCACTAAAGTTCAAATGCTCTTCCTCTTTGAGGCGGCAATTTGCGTAATTAAATCACTATTATTATTATTATTATTATTAATAACAGTTACACACAGCAAATAAGATCATTATGCTGGATTTTGTATTAAATCACTAGTCAGACACTACCCAAGCGTCTAGGACTGCGTGATAGATCGGCGAATGATGCGTGCAGAGCCCAGTAGGGTGGCCTTTTGCAGCTGAAAGATTATTTTGTCAACTCCAATTGTTTTCAAGTGCTGGCCAAGGTTTTTAGGCACAGCACCCAACATGCCGATTACCACTGGGACCACCTTCACTGGCTTGTGCCAGAATCTTTGCAGTTCGATCTTTAAGTCCTCTTATCGTGTAAGTTTTTCTAGTTGCTTGTCCTCAATCCTGCTGTTGCCAGGTATTGCCACATCGACAATTCGCACGTCCTTTTTCCTTACAATGGTAAGGTCCGGAGTATTGTGTTCCAAGACTTTGTCAGTCTGAATTCGGAAGTCCCATAGTAGTTTTGCATGTTCATTTTCAATAACCTTTTCAGGTTTATGATCCCACCAGTTCTTTGTGACAAGAAGATAGTAATTGTGGCACAAGTTCCAGTGAATCATCTGAGCAACTGTATTATGCCTTTGCTTGTAGTCTGTCTGCACAATCTTCTTGCAGCAGCTCAGTATATGACCCATTGTTTCATCTGCTTTCTTGCACAGTCGACATTTGGGGTCTGTAGTTGATTTTTCAATTTTGGCTTTAATCGCATTTGTGCGGATCGCTTGCTCTTGGGCTTGTCTAATAGCTGGGCATGACCAATAGGCTGAGCTCTGACACTGTGCCTCACATAGACTTGTGTGACTGACGCCCTATTGGTAACCTTGTGTCTATAAATACCACCAGTCTCCTCCTTGTCAGCATGGCTGGTCGCAGGTGCCACAACCGCCCCCATGCCTGGGTTGCAGGGGAATGAGCACCAGTATTCAGACACTGGTGTTGCCTTCCAGTGGAGCTGCCAGCCTCCTGCTAGGTGCAATGGATATTTGACATGGCTAAATTTTGGTGACTTTTTTTGAAGTTTTATGTCCTATTTTGGTGATTTTTCTAAATGTTTGGTGGTTTACCCACTAAACAAACATATGGTCAGAAGACATATGGTTAGGACTTGTAAGCATGGGGGCCCTTTACGGTGGGTTACAAGCTTACGTTATTTTGGCCAAAATATCTACTAACACCTCACATCTTCATCTATAGTATTTTCTTGCTCCTTTTTATCTCTTTGCAGTTATGGCTGAGCCCTCTGAGAGGTGTCTGTCACTTGTGATGAATGTATTTGGTGCGGAGTGGGTTGCATGGAATTGAGCACCGGTATTCAGACACCTGTGTTGCCTCCAGTGGAGCTGGCAGCCTCCTGCTAGGTGCAATGGATATTTGACATGGCTAATTTTTGGTGAGTTTTTTTGAAGTTTTATGTCCTCTTTCGGTGAGTTTACTGTCCAGATCATCAGCTCTATCTGTGTCGAGTTCACAATTCCAGCAGTATATCTAATGACAGGAACGGCCCAGGTGTTTATGGCCTTGATGGTATTCCCACCATTCAATTTGCTCTTCAAAATTTTCCTGACTATTTAGACATATTTCTTACTAATCACATTTTTCACATGTCTGTGCTTGATGTTATCCAGCTGTAATATGCCCAGGTATTTGTAGGACTCAGGCTGGTGGCATTTTATCGTTTATCCATTAGGCATTTCTATGCCTTCACTGTCAATTATTTTCCCTTTCTTCAGTGCCACTGTGGCACATTTGTCCAGGCCAAACTCCATACTGATGTCATTACTAAAAATTCTAACAGTGTTGGTCAGAGACTGGATCTCAGTTTCAGACTTTCCATACAACTTTAAAGGGATGCTGTCACCTCCAAAACGCCTCCTAAGCTATCAAAACATGTCCCTGCAGCATCCCATCACTAATCTCACACTCATTTTGTCTCCTAAAAGCATCCTGTGAAAGTGCAGAAAAACATTTTAATACTTACTCATTAGGGATTATAATTAGCAGGGGCTATATTCTTTAGTCACCAGGGCATGTGGTTTTGCAGCTCCAGGATCCACCCTCTCTCTCTGTCTGTGCTGCTGTGATGTGAAGCTGAAGGCAGGACTCATTATTTGCATTCTGTGAGTGATAGAGAGGGGGGAGGGAAATGCCTGCACAAGCAAAGCCACAGACAGAGTGAAGGTGGATCTGAAGCCTGCAAAACAGCCCGCCCTGGTGACTAAAGAATATAGCCACTGCTAATTATAATCACTAACTAGATGGCGGCCCGATTCTAAAGAATCGGTAGTCTAGAATCCATATATAGTCTATTTACTAATAGTTAGGGGAGTGCGGTGAAATGAATTGTGTGTATACAAGTGGCTCAGTGGTTAGCAGTGAGTGCGGTGGCTCAGTGGTTAGCAGTGAGTGCGGTGGCTCAGTGGTTAGCAGTGAGTGCGGTGGCTCAGTGGTTAGCAGTGAGTGCGGTGGCTCAGTGGTTAGCAGTGAGTGCGGTGGCTCAGTGGTTAGCAGTGAGTGCGGTGGCTCAGTGGTTAGCAGTGAGTGCGGTCAGATTGGTCAGAGCAGCGGCGTGGGCAGAGTGGTCAGCGCAGCGGCATGGGCAGAGTGGTCAGCGCAGCGCCGTGGGCAGAGTGGTCAGCGCAGCGCTGTGGGCAGAGTGGTCAGCACACACATACATACATACACACACACACACACTCCACTATAGTTAGCACCAACCCTGCGTCTTCCTCGCCGCTTGGATCCTGAGTCGACATGTCGCCACCCGCGGACGACTGGATCGAATATGGCGTCCGGGAAGTTTGGCGACACTTCTTGGACGCTATAATGGATCCAGTAGTTGGGGGGTGGCGACATGTCGACTGAGGATCCAGGCGGCTGATGCAGGGCCGGTGCTAACTATTACGGAGTGTGTGTGTGTGTGTTTTATGTGTGCGGACAAAGTGAGGGAAGTGCGGACAAAGTGACGGAAGTGAGTACATACACACATATATACACATACTGTACATTGCATATGGAGGGGTGAGGAGAGCGGAGGCTGGAGGGCAGAGGAGAGGGGAGGCTGGAGGACAGGGGAGGCTGGAGGACAGGGGAGGCTGGAGGGCAGAGGACAGGGGAGGCTGGAGGGCAGAGGACAGGAGAGGCTGGAGGGCAGAGGACAGGGGAGGCTGGAGGGCAGAGGACAGGGGAGGCTGGAGGGCAGGGGACAGGGGAGGCTGGAGGCAGAGGACAGGGGAGGCTGGAGGGCAGGGGACAGGGGAGGCTGGAAGGCAGAGGACAGGGGAGGCTGGAGGGCAGAGGACAGGGGAGGCTGGAGGGCAGAGGATAGGGAGGCTGGAGGGCAGAGGACAGGGGAGGCTGGAGGGCAGAGGACAGGGGAGGCTGGAGGGCAGAGGACAGGGAAGGCTGGAGGGCAGAGCGGAGGCTGGAGGGCAGAGCGGAGGCTGGAGGGCAGAGGACAGGGGAGGCTGGAGGGCAGAGGGCAGAGCGGAGGCTGGAGGGCAGAGCGGAGGCTGGAGGGCAGAGCGGAGGCAGGAGGGCAGAGCGGAGGCAGGAGGGCAGAGCGGAGGCTGGAGGGCAGAGGACAGGGGAGGCTGGAGGGCAGCGCGTAGGCTGCAGGGGAGAGCATAGGCTGGAGGGGAGAGCGTAGGCTGGAGGGCAGAGCGTAGGCTGGAGGGGAGAGCGGAGGCTGGAGGGGAGAGAGGAGGCTGGAGGGCAGAGGACAGGGGAGGCTGGAGGGGAGAGCGGAGGCTGGAGGGCAGGGGACAGGGGAGGCTGGAGGGCAGAGGACAGGGGAGGCTGGAGGGCAGAGCGGAGGCTGGAGGGCAGAGCGGACACTGGAGGACAGAGCGGACGCTGGAGGGCAGAGCAGACGCTGGAGGGCAGAGCGGACGCTGGAGGGCAGAGGACAGGGGAGGCTGGAGGGCAGAGGGCAGAGCGGAGGCTGGAGGGCAGAGCGGAGGCTGGAGGGCAGAGCGGAGGCTGGAGGGCAGAGGACAGGGGAGGCTGGAGAGCAGAGCGTAGGCTGGAGGGCAGAGCGTAGGCTGGAGGGGAGAGCGGAGGCTGGAGGGGAGAGCGGAGGCTGGAGGGGAGAGTGGAGGCTGGAGGGCAGAGGACAGGGGAGGCTGGAGGGGAGAGCGGAGGCTGGAGGGCAGAGGACAGGGGAGGCTGGAGGGCAGAGGACAGGGGAGGCTGGAGGGCAGAGTGGAGGCTGGAGGGCAGAGCGGAGGCTGGAGGGCAGAGCAGAGGCAGGAGGGCAGAGCGGAGGCTGGAGGGCAGAGGACAGGGGAGGCTGAAGGGCAGAGCGGAGGCTGGAGGGGAGAGCGTAGGCTGGAGGGCAGAGCGTAGGCTGGAGGGGAGAGCGGAGGCTGGAGGGGAGAGCACAGGGGAGGCTGGAGGGGAGAGGACAGGGGAGGCTGGAGGGGAGAGCGGAGGCTGGAGGGGAGAGAGCGGAGGCTGGAGGGGAGAGCGGAGGCTGGAGGGCAGAGGACAGGGGAGAGCGGAGGCTGGAGGTCAGAGCGGAGGCTGGAGGGCAGAGCGGAGGCTGGAGGGCAGAGCGGACGCTGGAGGGCAGAGCGGACGCTGGAGGGCAGAGGACAGGTGAGGCTGGAGGGCAGAGGGCAGAGTGGAGGCTGGAGGGCAGAGCGGAGGCTGGAGGGCAGAGGCGAGGGCTGGAGCGCAGAGGACAGGGGAGGTGGAGGGCAGAGCGTAGGCTAGAGGGGAGAGCGTAGGCTGAAGGGGAGAGCGTAGGCTGGAGGGCAGAGCGTAGGCTGGAGGGGAGAGCGGAGGCTGGAAGGGAGAGCGGAGGCTGGAGGGGAGAGCGGAGGCTGGAGGGGAGGAGGACAGGGGAGGCTGGAGGGGAGAGCGGAGGCTGGAAGGCAGAGCGGAGGCTGGAGGACAGAGCGGAGGCAGGAGGGGCAGAGCGGAGGCTGGAGGACAGGGGAGGCTGGAAGGCAGAGCGTAGGCTGGAGGGCAGAGCGTAGGCTGGAGGGCAGAGCGTAGGCTGGAGGGGAGAGCGTAGGCTGGAGGGGAGAGCGGAGGCTGGAGGGCAGAGGACAGGGGAGGCTGGAGGGGAGAGCACAGGGGAGGCTGGAGGGGAGAGGACAGGGGAGGCTGGAGGGGAGAGGACATGGGAGGCTGGATGGGAGAGGACAGGGGAGGCTGGAGGGAAGAAGGCGGAGGCTGGAGGGGAGAGCGGAGGCTGGAGGGGCAGAGGCTGGAGGGGAGAGCAGGGGAGGCTGGAGGGGAGAGCGGAGGCTGGATGGCAGAGCGGAGGCTGGAGGGCAGAGCGGGAGGCTGGAGGGCAGAGCGGAGACTGGAGGGCAGAGCGGGAAGCAGGAGGGCAGAGCGGAGGCTGGAGGGGCAGAGGACAAGAGAGGCTGGAGGGCAGAGCGTAGGCTGGAGGGCAGAGCGTAGGCTGGAGGGGAGAGCGGAGGCTGGAGGGGGAGAGCGGAGGCTGGAGGGCAGAGGACAGGGGAGGCTGGAGGGCAGAGCGTAGGCTGGAGGGCAGAGCGTAGGCTGGAGGGGGAGAACGGAGGCTGGAGGGCAGAGGACAGGGGAGGCTGGAGGGGAGAGGACAGGGGAGGCTGGAGGGCAGAGGAGAGGGGAGGCTGGAGGGGAGAGCAGAGGCTGGAGGGGAGAGCAGAGGCTGGAGGGGCAGAGGCTGGAGGGGAGAGCAGCAGAGGCTGGAGGGCAGAGCGGAGGCTGGAGGGCAGAGCGGAGGCAGGAGGGCAGAGGACAGGGGAGGCTGGAGGGCAGAGCGTGAGGCTGGAGGGAGAGCGTAGGCTGGAGGGCAGAGCGTAGGCTGGAGGGCAGAGCGGAGGCTGGAGGGGGAGAGCGGAGGCTGGAGGGCAGAGGACAGGGGAGGCTGGAGGGGAGAGGAGAGGGGAGGCTGGAGGGCAGAGGACAGGGGAGGCTGGAGGGGAGAGCAGAGGCTGGAGGGGAGAGTGGAGACTGGAGGGGAGAGCGGAGGCTGGAGGGGAGAGCGGAGGCTGGAGGGGAGAGCGGAGGCTGGAGGGCAGAGCGTAGGCTGGAGGGCAGAGCGTAGGCAGGAGGGCAGAGCGGAGGCTGGAGGGCAGAGGACAGGGGAGGCTGGAGGGCAGAGCGTAGGCTGGAGGGCAGAGCATAGGCTGGAGGGCAGAGCGTAGGCTGGAGGGGAGAGCGTAGGCTGGAGGGCAGAGCGTAGGCTGGAGGGGGAGAGCGGAGGCTGGAGGGCAGAGGACAGGGGAGGCTGGAGGGGAGAGGAGAGGGGAGGCTGGAGGGCAGAGTACAGGGGAGGCTGGAGGGCAGAGGACAGGGGAGGCTGGAGGGGAAAGCGGAGGCTGGAGGGGAGAGCGGAGCTGGAGGGGAGAGCGGAGGCTGGAGGGGGAGAGGCGGAGGGCTGGAGGGGGAGGGAGGCGGAGGGAAGGGGCTGGAGGGCAGAGCGTAGGCTGGAGGGCAGAGCGGAGGCAGGAGGGCAGAGCGGAGGCTGGAGGGCAGAGGACAGGGGAGGCTGGAGGGCAGAGTGTAGGCTGGAGGGGAGAGCGTAGGCTGGAGGGCAGAGGACAGGGGAGGCTGGAGGGGAGAGGACAGGGGAGGCTGGAGGGGAGAGCGGAGGCTGGAGGGGAGAGCAGAAGCTGGAGGGGAGAGCGGAGGCTGGAGGGCAGAGGACAGGGGAGAGCGGAGGCTGGAGGTCAGAGCGGAGGCTGGAGGGCAGAGCGGAGGCTGGAGGGCAGAGCGGACACTGGAGGCAGAGCGGACGCTGGAGGGCAGAGGACAGGTGAGGCTGGAGGGCAGAGGGCAGAGTGGAGGCTGGAGGGCAGAGCGGAGGCTGGAGGGCAGAGCGGAGGCTGGAGCGCAGAGGACAGGGAGGCTGGAGGGCAGAGCGTAGGCTAGAGGGGAGAGCGTAGGCTGAAGGGGAGAGCGTAGGCTGGAGGGCAGAGCGTAGGCTGGAGGGGAGAGCGGAGGCTGGAAGGGAGAGCGGAGGCTGGAGGGGAGAGCGGAGGCTGGAGGGGAGAGGACAGGGGAGGCTGGAGGGGAGAGCGGAGGCTGGAAGGCAGAGCGGAGGCTGGAGGACAGAGCGGAGGCAGGAGGGCAGAGCGGAGGCTGGAGGACAGGGGAGGCTGGAAGGCAGAGCGTAGGCTGGAGGGCAGAGCGTAGGCTGGAGGGCAGAGCGTAGGCTGGAGGGGAGAGCGTAGGCTGGAGGGAGAGCGGAGGCTGGAGGGCAGAGGACAGGGGAGGCTGGAGGGGAGAGCACAGGGGAGGCTGGAGGGGAGAGGACAGGGAGGCTGGAGGGGAGAGGACATGGGAGGCTGGATGGGAGAGGACAGGGGAGGCTGGAGGGAAGAGCGGAGGCTGGAGGGGAGAGCGGAGGCTGGAGGGGCAGAGGCTGGAGGGGAGAGCGGAGGCTGGAGGGGAGAGCGGAGGCTGGATGGCAGAGCGGAGGCTGGAGGGCAGAGCGGAGGCTGGAGGGCAGAGCGGAGACTGGAGGGCAGAGCGGAAGCAGGAGGGCAGAGCGGAGGCTGGAGGGCAGAGGACAAGAGAGGCTGGAGGGCAGAGCGTAGGCTGGAGGGCAGAGCGTAGGCTGGAGGGGAGAGCGGAGGCTGGAGGGGAGAGCGGAGGCTGGAGGGCAGAGGACAGGGGAGGCTGGAGGGCAGAGCGTAGGCTGGAGGGCAGAGCGTAGGCTGGAGGGGAGAACGGAGGCTGGAGGGCAGAGGACAGGGGAGGCTGGAGGGGAGAGGACAGGGGAGGCTGGAGGGCAGAGGAGAGGGGAGGCTGGAGGGGAGAGCAGAGGCTGGAGGGGAGAGCAGAGGCTGGAGGGGCAGAGGCTGGAGGGAGAGCAGAGGCTGGAGGGCAGAGCGGAGGCTGGAGGGCAGAGCGGAGGCAGGAGGGCAGAGGACAGGGGAGGCTGGAGGGCAGAGCGTAGGCTGGAGGGCAGAGCGTAGCCTGGAGGGCAGAGCGGAGGCTGGAGGGGAGAGCGGAGGCTGGAGGGCAGAGGACAGGGGAGGCTGGAGGGGAGAGGAGAGGGGAGGCTGGAGGGCAGAGGACAGGGGAGGCTGGAGGGGAGAGCAGAGGCTGGAGGGGAGAGTGGAGACTGGAGGGGAGAGCGGAGGCTGGAGGGGAGAGCGGAGGCTGGAGGGGAGAGCGGAGGCTGGAGGGCAGAGCGTAGGCTGGAGGGCAGAGCGTAGGCAGGAGGGCAGAGCGGAGGCTGGAGGGCAGAGGACAGGGGAGGCTGGAGGGCAGAGCGTAGGCTGGAGGGCAGAGCATAGGCTGGAGGGCAGAGCGTAGGCTGGAGGGGAGAGCGTAGGCTGGAGGGCAGAGCGTAGGCTGGAGGGGAGAGCGGAGGCTGGAGGGCAGAGGACAGGGGAGGCTGGAGGGGAGAGGAGGGGAGGCTGGAGGGCAGAGTACAGGGGAGGCTGGAGGGCAGAGGACAGGGAGGCTGGAGGGGAAAGCGGAGGCTGGAGGGGAGAGCGGAGACTGGAGGGGAGAGCGGAGGCTGGAGGGGAGAGCGGAGGCTGGAGGGCAGAGCGTAGGCTGGAGGGCAGAGCGTAGGCTGGAGGGCAGAGCGGAGGCAGGAGGGCAGAGCGGAGGCTGGAGGGCAGAGGACAGGGGAGGCTGGAGGGCAGAGTGTAGGCTGGAGGGGAGAGCGTAGGCTGGAGGGCAGAGGACAGGGGAGGCTGGAGGGGAGAGGACAGGGGAGGCTGGAGGGGAGAGCGGAGGCTGGAGGGGAGAGCAGAAGCTGGAGGGAGAGCGGAGGCTGGAGGGGCAGAGGCTGGAGGGGCAGAGGCTGGAGGGGAGAGCGGAGGCTGGAGGGGAGAGCGGAAGCTGGAGGGCAGAGCGGAGGCTGGAGGGGAGAGCGGAGGCTGGAGGGGAGAGCGGAGGCTGGAGGGGCAGAGGCTGGAGGGGCAGAGGCTGGAGGGGCAGAAGCTGGAGGGGCAGAGGCTGGAGGGGAAAGCGGAGGCTGGAGGGGAGAGCGGAGGCTGGAGGGGAGAGCAGAGGCTGGAGGGCAGAGCGGAGGCTGGAGGGCAGAGCGGAGGCTGGAGGGGAGAGCGTAGGCTGGAGGGCAGAGCGTAGGCTGGAGGGCAGAGCGGAGGCTGGAGGGGAGAGCGGAGGCTGGAGGGCAGAGGACAGGGGAGGCTGGAGGGGAGAGGACAGGGGAGGCTGGAGGGGAGAGAGGAGGCTGGAGGGGAGAGCGGAAGCTGGAGGGGAGAGCGGAGGCTGGAGGGGCAGAGGCTGGAGGGGCAGAGGCTGGAGGGGAGAGCGGAGGCTGGAGGGGAGAGCGGAAGCTGGAGGGCAGAGCGGAGGCTGGAGGGGAGAGCGGAGGCTGGAGGGGAGAGCGGAGGCTGGAGGGGCAGAGGCTGGAGGGGCAGAGGCTGGAGGGGAGAGCGGAGGCTGGAGGGGAGAGCGGACGCTGGAGGGGAGAGCGGAGGCTGGAGGGCAGAGCGGAGGCTGGAGGGCAGAGCTGAGCCAGGAGGGCAGAGCGGAGGCTGGAGGGCAGAGGACAGGGGAGGCTGGAGGGCAGAGCGTAGGCTGGAGGGCAGAGCGTAGGCTGGAGGGCAGAGCGGAGGCTGGAGGGGAGAGGGAGGCTGGAGGGGAGAGCGGAGGCTGGAGGGGAGAGCGGAGGCTAGAGGACAGAGGACAGGGGAGGCTGGAGGGGAGAGCACAGGGAAGGCTGGAGGGGAGAGGACAGGGGAGGCTGGAGGGCAGAGGACAGGGGAGGCTGGAGGGGAGAGCGGAGGCTGGAGGGCAGAGCGGAGGCTGGAGGGCAGAGCGGAGGCTGGAGGGCAGAGCGGAGGCAGGAAGGCAGAGCGGAGGCTGGAGGGCAGAGGACAGGGGAGGCTGGAGGGCAGAGCGTAGGCTGGAGGGCAGAGCGTAGGCTGGAGGGGAGAGCGTAGGCTGGAGGGGAGAGCGGAGGCTGGAGGGGAGAGCGGAGGCTGGAGGGCAGAGGACAGGGGAGGCTGGAGGGGAGAGCACAGGGGAGGCTGGAGGGGAGAGGACAGGGGAGGCTGGAGAGGACAGGGGAGGCTGGAGGGCAGAGAACAGGGGAGGCTGGAGGGGAGAGCGGAGGCTGGAGGGGAGAGCGGAGGCTGGAGGGGCAGAGGCTGGAGGGGAGAGCGGAGGCTGGAGGGGAGAGCGGAGGCTGGAGGGGAGAGCGGAGGCAGGAGGGGCAGAGGCTGGAGGGCAGAGGCTGGAGGGGCAGAGGGGAAGAGGCTGGAGGGGCAGAGGGGAAGAGGCTGGAGGGGCAGAGGGGAAGACGCTGGAGAGGCAGAGGGGCAGAGGCTGGAGGGGCAGAGGGGAAGAGGCTGGAGGGGCAGAGGGGAAGCAGGAGAAATGTGCTGTGCGGCTGAAACATTATTTGCCCCAACCAAGATGGCGGGGCGCGACCTGAGGGGGCGTAATTGTGGGCGGGAACTGGGCGGGGACTGTGGGCGGGAACTAAAGAATGATTGCGGCCGCCATCTTGGTTGAGTCATTTTGCGGGGAAGATGCCGGCTAAGAGGAAGCAGGACGTGGAGCTCCCGGCCGGAGTAAGAAGAGGTCGGATCGGAGGGAAGACGTCTGGATGACCCAGAGGACGGGACGATCGAGGAAGACGGGGTGGTATGTATGAACTACGGGTGGACGCTGACAGTGTGTGTGTGTGTTTGTGTGGGTGTGTGAGTGTGTGAGTGTGTATGTGTGATGTGGTTGGGATGGTGTGTGTGTGTTTGGGAGGACTGTAGTGAGAGGCTGTGTGTGTGTTTGGTGAGACAGTAGTGCAGGGTAGCCGCGCGGAACGTTGAAACGCCGGTGCCTGTAGCTGCACGGAAAGTTCCGCGCGGCTACCCCGCACTGTGACGTCAGCAGCATGGTCGGAGGCCGTCACGGAAGTAACCCTTCGGGTTCTCCGGAAGTGGCCTTCGGCTTTTATATAATAGATGAGTAAGTATTAAAACGTTTTTATGCAATCATCCATGTATAACAGGTGAGACATTTTGGGTGAATTCTTGGCAGTTTGATAGCCCAAGTTTGTTTTTTGCATAATAAATGACAGTGGAATCATTGCAATGATAAACACCAGTGGTGACAACAAATCTCTCTGGAAAATTCCTCTCTCGATGTTGACTTTTCTGTAGCTTTGGTTGCCCACAAACAACTTTTATTATTATTATTATTATTATTATTATTATTATTATTATTATTATATACTGGCCTTCTGTCTATCTCAAGTCATGGCAACTTGATTGCTAAATTCTCTGTAGCAACATTGAACTTGCACGAGACCAAATAGGTCCATCAGGGACTATTCTGCTATTATCTTGATAGTATCAAGTAACATACATAGTTTTTAAGGTTGAAGGAAGACTTTAAGTCCATCTAGTTCAACCCATAGCCTAACATGTTGATCCAGAGGAAGGCAAAAAAAAACCATGTGGCAACACTAAGCTCCACATTGGGGGAAAAAATTCCTTCCTGACTCCAGATACGGCAATCAGACTAATTCCCTGGATCAACGCCCTATCAAAGAATCTAGTATGTATAACTGGTAATATTATAATTTTCAAGAAAGGCATCCAGGCCCTTCTTAAATGTTAGTAGTGAGTCACTCATTACAACATCATGTGGCAGAGAGTTCCATAATCTCACTGCTCTTACAGTAAAGAATCCGCGTCTGTGATTATGATTAAACCTTCTTTCCTCCAGACGTAGAGGATGCCCCCTTGTCCCAGTCTCAGGCCTAAGAGTAAAGAGATCATTAGAAAGGTCTCTGTACTGCCCCCTCATATATTTATACATTATTATAAGATCACCCCTAAGCCTTCGTTTTTCCAAGCTAAATAACCCCAAGTTTAATAACCTGTCTTTGTATTGCAGACCCCTCAGTCCTCTAATGACCTTGGTCTCACTTCTCTGGACCCGCTCTAGTTCAGCTATGTCTTTCTTATACACCGGAGACCAGAATTGTACACAGTATTCTAAGTGTGGTCGCACTAGTGACTTGTATAGAGGTAAAATTATGTTCTCCTCATGAGCATCTATGCCTCTTTTAATGCATCCCATTATTTTATTTGCCTTTGCAGCAGCTGCCTGACACTGGCCACTAAAAGTGATCAGGTTGCTGGTCTTAGGGTACGTTTACACGCGACTACATTTCTAGGGTGGCTACAGGTAACTTACTGGTTGCAGTGAAATCATGGAGAGATTATTCCATTTGTACACAGCAACAAGATAGAACCATGTCTCCATGATTTCACTGCAACCAGTAAGTTACCTGTAGCCACCCTAGAAATGTAGCCGCGTGTAAAGGTACCCTTACTCTTCACCTTGTTTCTTCTTTTCTTCCTACCATGATGTCCTTCTGTGGTGATTTCTCTCTTTGTATGATGTGTCCAAAGTAGGAAAGTCATAGCTTGGTAATCCTTTCTACAATTCACGTCTTGCTTGATTTGTTCCAAAATCTGTTTGTTCTTTTTGCCATCCATGGCATTGAGAAGATCCTTCTCCAGCAACATATTTTGTATTTTCTGTCTTGTTTTTTTTATCGTCCATGTTTCATGTCTGTTACTACAGAAAAGACTAGACTAAGTACGAGGCGTGTATTTGTCGGCAGTGAAATGTTCCTTGATTTGAAGACTTGTTAATTAGGCACACAAGATTATTGAAGCCCAACGCTACCTTGTATTACATCATTCACCGAATGGACTTAAAAACATAGAAAAAACTCACCAAAAATTGCCAGGTAAATACCCATTGCACTTAGCAGCGGCTGCCAGCTCCTCTGAGAGGCAACACAGGTGTCTGTACGCCGGTACTCAATCACCTGCAACCCACAGTGGGGGCGGTTGTGGCACCAGCGTCCGGCCATGCTGTCAGGGAGGTGACTGGTGACATTTAAAGACACGAGGTTATCATAGGGCTCTGCCATTCACGGTGCATGCAAGGCATAGTGTCAGAGCAGCCTATTGGTCACGCCCTTCTATTAGATCAGACGGGCTGCTCCGCACTGATTACATGCCTCACAAAATGACAGACGCCCCCCAGAGGGCTCAGCCTCAAACTGCAGATAAAAAAATGCAATAAAACGCTACCTTGTACCCTTTTGCAATGGCAAGTTTACAGGACACTTGTACTCAAATGTAATTTAACCCCTACTTTGGGATGTTTATTTAAAATGTCAACTAAAATGCATTTACAGTTAAAATGTGAATTAAAAACTTTGAAGCACTCGCTTCTGGGAAATCACAGGCATTAAAACATTTTTATCTAAAACATTAAAGCGAACCTGTCACCCCCTCCAGGCATCTAAAGATAACATAGCCACCTTCTGCAGCACTAAGGCTGCATTCTGACAAGGTGTCTATAGCATGTATGCTCCCTTGATTCACTGAAATAAAGACTTATATAAAATCTGTTTCAAACCAGACCCAAGACCGGGAGGCGGGTTTTCAAGTGTCTATCTCCCTCCTCTGTGGTGTCAGTCATCCCTCTCTGCTCTCTGTGCACCTCCTCCAGGGCCATCTCCCTGCATTACAGAGCTTTGTCAGCTCTGCTACAACATAGAGCTGTTGTTATAGGAGACCCCACAGTAGTAAATCTAGCAGGAGGACCCTAAGCAGACAAAGCACTGCCGGCTACATAGCAGCCCTTGAGCTGAGCTGTCAGCAGTGCAGCAGAGTTGAGTTTGTGCTTTAGATCAGGGGCTGAGGACGGAGCAATGCTGCTGGGTACAAGAAACTGAAAGTGAAAACTGCTCAGCTCAAGGGCTGCTACGTAGCAGGCAGTGCTTTGTCTGCTCAGGGTCCTCCTGCAAGATTTACTACTGTGGGGTCTCTTATAACAGCAGCTCTATGTTGTAGCAGAGCTGACAAAGCTCTGTAATGCAGGGAGGTGGCCCTGGAGGCGGCGCACAGAGAGCAGAGAGGGATGACTGACACCACAGAGGAGCGAGATAGACACTTGAAAACCCGCCTCCCGGTCTAGGGTCTGGTTTGAAACAGATCTTATAAAAGTCTTTATTTCAGTGAATCAAGGGAGCATAAATGCTATAGATACCTTCTTAGACTGCAGCCTTAGTGCTGCAGAAGGTGGCTATGTTATTTTTAGATGCCTGGAGGGGTGACAGGTTCGCTTTAAACATACTCCTTTTGTACAGCAAGCTGTTAACAGGATTCCCAATGGCACGAAGATAAGTGTCCACTTTATAAGATCTGCCCAGAAGTCTAGTTGTGACCCACCCAACACCTAATGTACTACAATTCCTAGACTTTTACACTACCAAAGAAGGTAAAACTAATGACCATATAGTAGCTGGTAAAAATCAGCACTTTTTAACTCTAACTAAAAAGGGACGGTTTAATGTTTTAGTGTGGTATTATGGTATCCAGAGATGCACAAGCCAGAAAGCCCAAGCCAGACCTACCAGCAAAAGGTAATCTAATTTCATATAGACAGTTAAAGATACAACTACCAAACTATAAAACTAAAAATGTATCACTCTATTCTTTAGCACGTCCCTGGCACGATATCTAGTGACGTGGAGGTTCGGCCATCTCGACACGGTTCATTGAGTCGACCAGACAAAAAAAAAAAAAACGTAGGTGAGAATTAGGGGTAATTACCCACTCTAATAAGAACGGCACCCACATGATTAATATTGATCCTGAGTATTCTCATTATTTTTAGGACACCAGGGAGTGAACCACAAGTGTCCTGATCAATTTCCAGCAACACCAAGCCCTCATATCCGAAAGTATCCTACCTTCACAAAATCTGTACAATTAAAGAGTGCTTTACATAAAAATGTGTTAACGACTGTAATCTCCCAGATGCGAGCGCTTCAAAGTATTTAATTCGCATTTTAACTGTAAATGCATTTTAGTTGACATCTCTATACATAATCGCCAGTTTAGCACTTCTGGCCACTGTGCCGCTATGGAGCAAGGGTGCCTGTGTTTCGACCAGAGCTGGGGTGCGTGGGGTACTCGGTCACCGGGGCTTCTGTGTGGGATGTCACGGGTGGTCGGTATCCCCGGTGCCGTGCCCTGGCGAACAACTATACCAGGTGTTGTTGGTAAACGGTGGGGGTGAAAGGGGGTTATTTACAGGGGAACGTGACGCCACCTGTAGGGTCTGGTAAGGTGGTACCAGCGCTGCCAGCCGGCCACTGAGGTGATGGAGGGGGCAGCAGTGTGTGGTACAGCTCCCCACAGGTGGAGCTTTACCTCAGGGCAGCTATGATGGTATATGAGACGGTGAGGGAGGACAGTGATGTTAAATGGTGGTGCAGTTCTTACCCCTCTGCTGTAGATGTTGATGATGTTCAGTCCTCTGAGCTGCGGCAGGAAGAATAACAGAAACCAGTTCTTGTTTAACTTTGCTTTACTCGGTACCGGATGATGATATAACAATACACGGTACAGTTTGGTTTAGAGGGTTGTCACCAACTCAGGATTTTCCTCTTAAGGAGTCTATAGATGTTCCTTCTTTGTCTTTCAGGTTTCTATTCTCTTTCTAGATCTTTCCTTCTTTCCCACCTTCGCAGAGCTCACCCGCCAGTCCTGCAGTCTGTGTCTAGTAGGATTAAATTGACTATTACCAGTCCAAATGGGAACAGCAGGAACGCACAAGTTTCCCACTTGACACCGGGTTTCAGTCTTTCCTCACTAGTGTAGGACCGTCTTTTGGGCATGAGGGGTGAGGTAACTTGTGGTGCTGTCAGCAACCCGGTCTGGTTGGGCCTGCAGCTCGTCGGCTTCGCAGTCAGGGATGAACTCCTGGCTGCCTCGGTAGTCCGTGTCACCTGTGAACCCTCAACATGACCAGCTGGTTCCTACCAGTCAGGGTCAGTTGCCATCTGTCCTGGGCCCCCACATATAGATGGGGTACCCTCCACTCAGCTCAGGCTGCCAGGCGTGACCACACTGTCTGCCTTCCCAACGCCGTCTGAGGTAAAATCTTAACTGTCACTCTGCTCTATCCTAAGCTCCGCCCACCACCTGTGGAACCTACCATAAAGTCAGTTTCCCCTACACTAAGTGGTGTGGTCCTAAGTGAGTGCTAAAAATAGACTCCTTAAGCATTAAATCCTAACCTAGCAACTTACAAGGAAAAACACATTTTATATTTAAGTGTAATACCATTCTGTGGCGCATACCCGCAGGGGCGCCACACACCCCCTTGGTGAAACACACCCGTCCGCGGGTGTCAAACCAAACCTGGAATAAAATGCATTTTACATATAACATTTGAACATTTAACAGATATCAACAATAAGATTGCTTCTTTTCTTCCCTATTAGGGAGGCGCACTGCTTATAACGTTACTTTAACTTTGACTATAATCTAGTCCATATTGGTCCAACTGGGACCAGGTAACAAGTTCCTTGATTAATGTCCATCAAATGCTGAAAAAGGAAAAAGAAACAGTGCAATACCGGGTTAACTCTTTATTACTCAACTTACTGACCCGGTTTGCAAACCTCCCACTGAGACCTGCGTGGCGTTTATTTATCCCCACAATACAGGTCCCGGTCCAGGTGGCCCTGGGGAACTGCAGATAGATGGACTCTCCTCTCTCCAACCGTTGCTGCTGATGCTGGTACCGCGACCCTCCATAGCTCGCGGGGCCCGGCCTCCTCCGTACCACCGGCTCCTCCTCCGTCAGCTCGGGCTCCTTCAGGAACTGGATGAAGTCCTCCGCCTCGGTGATATCCTCCTTTCCGGGCTCCACAAGGGGTGCATAAACCGGTCCCAGGGAATCAGCAGCTGGGACTGCCATTGCCTCACAGCCGGTTACAGGTAACAGGTCCGGAGCCTGACCAGGTATATTGAGTCCGCTCCCGGCCGCATCCTGCTTAGTTCTTATAGTCCATAACCGGTGTGGGCTGGCGCTCGACCCGCCCCCTTGGTTGATTGAGAGCAATGGGGGCGGGGAGACTTTTTGGCGCCTCTTGAATGGCCTATGTTTATTGAGGGACCGAGGCACGCCCCTAGGCCGGCACATTGTTGTTTCTGCACTTTAAGCCCGCCCACCACGAAGTTCCTGTGGACAAGTCCTTCGGGCTTTTCCGGAGCCCGCCACTGCCTTCGTCACTCCTCGGCAGAGCGGAGGGGGCGGGGCTTATCTTCCCGCTCTTTCTCCTGCTGCAGTGACGCAGTTTGAATTTTGTGAGGCGATGTAATGGCGGCTCGGCTCAGTTTTTATAATCCACACAGTTAAACAGTAATAAAGTTCTTAAGGCACACTTCACCTGGTAAATACCAGGCTGGCTCATCCTGTTCGTGACGCCAATTTGTTTCGACCAGAGCTGGGGTGCGTGGGGTACTCGGTCACCGGGGCTTCTGTGTGGGATGTCACGGGTGGTCGGTATCCCCGGTGCCGTGCCCTGGCGAACAACTATACCAGGTGTTGTTGGTAAACGGTGGGGGTGAAAGGGGGTTATTTACAGGGGAACGTGACGCCACCTGTAGGGTCTGGTAAGGTGGTACCAGCGCTGCCAGCCGGCCACTGAGGTGATGGAGGGGGCAGCAGTGTGTGGTACAGCTCCCCACAGGTGGAGCTTTACCTCAGGGCAGCTATGATGGTATATGAGACGGTGAGGGAGGACAGTGATGTTAAATGGTGGTGCAGTTCTTACCCCTCTGCTGTAGATGTTGATGATGTTCAGTCCTCTGAGCTGCGGCAGGAAGAATAACAGAAACCAGTTCTTGTTTAACTTTGCTTTACTCGGTACCGGATGATGATATAACAATACACGGTACAGTTTGGTTTAGAGGGTTGTCACCAACTCAGGATTTTCCTCTTAAGGAGTCTATAGATGTTCCTTCTTTGTCTTTCAGGGTTTCTATTCTCTTTCTAGATCTTTCCTTCTTTCCCACCTTCGCAGAGCTCACCCGCCAGTCCTGCAGTCTGTGTCTAGTAGGATTAAATTGACTATTACCAGTCCAAATGGGAACAGCAGGAACGCACAAGTTTCCCACTTGACACCGGGTTTCAGTCTTTCCTCACTAGTGTAGGACCGTCTTTTGGGCATGAGGGGTGAGGTAACTTGTGGTGCTGTCAGCAACCCGGTCTGGTTGGGCCTGCAGCTCGTCGGCTTCGCAGTCAGGGATGAACTCCTGGCTGCCTCGGTAGTCCGTGTCACCTGTGAACCCTCAACATGACCAGCTGGTTCCTACCAGTCAGGGTCAGTTGCCATCTGTCCTGGGCCCCCACATATAGATGGGGTACCCTCCACTCAGCTCAGGCTGCCAGGCGTGACCACACTGTCTGCCTTCCCAACGCCGTCTGAGGTAAAATCTTAACTGTCACTCTGCTCTATCCTAAGCTCCGCCCACCACCTGTGGAACCTACCATAAAGTCAGTTTCCCCTACACTAAGTGGTGTGGTCCTAAGTGAGTGCTAAAAATAGACTCCTTAAGCATTAAATCCTAACCTAGCAACTTACAAGGAAAAACACATTTTATATTTAAGTGTAATACCATTCTGTGGCGCATACCCGCAGGGGCGCCACACATGCGCTAAACTGCCGATTATGCCTGCCTACCCCGGAAGCGCCGCCATATTGCGACACCCATGCCGCTGCCTGCCGCCGGCTCCCTGCAGGCTCCCCTCACCGCACACCCCCGCATGCTGCTGCCTCCACCACCGCTCTGATGCCGCCGCCGCCCTCTGTTTCCAGGCCCGCCGCCCGCCGCCCCCCGCAGCCACTGTAAGCCACATAACACAAGGGCCCGCCGCCCGCCGCAGCCCGGGGGAGCCCTATTACTGAAGGGGCCGCCGGCACCATCAGCGGCCCCCTTCATCACACAAGATGCCTGCCGCTGCGAAGGAGGACACAGGAGTCTGGAGGAGGAGGAGGACATAGGAGTCTTTAGGAGACACAGGAGTCTGGCCCTCAGAACCAGAACCTCCTGATACATCGTCTTCATAGGAAGGGTCTGGAGGATGAGGACAGAAGAGTCTGCAGGAGGACAAAGGAGTCTGAAGAAGGAGGAGGACACAGGAGCATGGAGGGAGAAAGAGGTCACAGGAGCATGGATGGAGGAAGAGGACAGGGGAGCATGGAGGGAGGAAGAGGACAGAGGAGTCTGGAGGGAGGAAGAGGTCAGAGGAGCATGGAGGGAGGAAGAGGTCAGAGGAGTCTGGAGGGAGGAGGAGGACAGAGGAGTCTGGAGTGAGGAGGAGGACAGAGGAGTCTGGAGTGAGGAGGAGGACAGAGGAGTCTGGGCCTCTGAACCAGAACCTCCATCACACAAGATGCCCGCCGCTGCAGCCCTCGCTATCATGCCGCCGCCGCCACCGCCGCACTCTCATTCCAGCCTGCAAGCCCGCCGCCCTGCAGTCTGCTACCACCACCCCCCCTCCTCAACTAACCTTACAGGGCCAGCGGGCCTAACATGTGCGACACTGCCCCTGCCCCTGCTCACCCACACTCACCCTCCATAGCCGTCCAAACTCACCCACACTGCCCCGGCTCACTCCTCTTACCCCCTGTATCTCATCACTCCTTACCCCTCTCACCCCCCCAACTGCCCACAATCACCCACACTGCCCCTGCTTACCCCCACCCCAATCACCCACATTGCCCCTGCTCATGCCCCCACTCACCCCACACTGCCGCTCTTTATTCCTTTCACCTCCCCACACTCAATGCCAAACAGCCCGCCCCCCATCTTCATGTCACCCCACTCTCGATGCGACAGCATCGGGCCTTTTTACTAGTCTACTATATAATTGTCTAATGTTCTCTGTCTGTCACGGAAATCGCGCGACAGACAGATGCCGTTCATTGGTGCCCGCCGGAGGTGAATTTCGTGCCTATTTGCAGCCAGGCTTTAGCGCCGATGTCGCCGGGATACACGGTCCGGATGACTGTGGCCGCAGCGGCGGCTCTCCTCACAGCCCCCCCGCTCCTCCTGGCCTCGTTCTCCGCGGCTCCCCCGCTCCTCCTGATCCCCCCCGCTCCTCCACGGTGATAATAAAAATAAAAAAATCCGTCCGCCGTCTTGCTCCACCTCCGTCTTCTATAGGGCTTGAGGACCTGTCATTGAGTATCCTTGCATCCATCCTGCCCCCCCCCCGCTGCCACCATACTGCCTCCCTGCCGGCACCATCCTGGCCCCCCGCTGGCTCTATCCTGCACCCCCCACCACCACCATCCTGCACCCCGCCGGCACCATCCTGCCCCCCCTGCCGGCTCCATCCTGCCCCCCGCCGGCTCCATCTTGCCCCCCCGCCGCTCCATCCTGCCCCTGCCGCATCCATCCTGCCCCCCCGGCAGCTTCAACCTGCTCCGCTTGCTCCATCCTGCCCCGCCGGCTCCATCCTGCCCCGCTGGCTCCATCCTACCCTTCCCGCCAGCTCCATCCTGCCCCCCGGCTGGTTCCATCCTGCCCCCCGGCCGGTTCCATCTTGCCCCCCCCCTTGCCAGCTCCATCCTGCCCCCCCCGCCGGCTCCATCCTGCCCCCACCCCACCGCTCCATCCTGCCACCCCGTCGCCTCCATCTTGCCCCCCCGCTGACACCATCCCGCCCCCCGAATCCATTCTGCCCCCCCCCCCGCCGACTCCGTCCTGGAGCCGACTCCATCTTGCCCCGCCGGCTCCATCCTGCCCGCTCGCCACCATCCTGCCCCCCCCACCACCATCCTGCCCCCCGCCACCATCCTGCCTCACCGGCTCCATCCTGCCCCCCCGCCACCATCCCGCTCCCTCCGCCACCATCCTGCCCCCCGTCACCATCCTGCCCCCCGGCAGCTTCAACCTGCTCTGCTTGCTCCATCCTGCCCCGCCGGCTCCATCCTGCCACGCCGGCTCCATCCTACCCTTCCCGCCAGCTCCATCCTGCCCCCCGGCTGGTTCCATCCTGCCCCCCGGCCGGTTCCATCTTGCCCCCCCCCTGCCAGCTCCATCCTGCCCCCCAGCCGGCTCCATCCTGCCCCCCCGCCGGCTCCATCCTGCCACCCCGTCGCCTCCATCTTGCCCCCCCCGCTGACACCATCCCGCCCCCCGAATCCATTCTGCCCCCCCCCCGGCGACTCCGTCCTGGAGCCGACTCCATCTTGCCCCGCCGGCTCCATCCTGCCCGCTCGCCACCATCCTGCCCCCCCACCACCATCCTGCCCCGCCCCACCATCCTAACTCACCGGCTCCATCCTGCCCCCCGCCACCATCCCGCTCCCTCTGCCACCATCCTGCCCCCCGTCACCATTCTGCCCCGCTCGCTCCATCCTGCCCTACTTGCCACCATCCTACTCCCCCAGCACCATCCTGCTCCCCCGCCACCATACTGCTCCCCCGACACCATACTGCTCCCCCACCGGCTCCATCCTGCCCCCCCGCCACCATCCTGACCCGCTCACTCCATCCTGCCCCGCTCACTCCATCGTGCCCCCGCCACCATCCTGCCCCCTCGCTCCATCCTGCTCCCGCCACCATCCTGCCCCGCTCGCCCCATCCTGCCCCGCTCGCCACCATCCTGCTCCCCCCCCCCCATCACCATCCTGCTCCTCCGGCTCCATCCTGCTCCTCCAGCATCATCCTGCCCCGCTCGCTCCATCTTGCCCCGCCTGCTCCATCCTGCCCCGTCGGCTCCATCCTGCCCTGCCGACTCAATCCTGCCCCGCTCGCTCTATCCTGCCCCACTCACTCCATCCTGCCCCGCTCGCTCCATCCTGCCCCGCTCGCTCCATCCTGCCCCGCCGGCTCCATTGTGCCCCGCCGACTCCATTGTGCCCCGCTGGCTCCATCCGGCCCTGTCGGCTCCATCCTGCCCCGTCGGCTCCATCCTGCCCCGCTGGCTCCATTCTGCCC
Source organism: Allobates femoralis (assembly GCA_033576535.1). Classification (NCBI taxonomy): domain Eukaryota; kingdom Metazoa; phylum Chordata; class Amphibia; order Anura; family Aromobatidae; genus Allobates; species Allobates femoralis. The sequence goes on along the minus strand of JARQOC010000005.1, from coordinate 223,409,186 downwards.
CGCCAACTCTATTGTGCCCCGCCGGCTCCATCCAGCCCCGCCGGCTCCATCCAGCCCCGCCGGCTCCATCCTGCGCTGCCGGTTCCATCCTGCCCTGCCGGCTCCATCCTGCCCCGCTCGCTCCATCCTGCCCCGCTCGCTCCATCCTGCCCCGATCCCACCATCTTGCCCCGCTCGCTCCATCCTGCCCCGTCGGCTCCATCCTGCCCTGCCGGCTCTATCCTGCCCCACTCGCTCCATCCTGCCCCGCTTGCTCCATCCTGCCCCGATCCCACCATCTTGCCCCCTTTCCCCCCTGCCACCATCCTGCCCCGCTCGCTCCATCCTGCCCCGCTCGCTCCATCCTGCCCCGCTCGCCACCATCCTGCCACCATCCTGCTCCATCCTGCCCTGCCGGCTCCATCCTGCCCCGCTCGCTCCATCCTGCCCCGCTTGCTCCATCCTGCCCCGATCCCACTATCTTGCCCCGCTCGCTCCATCCTGCCCCGTCAGCTCCATCCTGCCCTGCCGGCTCCATTCTGCCCCGCACACTCCATCCTGCCCCACTCGCTCCATCCTGCCCCGCTCGCTCCATCCTGCCCCGCTGTCTCTATTCTGCCCCACCGGCTCCATCCGGCCCCGCCGGCTCCATCTTGCCCCACTCGCTCCATCCTGCCCCGCTCGCTCCATCCTGCCCCGCTCGCTCAATCCTGCCCCCTGCCACCATCCTGCCCCGCTCACCACAATCCTGCCCCCCTTCCCCCCCTGCCACCATCCTGCCCCGCTCGCTCCATCCTGCCCCGCTCGCCACCATCCTGCCACCATCCTGCTCCATCCTGCTCCTCCGGCTCCATCCTCCCCCGCTCCCACCATCCTGCCCCGCCGGCTTCATCCTGCTCCACCGCCACCATCCTGCCCGCTCGGTCCATCCTGCCCCGCTCGGTCTATCCTGCCTCGCTCACTCCATCCTGCACCGCTCGCCACCAGCCTGCCCCCCCCGCCACCATCCTGCCCCCGCCACCATCCTACTCCCCCCAGCCACCATCCTGCCCCCCCCCCGGCTCCATCCTGCTCCTCCGGCTCCATCCTGCTCCTCCGGCTCCATCCTGCCCTGCTCCCTCCATCCTGCCCCACTCCCTCCATCCTGCCCCGCTCGCTCCATCCTGCCTCCCGCCTCCATCCTGCCCCCCGCTGTTCTTGCTCCCCCGCCTCCATCCTGCCCCCCCTTCGCCTCCATCCTGCTCCCCTCCGTCTACATCCTGCCCCGCCCCCCGGCTCCATCCTGCCCACCTGCCTCCATCCTGCCCCCCCCCCCCGGTTCCATCCTGCCCCGCTTGCTCCATCCTGCCCCCCCGACACAATCCTGCCCACCTTTCCTTCTATCTCCATCCTGTCCCCCTGCTCCATCCTGCCCCCCCGGCAGTTAACGGTCATGTGACCGATCAGCTGATCGGTTTCCCAGGCAACGACAGGTCCTAAAGGCCTGTAGGACCTAGAAGATGGAGGTGGAGCGAGTCGGCGGACAGATGAGTATCCTCACTGAGGATTTTTTTAGTTTTACTGTGGAGGAGCGGGGGGCCGCAGGGAGCGGAGTATCGCCATATACCATAGTGCTGCTATACATGTACTGTAATGTACTGCCATATACCATAGCGCTGCTATACATGTAATGTAATGTACCGCCATAAACCATAGTGCTGCTATACATGTGCTGTAATGTACCACCATATACCATAGCGCTGCTATATATATATATATATATATATATATATATAATATGAAGTTCACTCATGTTGACTGAACAAGTTCTGTCAGGAACGGCATGTCAACTACATACATATTCTAGAGTACCCGATGCGTTAGAATAGGGCCACCATCTAGTTTTAAATAAACATCCCAAAGTAAGGGTTAAAGCGAACCTGTCACCCACTCCAGGCATCTAAAGATAACATAGCCACCTTCTGCAGCACTAAGGCTGCAGTCTGACAAGGTGTCTATAGCATTTATGCTCCCTTGATTCACTGAAATAAAGACTTATATAAAATCTGTTTCAAACCTGATCCAAGACCGGGAGGCGGGTTTTCAAGTGTCTATCTCCCTCTTCTGTGGTGTCAGTCATCCCTCTCTGCTCTCTGTGCACCGCCTCCAGGGCCATCTCCCTGCATTACAGAGCTTTGTCAGCTCTGCTACAACATAGAGCTGCTGTTATAGGAGACCCCACAGTAGTAAATTAACAAATAAACTAGAAGGAGCTTACATGGTACTCCTCAGCAGCCTCCAAGCTGCAACCCTTTGGCCACAAATATTTTCTACCCAAAGTCCCCAACAGGCTTGCTCCAGTGTATAAACTCCAATATGCTGTTTGATTTGAAGACTTGTCCAGTGACTTCATTGATGTTGTCCCATAGCCATTCTCCTTTTGACCTCCAGTGTCATCGCTGCATCTTGAGTGATCATTGATCTAAGTAGGTTGAAGTTTAGTGATGAGCGAGTATGCTCTGTGCGACTCGGTACTCGCACGAGTATCTCGGTACTCGGGGTGCTCGGCGAGCACCGAGTACTGCCGAGATGCTCGGACCGCTCGGTAATAAATAGCGATCTGAGACACATACACTGCTCCCTTCAGTGCACACAGTGAGCTGGCACCATACAGTGAGCAGATTAATCGATAGGATCCCTCTGGGGGCCACAGCAAGGTGTTCTATGCTGCGGCGATTTGAAAAAGCCCACCCTCCCGCCCTTTTCCGGAATTACTCGTTTTATAACCGGAAGTCTGTGGGCGGAGCCTGTCGCTCATTGACTTACATTGGGCTCGGTGCTCGGCCGAGTACACGAGTATCTTGAGATGCTCGGCCAGAGCACCGAGCACCCGAGCATTTTAGTGCTCGCTCATCACTATTGAAGTTCTTTACACCTTAATATTCGTCACCATCGAATGCATCCCTGTCATACCTGGCAGTAGTCAATATGTTTGTCTTCTCTGGGTTGAGTAGGAGTCCCATGTTCAAGTTGTCCATCCTGACACTCCATAATAAGTCCTTCATTTCATCTACTATTGCTAATAGTGTTGTATCATTGTCTGCATATTTTAGATTGTTGACGATTTGCACACCAATTTGATTCTTTCTATTTCAGCAAGTCCAGCCTTCCTGAAAATAGCTTCTACACATAAATTGGAAAGAAATGGTGCCAGGTTCGGACTTGCTTTTTGTTTGCTGTAAAGGTTCCTACTTAGACAGATTAGATGGTCCAGCATACCTATATCACTCATGGTATTCCAAAGTTTATGGTGTTCAACACAGTGGAAAGTTTTGCTGTAGTCAATAAAGCAAAGATAAGCTCCTTCTTGCATTCTTTGACCTTTTACATTAACCATCTCATGTTAGCAATTAGATCTCTTGTTCCTCTGCCTTTTCTGAATCCTGCTTGTTCCTCTGGCAGCTCATTGTCAAAGTAAGACTATAGCCATCTTTGAAGGATCTTTAGCAGTATTTTGCTGGCATAAGGTATGAGCATCATAGTGCGATAGGTTTCACAGTCGGTAGCACTCCTATTCTTCAAAATAGGAATAAACACCAATCTTGTCCAGTCCTTGTGCCATTTACAGTACTAGTTGTCCATATCTGTTGACACAGCAGATATGTGATGTCATCAACTGCTGCTTCAGAAGACTTTATTAGCTCTATTGGAATATTGTCGCATCCAGATGCTTTGTTTTTTTAAATAAACTTTATTGCAGCAAAGACTTTGTCTGTCAAGTTGTTTGGTTTGCTATCATTTGCAGTCTCAGTTATTTCTATTATCACTGTGTGGCGCCCCACTGGTTGATGCGCCACCGAGGGGTACTGCACCCAGACCAGTGTGTGTAGTATCCCTGTGACCAGAGGATTGGAGTGTTCATTTAAGACCCTCACTACACGCATTCACATACCTAGAGCCAGGGGATCAATTGGTTCACCAGTTGCTAGGGGACCGATTCCAGTGGGTGGAGTTAGGTGGGTAGTGAAGAGCGTGAAAGAAGTTAAAGTAGAACGGCTGTGGAGAGAGAGGACCCTGCAAGTGGCGCAGAGGAGGTCACCTAAAGGACGGTGACCCAGACTGAAGGGGGATCCTCGGGTGTCAGCTAACACCCTAATCTGGTCGAGTACGGTACCAGGTCAGAAGGACCCAGTCCACCAACGGAGGACCGGCTCCGAGAGCGGTGCAGGAGTTCAGCCCTGAGCCACCAAACCGGCAAACACGAGCGACCTGAAGGGAATTGTGCCCTGCATTCTTCCCACAAAGGCCCCTGTATGGGGTTATGAGCCCTTAAGTTAAGGGGTAACTCTAGTACAACCCGTGGCAACCGGCGAAGGACTCTGTGCAAGGAGAGAAGCGCTAGGAAGGACAGGAGTAACAGCACAGTGCGAGGACAGGGGGAGAATCCTGAAGGAATATCACTGAGGGCTTCAAAGAGACAATCCATCCTCTGGTGACTACCCAGACCAGCTACCCGTGACTGTATACCTGTAAGCTGCCTGAAGGTTACCAGTAAACCCGTGCAGATCCTAATCAACGTGTGGTCTCTTATTCCATTGCGCTGGGGAAAGCTGTATTCCAGTCTCCTCAGGCAGACAGCATCAAACCTCCACCCGCGGAACCACCTTCCTGTGCCAGTTCTTCATTTCCATCACTGCCCAAGGGATCCTGCTCCACCTGTGGGGAGCATTACGATCTGGCTGCCTACCATCATCCCTGGAGGTCTGGAGCAGCGCTGGTAACATTACCAGGTACCATGCGTGGCGTCACGAACATTTTATTTTATTCTTTTGCTTTTACACATTGCACAGCGACCACCAGGGCCACGGCCCTGGGCACCAGCCACCAGTGACAACGCCTGTAATTAACGCCCGGGGTCCAAGTACCTAAGGGCCCTGGGGTGGGTCAACTGACTCAACCTTGTAGAGATGCTCTGTGTATTTTTCCATCTTTCCTTGAACTGTCCTGGCTCTGCAAGTTTGTTCCCTTTGGCGTCATTCAGCACTCCCACACATGGCTGAAACTTTCATGGTATCTTTGATCTTTCGGTATGCCTTCCTGAGCTTGCCCTTCAGATGCTTGTTTTATATCTCTGTACATATCTTTTGGTAATAAAGGTATTGGTCTGCATGCTTTTTTATTCTTTGACTGATGCTGTCATCGACTGCTTGTTTCCTTTTGCTTTTGCCATTCATCTTTCTTCGAAGATCTTTAAGGCCTCTTCTATTAACAATGGCTGCAGGGGTCTCTTTTGCCTCTTGTCTATTGTCTTTTAGGCTTCTTCAGTAATGATAGACATCAGTGTCCAGTGATTTATCTCAGTTGTGCAGACCATTTAAAAAAAACTTCAGGTATATTGGTCAAATCCAAGTTGGAAACAATTTGTTGTCTATTCTGTTTGCGCAGCTTGATTCTAATCTCTGCTGTCAAAAGTTCACTAACAGTTCCACAGTCATCTCTGGCCTTGTTTTTACACTAATCATCAGCAACCTCCATCTTTGGAGAACATTATGTTCTGAATCTGATTATTATAGGCCCCATTCAATGATGTCCATGTGTAGAGTCTCTGTATGTAATTTTTGTGATTTGGGATGAAGGTGTTCATGATGGACTGATTATTGTCATAAAAAAAGTCAATAATTCTTCCTCCAGCCTCATTTCTTTTGCCAAGTGCAAAGACACGATGTTTGCTTGACTAGAAATGTTGGGATTGAGTCCATTTTCGTTCACTAATTAAAAGTAAGTTGAGTGCTGTGCTGTCTATTTTGGATTTGTTGGTGTCGAGTTTGCCTTTGTTAATGGTTCGTACATTTCAAGTTCCAAATTTTATGGTATCTCTGCAGTTTTTAATCTTTCCTTTTGACCAAGCAATATCAGCCCTATGGAGTCCTTGCGGATTTGATCCAAGTGTGTCATGAGACTTGATCATACTGAGGTTGACAATCGGCTCTTCCCCAATAACTTGTTGAGTGCCTTCCAACCTAGGGATGCATCTTCCAGCACTATATCAAATTCCTTCAGTTGTACTCTCCATCAAATTTATTGGCATGGTATGGAAGTAGATTCCAGGTCTTTTTCCCGTGCAGTAATGTGGCTCCTGTGATGGAGCCAAAGTTGTATGTTGTCAATACAAAAATGCCTCATTGTGCATAGTTTGAGACCTCAGTTGAAACTTGTCCACCTGGGGTGTTCCTGATGGCAAAATACTTTGCCGACATCATGGCTTTCAACATCATTGTTTCATGCAACAAAAACACAATACGGACATCAAATACACAATATAGTATTCAAAAAACACAATACATACAATGCAATATTACCTCAAATACACATAACAAATACACACAGGATATACACAAACAAAAATACATAGTAGAGACATCAGGTTCACCATACAGACATTAAACACACAATGCAGAAAACAAATACCGATATACAGTGCTCATCAACAACCAAATAGCAACATATAGTGCTCAAATGACACCAAAATTTAACAATATTCAGTACTTAAAAATCATAAACCAAATAATACTGATGTACAATATCTATATAATACCAACAATACAATACCAGCATAAAATGCCCAAATAATATTAATATGTAGTCCCCAAATAAATAATAAATTTACTGTGTCCAAGCCAAGTAATGCATACAATGCTCAAAAATACCAGCAAAATAATACCACAATATAATATATATAAAATATATCCCTTTATGTCATTTTATTTTTCTTTTATAATTTTTTTTGAAAGCACTGTATTTTTTTATATTAAAACTTGAATACCTTGGGGCATGGCCTGACGATGGCGCTGGACGGACGCTGCTAAAAAAGCTCCTGCGGCTCCTGGCTTTCCCCGCTCCGGGAATCAGTGATCCAATGGTGATTGACTGCCGCAAATGATATCAAACCCACCCTTGCACACCAGTGTGCAAGCTGACCAGTGTCTGTATCCGCCACAGCGATGGAGTGAGTAGAACGGAGGCACTGAAGAGACTGCAACACGCTCACAAGATGGCCGCCACACATACCCTGCTGCTGGGACTTTGAGGGGAGGAAAGTCTTGGAGGCTCTGCCGCGCACGTGGACGCCAGTGGGGACACTGGCGCTGATCTGCCCCTCGGCCTCATCCATCATCTAAAGCCCGCCAGACCTGTGGAGGAGGATTGTTATCTGGAGCCCAGGTGCAGATAAGTGCATATATCATCTGTTGTGCTGTATAGCTCCCTCTCTATCCATCAGGACAGTTCTAGTAGCTGGTTTAACCCCTGAGGCTGCAAAAGTGTTTTATGTTAAAGGAGCCTGCACACATTCTCCTCTGGATCTTCTCCCTTGCAATACCAACTTATTCTATTAAGGAGAGACATTTCCCTTCTCTCTCTCACCTACTCATCTACACCATCTCATACTATTGAAGAGACATCATGGGTCCCAAAAATCTTCCAGCTCATACATCTACCCCCTCGCTGGGCGCTGCTAAGTCCAAAAATAGAGACGGCACTATCTAAAAGTACCTCTCGGACCCAGTAGATCTATCCAGCTCAGATGCTCTGGATACAGGGATAGACAGTACCCTTGCTACGGTGAAGGGGCATCATCACACTCCCCTCAGGAATCACTGCAAAATAATGCTGTAGCATACCCCTCACTAACATCTGACTCTGTTTTGTAAGAGCTTAAAGATCAAAGGGCTAGAGTAGCGGACATTCCAACTAAATCGGATCTAGAAAGCTGCTTCTCCCGACTTGAAGGGATATGTAGGGCTGAAATTCAGACTTTTAATACCTTGGTCTCACAGATCTCGGATAGGCTGACCTCCGTTGAATCATCCTTAGCAGTGACAACATCGACCCAATCGGAACAACAATGGACCCTGGAACTCCACTCTGAGCAAATAGATTCTATCTTTAATCTAATAGAGGACTCAGAGAATAAAGACCGACGAAATAATATTCGTGTGAGGGGTATTCCAGAAGCTACGGGACCTCTGGACCTGGCACCCACCCTGCGAGGTCTGTTTAACTCTCTTCTAGACAGCCCCCCTGAAACCGAGATCATGTTTGACAGGGCCCACAGAGCGCTGAGACCACGTTCAACAGACTTAAACTTTCCTAGAGACGTAATCTGCCGGCTCCACTATTATCATCTAAAGGAAGATATCATGAGACAAGCGAGGATTAAAGGCCCTCTTGATTTTGACGGTGCCGAGATTCATCTGATGGCTGACCTGTCCAGAGCCACTCTCATGAAACATAAAGCACTACGTCCGCTCACTGATGCTCTGAGAGAAAGGGACACTCAATACTCATGGGGTTATCCGATCCAACTACAGGTTAAGCATCAGAGGGTATTCGTACTCCGCAGCCCCACTGACTTGAGAGCATTTTGTGAGGGCCTAAACCTTCCTGAGATTACCATCCCGGACTGGCCTTCTAATCCATATCAGCCTTCACGTCGTGGCGGTGAAAGACGAGGAGCCCCACTACCTCAAAGACCTCGTAGAGATTTCAATTCTAACTCTCGTCAGGTTGAACAGTGAATATATCAACGATTAAGCTCCTCGTGCCTTTTTACAATAGACGTGACCATGAAAGTTGGTCCTTTACTGTTGTATTGGCTTTTCTCAAGCTGATTCCCCTGTCATAATACAATGGCGAGATCTTTATTGGTTTTAACCTCGTTTTCCCCCTTCTTTTTCTCGTTATATGTTGTCTAAGGAGTATGATACTTACTCAATGGCCACAAAGACCCTAGACATACCGTATATACTCGCGTATAAGCCGAGTTTTTCAGCCCAAAAATTGGGCTGAAAAGTACCCCCCTCGGCTTATACGCGAGTCAGTGCGGGGGCTGCTGTATACAGCGGTATACAGCAGCCCCCGCATCCCCAGTAATGCAGGGCCCCCCCCTCATGCTCCGGTCACCTGTAAAGCAAGTTATACTTATCAGTGCCCGCTGCCGTCCGCGCCCGCCGCTGCCGACATGCGATCCTCCATCTTCATTCATCTTCTTCCTGCTCTGTGCGCGTCGCAGCCAGTGACGTCATTACCGCGACGCGCACAGGAAACAGGAAGAAGATGCATGAAGACGGAGGATCGGGATGTCGGCAGCAATACCACTGGGGCTGCTGTATATAGGGGCTGCAATACCACTGGGGTTGCTGTATATAGGGGCCCTGCATTACTGGGGCTGCAATACCACTGGGGCTGCTGTATATAGGGGCTGCAATACCACTGGGGCTGCAATACCACTGGGGCTGCTGTATATAGGGGCTGCAATACCACTGGGGCTGCTGTATATAGGGGCTGCTGTATACACCACTGGGGCTGCAATACCACTGGGGCTGCTGTATATAGGGGCTGCAATACCACTGGGGCTGCTGTATATAGGGGCTGCAATACCACTGGGGCTGCAATACCACTGGGGCTGCTGTATATTGGGGCTGCTGTATACACCTCTGGGGCTGCATATACCTCTGGGGCTGCATATACCTCTGGGGCTGCTGTATACTACCACTGGGGCTGCTGCTGTATACTACCACTGGGGAGGCTGCTGTATACTACCACTGGGGAGGCTGCTGTATACCTCACTGCTGGGGGTTGTATACCTGTGCTGGAGTCCACCCTCGGCTTATACGCGAGTCAATAGATTTTCCCAGGTTTTGGGGGCAAAAGTAGGGGGGTCGGCTTATACACGGGTCGGCTTATACACGAGTATATACGGTACTTACTGTAACAATGGCTGGCCTTGATTCCCTAATGGTCTAAGTAAGAACTCTCCCTTCCCAATCCCGCCTCTCCTATCCTTTCCCTCCTTACTCCCTCCCTGTTTTGGCATCCCTAATATGACCCCTTATATCCTACAGACACAAGGGCTGATATGAATTCCCTTATTCTGCCCCACCACCCCTCCCTCACCCCTCCCCTTACCTTTCCCTTCCCCCTATATTTTCCAGGGCCTATTAATTTCCTGAGTATACTCAGACCCTGTTTCGAGACACTATCGAGTTTTGACACGAAGGACCATATACCCCCCGCCCAAAGGTGTCTCGAATTGGATATAATCAAGACTCCATTGAAGAATATTAGATTTTTATATTTTATTGGAACAGATGCCGTTTTTTTTCTTTTTTCCATATTTTTAGGATGCATGTGGTTTAATATGCATTGTATGTTTTCATGGATATTTAAATGTTGATATTGATTGCTGTTTTCCCGGGGGAGGTGTCAGCCTGGGGCCCATTACGCCTCATCGCTTGATCACCCCCCGTAGGAACACATGGTTTCCAAGGACACTGCGCTGGCCCAGACTTTTGTCTGAAATCATTGCAGGATTTCTTGCCTCGACCTAGGAGCGAGGCATAGCTTACCTTACTGAATAGGTAAGCAGTCTAATATCTCTTTTCTTTTCTTGTTTTTACTTTCTTCATACTTCTTTTCTTTCTCTTATCTCTTCTTTCTGTCCTTTCTTACCCTATTGATACCCCTTAACTACCCACCCCATTTCCAACTAAAGTTTTGATACGAGTCTTTGGCTCTGGTTCGGAGCAATGGCCTCGGTGAAGCTCGCATCACTCAATGTGCGTGGTTTCGATACCGCACAAAAACGAAGCCAGGTGTTACATGGCATGCATAAACTGAATGTCCATGTACTCCTGTTACTGGAGACGCATTTTAAGACTGACCATTTTCCTAACATTCGTAGTAAATATTTTCCACTCTGGTTCCATGGCCAGGTCAAAGGGCGTTAGTATTGCCTTTCATAAAAATTTTCCGAACAAGGTACTAGATTTGGAAAGAGATTCATATGGAAGATTCCTATTTGTGAATCTCTCCCTCTAAGGTCATACATATATGATTGTAAATCTGTATCTCCCTAATAGGGGCCAGGCTGTCGTGGGAGCTCATTTCTTTAGGAGATTGGAGAGGTTCGCGAAGGGTCTCTTGGTTATTGGAGGTGATCTCAACATGCCAGAACACTAGACACGTAGGCGGGTAAGTCGGTTATTCCGCACTCACACATGACTTCTTTCAGAATACCCTACATTCTCTGAAGGTTGTAGATGTTTGGCGCATACTCCACCCGACTGACAATGATTTCACTTACTACTCTATGGTCCACTCTTCTTACAGCCGTTTCGATCTCTTTCTCCTCAGTCATACCTTACTTGGGTGGTCACCCACCGCTTCTATAGGGTCAGCGACCTGGTCGGACCACGCTCCGATATTCCTGACCTTCCAACCCCCAGACTACCCATCCAAGACCTGGAATTGGAAACTCAATCCCAATATATTATCCACTGTAGAGGGTAAACGCTCAATTTCAGATGCCATCGCTGTCTTCCTGCACAACCACGCCGACGACACCACTCCTCTCCTGACCCAATGGGAAGCCCTCAAGTGTGTGATTAGAGGGGTCCTCATTCGGGAGGGATCGAGACTTAAACGGGAAAAGACTAAATCAATTGATACCCTTGTTGCTCGTATCCTCGACTTAGAACAAGCACAAAAAAGGACCCTTGACCAAGACACTTTGCTCACCCTGACGAAACGTAGGGAGGACCTTAAAGCATTATTAGACTTATCATACACTACATACCGGGAACGATGTCATCAATTTTCATATGAATTTACAGATAAATGCGGGACTGCCTTGGCGAGGCGTATACATCCTAAAATATCAACTACATACATCCCTTCCATTAAGAAAGCTGATAAGTCAATCACGCACTCACCTTTGTATATTGCGACAGCTTTTGAATCATACTATGAAACGCTCTACAATATCGGGGCAGGCGCCACTAACTCCCCTCGGTCGGAACTTCCAAAGAGAATGGATGACTACCTTGCAAATACCCCACATCCTGCCATATCATCAGATATTATTAGCGAACTAGAGACACCGTTTTCACTCGAGGAGGTCTCCCAAACTATCTTGGCTTCACCTCCCAATAAAAGCCCAGGCCCAGATGGGTTCACAACTAAATTTTATCAGACCTTTGCCACAGTATTGAATCCATTTCTGCTGAAAGTCTTTAATTCTATTTCTGAGGAAACGCCTTTTGCAAGGCAATCTTTAGCAGCAACCATTGTTGTTATTCCCAAACCTGGCAAGGGTCCCCTGCTCTGTTCGAGCTACCGTCCAATATCACTAATTAATATAGACATAAAGATCTTTGCTAAGCTTCTTGCGATGCGTCTAGGACCCTCTCTACCTCGACTGATATACAATGATCAAGTGGGCTTTGTGCCTGGAAGAGAAGCCAGGGACAACACTATAAAGACGATTCTTATGCTCTCACACATTAAAAACACTAAATGTCCGGAATGTGTGCTCTCAGTCGATGCAGAGAAGGCTTTTGATAGGGTCAGTTGGCCCTTTCTTGGACGGGTGCTCGAGCGGATGGGGATGGGCCCAGGATTCCTTTCAGGAGAAAGTGATGGTGCTCTATACCACTCCCTCTGCTAAGATTCGGTGTAATGGTATCTTCTCTGGTTCTTTCAACATTAGGAATGGTACACGCCAGTGGTGTCCCTTGTCCCCCTTGCTATACGCCCTCACGATGGAGCACCTAGCGGTGGCTCTTAGACAGAATCCTGATATTCGCGGGATACAAACTGCTAGAGCGATCCATAAAGTGGCCCTCTATGCGAACGATCTCCTGATCTATATCTCAGAACCTGAAGTGTCACTCCCTTTCATCTTGAAAGAATTTGACCATTACAGCCGAGTCAGTAATTTCAAAGTCAATCTGACAAAATCAAAGATCTTAAACTACTCCCTTCCCAATGACAGAAAGTCCAGGCTGCAAGAGGCGTTTCCATTCCAGTGGTGTATAGGAACTCTGCAATACTTGGGGATTCACTTGAGCGCAGACCTTTCAATGCTCTATAACCTAAACCAGGGGTCCCCAAACTACGGTCCGCGGGCCGGATCTGGCCCGCAGAGGCCATTTACCGGCCCCCGTCGCCCCCCCGTCGCCCACCGCCTGTTCAATTCGTGCAGGCACAATAATGTCCGGCCTAGCCTGTCACTGTCCGACCTAGCCTGACGCTGCGTAGCGACGCGCGACTGCTCAGCAGCTAGACCTGACAGAAAGAACACCGAGCTCAGTGTGCTAACTCAGTGAGGGAACGGCTGCAGCGCCAGGTAAGAGAGCCTGGGGAGACCTGGATCTCTATGGGGGGAGCTGGATCTCTATGGGGGGAGCTGGATCTCTATGGGGGGAGTTGGATCTGCATGGGGGGAGCTGGATCTCTATGAGGGGAGCTGGATCTCAATGGGGGAGCTGGATCTCTATGGGGGGAGCTGGACCTGCATGGGGGGAACTGGATCTGCATGGGGGGAGCTGGATCTCTATGGGGAGAGCTGGACCTGCATGGGGGAGCTGGACCTGCATGGGGGGAGCTGGATCTCTATGGGGGGAGCTGGATCTCTATGGGGGGAGCTGGATCTCTATGAGGGGAGCTGGACCTGCATGGGGGGAGCTGGACCTGCATGAGGGGAGCTGGATCTGCATGGGGGAGATTGATCTCTATGGGGGGAGCTGGACCTATGTGGGGGGAGCTGTCGCTGTATGGGGGGAGCTGTCGCTGTATGGGGGGAGCTGGACCTGTATGGGGGGAGCTAGATCTCTATGGGGGGAGCTGGATCTCTATGGAAGGAGCTGGACCTGCATGGGGGGAGCTGGATCTGCATGGGGGGAGCTGGATCTGCATGGGGGGAGCTGGATCTCTATGAGGGGAGCTGGATCTCTATGGGGGGAGCTGGACCTATGTGGGGGGAAATGGATCTCTATGGGGGGAGCTGGATCTCTATGGGGGGAGCTGTCGCTGTATGGGGGGAGCTGTCGCTGTATGGGGGGAGCTGTCGCTGTATGGGGGGAGCTGGACCTGTATGGGGGGAGCTAGATCTCTATGGGGGGAGCTGGATCTCTATGGAAGGAGCTGGACCTGCATGGGGGGAGCTGGATCTGCATGGGGGGAGCTGGATCTGCATGGGGGGAGCTGGATCTCTATGAGGGGAGCTGGATCTCTATGGGGGGAGCTGGACCTATGTGGGGGGAAATGGATCTCTATGGGGGGAGCTGGATCTCTATGGGGGGAGCTGGATCTCTATGGGGGGAGCTGGATCTGCATGGGGGGAGCTGGACCTATGTGGGGGGAGCTGTCGTTGTATGGGGGGAGCTGTCACTGTATGGGGGGAGCTGGACCTGTATGGGGGGAGCTGGACCTATGTGGGGGGAGCTGTCGCTGTATGGGGGGAGCTGTCGCTGTATGGGGGGAGCTGTCGCTCTATGGGGGGAGCTGTCGCTCTATGGGGGGAGCTGTCCCTGTAAGGGGGGAGCTGGAGCTGTATGGGGGGAGCTGGCGCAGTATTTACTAATATCAATTTGGAATCCCTAGGAAACAATGACTTCAAGAAAGAGAAAAATTGACTTGTAGTGTAGGATATTCAAAGAACAGAACAGTGGACTTATGATTATTGTTTCATACTGCCCAGGGGATCCCGCTCCACCTACGGGGAGTGTCACCAACTAGCTGCATCATTATCACCCAGAGGTCTGCAAGCAGCGCCGGTGTCATTACCAGAAACCATAGGTGGCGCCACAAACTCTTTTTATTTTTATTTTGACCCCTTTTTCAGCGACCACCAGGGCCACGGGCCCGGGCACCGACCGCCTATGACACCCCCCGTGAAACCAAATGCCCGGGACTGGGTACCCCATGTCCCTAGGGTGGGTCATTATAATACTGTTATTGAAGAACTATGTATAACACTCTGCTTTGTATGATTCTGTATATATAGATTGTCTTCTTGACGAAGGGTGATGCTTGAGCCGAAACGTCGGTTTTTGGAAACTACACACTTTGCACTGAAAAATAAAAAACCTGAAAAGCAACTACCATTTTCCTTTTTGCTTTTTTCACGTGATGTGTGCCAGGGTTAATACTTTATACTGTATGACTCTTTTGCCTTAATCACCCAATAAGTGGTTGAGCTTGATGCTATACTTCTAACTATTGCCATATAAAGTGACACAGATCACATTTGAAAAATATAGCCTGGTCAGACAGTTGAAAGCAGGCTTCAGCATTAATGAGTTAAGAAAATACTTGTTTGTGTAGCTGTTGATGCATGTGTGATTTGAGATTTGCATCTGTGATAAGGGGTAAGTAATGGAAGACAAATCAAGAGAAGAAAATGAGAGTATAATGGGAATAGTAAATCAACTGCCATCAATAATGGTTCAAGGTTATTATCACATACATCAAAAAGTCTGTCTTCTAAATAACATATTAATTTAAGACCAATTTGGGTATAATTTTAAAGGTAAAGAATTCAAAAATGTAAATGTAGTAACCACATAAAGCAAATTGCAAAAAAAGAGCCTGACATATTTCAGAGCTGCATTTATATTTCTACAAGTCGTAAACAGAGACGAACAAAAAGCTTGGCTTTTATAATGAAGTGTTATAAATTGTATCTACACCAGATTACTGTTTAAGGCCCCGTGCATACAGTGCGTTTTTATCACTTTTTTGTTATATAGTGTTGTGCAAATTAATTGGGACACAGCAAGTCTTTACTTGTTTTTCTTGCATTAGTTTTACTATTTCTGATAAGTGTTTTATCAGTTCTTGGTGTCGTTTTCATTTTTCTTCCACATTTCCCTTTTCGTTTTGGAGAAAACGATCCAGTTTTATTATGTGTATTAATTGTTCTTGAAACTGTAGATTTTCCAATACCAACGGTGGAAGCGATTTCTCTTACAGTCAAACTTGTATGTTCATTAAGAGTAATAATTCTAGACCTCTTCCGTGGAGTAACATCCATTTTTACAGGCACGAATCACACTAAGAGAAAAAGTACACTAAACCACTCCTCACAGAAACAAGCTCTCAACTGAAGCTGAGGGGGCAGCTAGCTGTTATTTTCTGACTAAAACCAGTCAAACCACATTTTGTTACTCAAGGTTGTACACTCACACCTGTTCAAAGCAGTTAAAACTAGTTTGAATCACTGACTGGTAACCCCCAACTTACGCTTTTACTTAGGCTAGGGTCACACTTTAAACTTGCATTGCGTTCACCAAATCCAGATCCGGATGCGGTGAACGCAATTGGCTTCAGACAAGCTGCAATCCGGTAATTGGATTGCTGAAGCTGCAATCCGGTAATGGGATTGCTCATGCCTGTTGCTGCTCTGTAAAAAAAGAATAAATATTATTAATAATTGTGGCCATAATGTCTCTAGGGGTGCCCATCCCCACTAGAGACATACCACCCACTCAGGTGGGCATATAATGAGTTAATTGCAGATGTACAGTAAGCCAACTCATGTCGGCTCTGTACATTATTATGAATGAAGCCGCCGGCTCCCCTGTGATCAGCGCTCATACTATACGTAATGTATGTATAGTATGCGCACTATCCGAGATTCTGAAGGCTTTTACAGTAGATCTATAGCACTGCTGCGCAGCTGGGATAAGCAGAGTATATACGGTAACCGGATTGCCCAGGATTACACATCCTGAGCAATCCGGTTACTGCATTGCGGGGGCTAGAACCGCTCCGAAAACTGCAGCCTGCATGATTTTTTATGCAGGCTGCAGAGCCGGATGCGGTAACCAGATTGCTTGTAAAGCAATCTAGTTTTTATAATAGGCTCCTATGTGGAGCTTTCCTGCTCCGGTTTTGAGCTCAAAGCTCAAAACCGGATCAGGTTTTAAAAAAAAAAAACGGAAGTGTTACCCTAGCCTTACAAAAATGCTTTGTCCCAATTTGTTTTTTAGTGTAACAAAGTCAATGAGAATTCTGAAGTCTTTTTTGTCCTTGCATATTTGGTGCAGAAATCTGCAGCATGTCAATTCTTGCAGTGTTTTTGCAACTCAAATGCATGAAAAAATGCATAAAAAAGTTGCATGAAAAACGAGTCTTGTGCTTTTATCTGCCTGGAGATGTAGATTCGGTGCAGAAATTTCTGCAAACAAGTAGTCAACGAGATCACATAACGTAAGAGGACATTTCTCAGAAAGCAAATCATCAGATATTAAGCAATCTGCAGAATTGGTGTAAAGGCCACTTTACACACACAGATACAGTGCCTACAAGTAGTATTCAACCCCCTGCAGATTTAGGTGGTTTGATAAGATGCAAATAAGTTAGAGCCTTCAAACTGCAAACGAGAGTAGGATTTATTAACAGAAGCATAAATCTTACAAACCAAAAAGTTATGTTGCTCAGTTGAATTTTTATAAATTTTAAACATAAAAGTTTGGGTCAATTATTATTCAACCCCTATGTTTAATATTTTGTGGAATAACCCTTGTATGCAATTACAGCTAATAATCGTCTTTTATAAGACCTGATCAGGCCGGCACATGTCTCTGGAGTTATCTTGGCCCACTCCTCCATGCAGATCTTCTCCAAGTTATCTAGGTTCTTTGGGTGTCTCATGTGGACTTTAATCTTGAGCTCTTTCCACAAGTTTTCAATTGGATTAAGGTCAGGAGACTGACTAGGCCACTCCAACACCTTGATTTTTTCCCTCTTGAACCAGGCCTTGGTTTTCTTGGCTGTGTGCTTTGGGTCGTTGTCTTGTTGGAAGATGAAATTACGACCCATCTTAAGATCCTTGATGGAGGAGCGGAGGTTCTTGGCCAAAATCTCCAGGTAGTTGTGCTATCCATCTTCCCATGGATGCGGACCAGATGGCCAGGCCCCTTGGCTGAGAAACAGCCCCACAGCATGATGCTGCCACCACCATGCTTGACTGTAGGGATGGTATTCTTGGGGTCGTATGCAGTGCCATTCAGTCTCCAAACGTCACGTGCGTGGTTGGCACCAAAGATCTCGATCTTGGTCTCATCAGACCATAGAACCTTGAACCAGTCTGTCTCAGAGTCCTCCAAGTGATCATGAGCAAACTGTAGACGAGCCTTGACATGACGCTTTGAAAGTAAAGGAACCTTACGGGCTCGTCTGGAACGGAGACCATTGCCGTGGAGTACGTTACTTATGGTATTGACTGAAACCAATGTCCCCACTGCCATGAGATCTTCCCGGAGCTCCTTCCTTGTTGTCCTTGGGTTAGCCTTGACTCTTTGGACAAGCCTGGCCTCGGCACGGGAGGAAACTTTCAAAGGCTGTCCAGGCCGTGGAAGGCTAACAGTAGTTCCATAAGCCTTCCACGTCTGGATGATGCTCCCTACAGTGGAGACAGGTAGGCCCAACTCCTTGGAAAGGGTTTTTTTGTACCCCTTGCCAGCCTTGTGACCCTCCACGATCTTGTCTCTGATGGCTTTGGAATGCTCCTTTGTCTTTCCCATGTTGACCATGTATGAGTGCTGTTCACAAGTTTGGGGAGGGTCTTAAATAGTCAGAAAAGGCTGGCAAAAGAGATAATTAATCCACACATGTGAAGCTCATTGTTCTTTGTGCCTGAACTACTTCTTAATACTTTAGGGGGACCAAACAGAATGCTGGTGGTTTGAGGGGTTGAATAATAATTGACCCACACTTTTATGTTTAAAATTTATTAAAATTCAACTGAGCAACATAACTTTTTGGTTTGTAAGATTTATGCTTCTGTTAATAAATCCTACTCTCGTTTGCAGTTTGAAGGCTCTAACTTATTTGCATCTTATCAAACCACCTAAATCTGCAGGGGGTTGAATACTACTTGTAGGCACTGTATCTGTGACCAACTTCTGAACAGATCTCTGGTTGCAGTGAAATCATGGACATATTGTTCCATTTTGTGGCTGTGTACAAAATGGAGCAATGTGTCCATGATTTCACTGCAACCAGAGATCTGTTCAGAAGTTGGTCACAGATATCTGTGTGTGTAATGTGGCCTTAATACAAATTGTAACTCAACCTACCACAAAATGTCTAATCACTTTCCCATTTTTTCTGGGTTTTAAATGAGTGGGCTGCAGTCCGTTTATTGTCATATGGTATTTTTACTTCCAAAAAGGGACTGTTCTTGTTCTGAATCCGCTTGGCAACGTATTGGCATTATTTGTAAGGAAGTGCATTGGTGGAGTGTACTTATTCATCACTTGTGATTTGCTGAAGTAACTTTTATTTTTTTTGGCTTATGGTATTCACCAACATTTTTTGTGACTAATTCTTCTAAGGCTAGGGCTACATTTGCGTCTGCTTTTTGTTATGCCGGATCTGACATAGAGCAGCATGACGACAGCGTTACCCCAGCGTTACCGTATTGTATCGATGTGTTAATATTTTCATAGAGTAATATGGGTGGCGGGACCTGAAGCACATGGAAACACCGCGTAAAAAGGCCGGAGTTTGAAATATTGCACTATTTTATAGTGGACAGCTTAATGCCGCCTGCAGATTTCAAACTCCGCCACTTTTATGCCGGCGTTTGCATGCGCTTCAGGTCCCGTAACTCATATTCACTCTATGTCAGCATTAAGACAGCGTTACAATATGGTAACGCTGCAATAACGCTGATATCGTGCTCCTCTATGATGATCCGGCATAACAAAAAGCAGAAGCAAATGTGGCCCTAGCCTAAGTGATGCTGTTTTGACAAGTGTCACTGCGAAAAGAATTTGGTGCCCTCAGTTTTCCAGTCACTTGGTGGTGGCCCTCACTCCTGCTTTTTGTTCCCTAGCTCTGTACACACTGCACAGGTCTCCTGGGAATATGCTTAGGACACCGCGCACACACACTCTGTAAGTGTTCCCAACCAATGGCTGGGGGACTCTAGGTATTTGGGGCACCCTCCCCCTTAGAGAGGTGCCTAAGCAATGTGTTTAGTCAGTTTGTTTGCTGGTTGTCAAGTCCCGACAAGCTGTACCTGTATCCTGTGCCTGCTAATCTGTGCCAGTGTTCCAGTAAACACCCAGTGTACCTAAACTTTCCAGTACCAGCTGTCCTGCCAGTACATGCATCTGTCATCCTGCCCCTCTACTCAGTCACCGGTGGTCCTGGCCACACCTGTCCAGGCCGCAGTTCCAGCACAGCCAGTTATTCCTGTTTCTAGCTCCAGACCCTGTTTGTCTACTTTTCAGCAGTATGACTGCAACTCTAGAAAATGCTGAGAATTAATTAACCAGTGCACACTACACTTCGAACTATTGCCTTAGATCAGACCAAAGTGGCATTTCTGATATCTTATCTGGGAGGTGAGGCCCTTGCTGGGATTAATCCTTTATGAGAAAAATGGGACCCTGTCATTTCTGACCTGCAAACCTTCATGGAGTCATTCTGCAAGGTTTTCGATGAACCAGTTCGTGTTATCTGTGCAGAAGCTTCCCTTCTCAGACTGTGCCCAGGTAGCCTTACAGTAGGCCAGTATGCCAATCATGTCCGCATTCTATAGTCAAAACGTGATTAGAATAATGAGGCGCTGGTAGCTGCATTCTTGGGGGATCTTTCAAGAGAATCATAGATGAGTTAGCATATTGAAATGTTCCCACCTCCTTAGATGACCTGGTTTCCCTGGCTATGAACATCGACCTAAGCTTCCAAGAATGCTCCAGGGAGGTGAATGGAGCGAGGAGGTTAACATGTCTGGCTCCGACCTTGCAGAGGCCGATTGCTCTGCATTCTTCAACTTCCACAGCTTCTCTTAAACCCATGCAAGTTGACAGAGTGAAGCTGGCAAAGCATCGTCATGAGGTCCCATGCACAAAGGGGAGGGGCTTCTACTTTGGCAGTCCAGAAGTTTTAATCTATTGATGTCCTGAGAAGCCAGGAAACTCCCATGCCTAGGGTCTATTGGAAAGGCTACCCTGGGCAAGAGTAAGTCCTCTCTGCCTCTAATTTTGTCAGTGTTTTTATATTGTGGCAAAACCCAACATATAGATGCTGCCTATTTGGACTCCAGTTTCGCACAACATACAACAGACCATGGTGAATCAGTACCAGATGCCTATCCATTGTCTTCCAAGAACTTTGGTGGGTTTGTCCATTAATGGGAAAGCCCTGTCTGAGGCTGTCCATTTTGATGGCAAGTGGAGCTTCGGGTGGGAATGTTGCACTCAGAGTAAATTGCCTTCTATGTGCTATCAGGCTGTCCCATTTCCTGCTCTTGGGACTGCTGTGGTTATGAGTACACAAGCCTTTCTTGGACTGGAGATCCATTGAGGTGCTATAATGGCAGCAGATCTGCCATGAGAAATGCCTCATTCCTGTCCATCCTGTCAACCACCAGCGACTACGTCAAATCTTTCATCAGCCTATTGGTCCTACGTGGATGTGTTTGATAATTTTGATAAGAAGTAATTAAAGATGTTTCATCCATATAGGCCATATGACTGTCCTATTGACTTATTACGATATGAAGTAAAAAGTATGATAAATGAGCGCTAGGACAGAAACAGCACTGGCTCTTATCGATATTTCCTTTCAAATTTATTGTGACATAGATGTTATAGATCTCCTCGCCCCAACATGATTCGACACTAAGTGTCTTCTCAGTGATCCACTTGAGAAGACACTTTAGTGTGAAACATGTTGTGGCGAGGAGACCTATAACATCTACTGTTCACAATAATTTGAAAGGTATATTCGATAAAGCCCATGCCTGTTTCTGTCCCTAGCGCTCATTTTATCATCTTTTATTCATATCGTGCTCAAATCTCCCTTTGGAGTGTGTTGAGAGCGCTCTGGGACAGATTGTCACACAGAGGACTGCCTTCCTGGGCTCGTGATCTCTGGAGAGACATTGAAGTCAAAGAAAGGCTTCTCTACATAGCAACGGATTTATGCCTGCGTTAATTCTCACCTCAATCATCACAGTTGTGCAGGGGCGCAACTAGAAAAGGTGAGTGACATATTAATATAACCCTTGCTTCGGCTAATTTGCACAGTGTGGCGCAACAATTTCTTGGTTTTTCTATGACTTATTAGTGAGTTCTGTCCTGGCAGAGACCAAGCCATTTCTAGTATATGGAGGAGAATCTGGAAGGGATTTATCCAAAAGTTCTCTTCTTTGCTTGTCCTGGTTCTTTATTGTGAAGAAGAAAGATGGCTCTCTCAATCCCTGTATTAATTATAAGGGCCCCACCGATTATGGTAAAGAAAAATATCACTGACACTCATACCAGAGTTGTTTGATTATCTTAGAAGCTCCAGAATATTCACAAAACTTTACATTTGTGGAGCATATTACCTGATCCATATACATCGTTGGAGCAAATGGAAGGCCACCTTTAACAGCCCTGATGGCCACTTTGAGTATCAGGTATTTCCGTTTGGGCTAAGCAATGCCTCTGCGGTCTTCCATAAGTTTATGAGTGACATGTTTTGGGATGCTCTTTACTTTTTCATGGTCATAAACCTATACGATATCCTGGTGTTCTATTCCAATCAGCCCACACACAGGAGGAATGTTCACCAGGTCCTGCAGAGAATAAGAAGAGCCATCTGTGCATCAAGTTCGAGGAATGCATTTTGGAGTACAACTCTCTTCCTTTCCTGGGGTACATAATCTATTATACCAGGTTGAAGATGGATCATGAGGTGTCTGATCCTGAAGTGGTCTCATCATGTCGGTGTGAAAGCCATGCAGCAGTTTGTGACTCACTAATTACTACCGCCAGTTTATACCTGTCATGATCTACAAGGGCGGTAATCTTAAAATGTCGACTCTGGAAACTGAGAGTGCTTTCATCTCTCTCCAGCTGCCCTTCTCAATAGCACTAGTGCTCCACACACTCGAGATCAGTAAGCAGCTCTTCGTGGAGGTGGATGCTTCCTCCTCTGGGGCTAGGGAAGTCATCACACAGAAGTCTCCTACCGGTCAAGTGGTGACTTTCGGTTTCTTTTCAAAAACCTTTTCTGCTCCTGAATGCAACTATTCGATTGGTGACTGAGAGTTATTGGTGATTAAAATGGCTCTGGAGAGGTGACGTTACCTACTGAAGGGGGCATTTTTGCAATGCAAAAAACTCTGCTTTATAAATCACTGACCGCTTAGTGACTTTTAAAGTATAAAACTTCTAAACAATACTAGGGAGGAAGGGATGCTGCCTCTGGGTCTCATCTACACCAACCACAAGAATGTGGCCCACCTGCCGTCGACATGGAGACTAAATTCTCGTGGTTGCTGTTCTTTCCTTCTTCAACTGTGTTTTCCATTTTCATCAGGCTAACATGAATGTCAGGGAGGACATTATCTATAGGTCCTTTTTGTCTGCTGACATAAAGAAGGAGACTCAATACATCAGCCCTCCAAAATGCTTAATGTGGCTCCAGTAGGCTTGTCTTGGGTACCATCCAGAAAGACTTTCGTCGCAGAGGCACACAAGAAATTAGTGCTGCAGTAGGTTCATTTCTCTAATATTGAAGGTCACGCTGAACAGAAGAAGAGGACTTCTCATTTTGCGGCATTGCTGCAAAAAGATGCTGTGGACTTTGTTTCCATCTGTCAAAATAAGACTTCTAAGAAGCTTCCATCTGGGCAACTATTACTACTACCTGTGCCATCCGCTCCTTGGCATCACAACACGATGGTATTCATCACAGACCTTTCAGTGCCCTCCGGTTGTTTTTTCATCTGGGTGGTAAAATAGTAACATAGTTTTTAGTAACATAGTTTTTAAGGTTGAAGGAAGACTTTAAGTTTAGTTCAACCCATAGCCTAACATGTTGATCCAGAGGAAGGCAAAAAAAAAAAACATGCGGCAACACTAAGCTCCCATTGGGGAAAATAATTCCTTCCTGACTCCACATATGGCAATCAGACTAGTTCCCTGGATCAACGCCCTATGAAAGAATCTAGTATACATAACTGGTAATATTATAGTTTTCAATAAGGGCATCTAGTCCCTTCTTAAATGTTAGTAGTGAGTCACTCATTACAACATCATGTGGCAGAGAGTTCCACAGTCTCACAGCTCTTATAGTAAAGAATCCGCGTCTGTGATTATGATTAAACCTTCTTTCCTCCAGACGTAGAGGATGCCCTCTTGTCCCCGTCTCAGGCCTAAGAGTAAAAAGATCATTAAAAAGGTCTCTGTACTGTCCCCTCATATATTTATACATTATTATAAGATCACCCCTAAGCCTTTGTTTTTCCAAGCTAAATAACCCCCAAGTTTAATAACATGTCTTGGTATTGCAGACCCCTCAGTCCTCTAATAACCTTGGTCGCTCTTCTCTGCACCCGCTCTAGTTCAGCTATGTCTTTCTTATACACCGGAGACCAGAACTGTACACAGTATTCTAAGTGTGGTTGCACTAGTGACTTGTATAGAGGTATAATTATGTTCTCCTCATGAGCATCTATGCCTCTTTTAATATATCCCATTATTTTATTTGCCTTTGCAGCAGCTGCCTGACAGTGGCCACTAAATGTGAGTTTGTCACCTACCCATACACCTAGGTCTTTTTCAGTAACAGTTTTGCCCAGTGTTTTACAATTAAGCACATAATTATACCTTTTATTTCCTCTGCCCAAGGGCATGACCTTACATTTATCCCCATTAAAGCTCATTTGCCATTTATCAGCCCAATCTACTAGTTTACATAAATCCTCCTGTAATATAAAATTGTCCTCCTCTGTATTGATTACCCGGCAGAGTTTAGTGTCTGAAATATTGAGATTCTACTCTATATGCCCCCTACAAGGTCATTAATAAATATATCAAAAAGGAAGTGGGCTCAATACCGACCCTTGTTGTACTCCACTGTTAACTGTGACCCATTCTGAGTGTGTTCCATTAATAACCACCCTTTGTTTCCTATCACTAAGCCAGTTCTTAACCCACTTACACACATTTTCCTCTATCTCCATTGCTCTCATTTTATGTATCAACCTTTTGTGTGGCACCATATCAAAAGCTTTTGAAAAGTCTATATACACCACGTCCACTGCATTTCTTTGGTCCAGTCCAGAACTTACCTCTTCATAGAAGCTTATCAGATTAGTTTAACAAAAATGGTCCCTCGTAAACCCATGCTGATATTGGGTCATGAGGTTATTTTTCTTCAGATACTCCAGTATAACATCTCTTAGAAAACCTCTAGGATTTTACCCACAGTATAGGTTTAGCTTACTGGCCTATAATTTCCAAGTTAAGTTTTTGTCCCCTTCTTGAATATTGGCACCACATTTGCTATACACCAGTCCTGTGGTTCAGACCCTGTTATTATGAAACCTTTAAATATTAAAAATAATAGCCTATCTATGACAGTATTTAATTCCAGCAGTATGTATCCCATCCGGGCCTGGGGATTTGTCAATTTTAGTGATTTTTAGGCGGTGCCGTACTTACTGCTGGGTTAAGCAGGTGGTTGATTACTTTTCTAAAATGGCCCTCTTTACTACCTTGTTTTGTCTTCCATATGCTCCTGTACTTACTGAGAAATTATTTTAGCATATTTTCTGCCCACACAGACTACCACTCCATATTGTATATGACAGAGGCATCCAATTGACTTCCCAGTTCTTAAAGGCTATCTACCTACCATGCACAATCCAACGGTCAAATGGAGTGGATTAACTAGGTCCTGACCAATTTCATGACGCACATTTTATAAAATTCTCACTACAGTGACTGGGTCAAACTTTTATCTTGAGAGAAGCTCTCTGTTCTTCATTTTGTATGGGCATCAGCCCAATATCCCTTTTCCTATGAGCATTACTTCAGGGATCACTGCAGTCATCGACCTTGCTAAATGTGAGAGAACCCTCGAGCCACACTGGTGCAATCTTCCGAACAGATGAAAAGGCATGTAGATAAAAGAAGTCTGGACCCGACTAGTTTTCAATCTGGAAACAAGATGTGGCTCTCATCAAGATACATTTGTCTCAAGGTACCCTCTTACTAATTGGGACCTTGCTACATAGGTCCCTTCAAAGTCATCAGTCATATCAACGATGTCTCATACAAGCCGAAACTCCCTGACTTGCTTCTTATTCCCAATTCCATCCATGTCTCTCCTCAAACCCGTGGTTCTGAGCCGCTGCTTCAAGGATCCCGGTACTTTATTCTCAGCAGTTAGCTCTAGAGATGTCTTTGAAATAAAAAACATTCTGGACATAAAGAAGGTTAGATGTAGGACCTCAATCTTAATTAATTGAGGAGAGATTGTGGGAGCCTAGTGAGAAAATAATGCCCCTCTGCTTCTGAAGATATTCCTTTCAGGCTTGGAAAAGAGAGGCATAAAGAGGGGATTATTGTAACGTCAGCACTACCATCCCTGTGGCAAGGACGCTACCGGTACATTCACCGTTCCAGCAACTCAGCAGTAGCTCCAATCCTCATCCCTGCTTCATGCTCCAGGGGCCTGCGCACTCCACACAGGTCTCCCGGGAGTGTGATTGGGACACAAATGCACACACTCCTCCCCTCTTAAAGGGGAAATGAGCAAACTCTATGTGTCCCAGCCTATGGCTAGAGGACACTAGATACATAAAACAGCCACCCCTTAGGGAGTTTCCTGAGCAACAGGTTTAGTCAGTTTGTCTGCATGTATGCTAGTTGTCAAGTCCTTGACAATCTGTGCCTGTATCCTGTGCCTGCTGACCTTTACTTGTGTTCTAGTAACCGTTTAGTGTATAATAAACCTGCTAGTATCCACTGTCTTGCCAGTACCTGTACCTGCCAGTGCCTCTCATCCTTTCAGTACTACCGGACAAAAGTCGTAAATGCTTTTTTAAAAAAAAAATAAAGTCACAAAAATGCGCCAAATTTTAAACTCCTCCAGAAACGTTACTCCAGGTAGGGACTGGAATGAGATGCACATAAAAAGGCCCCTATGAAGGTGTTTTCTATGCCATTAATTTTACCTCCCATTCATTTGAATAGGGTTCGGAAGTTCGGCGAAGATATGCCAGTTCGGCAAACCAAACCAAAACTGAACTTTAGAAGGTTTGCTCATCTCTTATGACTATCCCCAAGAAGACTATTGAAGTGGGAGGAATGGCAGAGGAGGAGCACAGACACAAAAACACAGCTATACTTCTCAGTGCTGCTATATACAGTAATTCCATTCATGCTGTTGCTTCTTATGAGAAGTAGGGGAGCAGGATCTTCTCTTCTCTGAAAACTTAGAATTTTAGACATTATGGTACTTAGGCTTTGATTAGTCTGTTTCTGAGAGTGAGAAAAGTTGACAATTAGAGATGTAGACTGTAAAAGAGTAAAACTGGTGAAAAATGCCATTCACAAGTAAAATGATGGTCAGAAATTTTGCAATTCAAATAGCACTTATTCTAGGAAATCACCTAAAGCAACAGGTACTCCTTAATTTGTACATAGAGTTAAAGATAAATACATTTTTTTCTTGAGTAAAATTTCCAGCAATGTTCCACAGACTTTTAAAAGAAGTATACTTGAGTCAAGAGGCTTTTAGAAAATGCACTTTTAGAGAAAGAATAATCATGTGGGCATGAGGGTTTGATTTGTATCAAGAAAACAAAGTAACAGTACAGGCACAGAAAGAAATAACGAGAACTAAAATTGAACAGAATTGTTGCATCATCATGCCAATAATTTAAATTAATTTTTCTTAAAATAAACATAATACACCAAAGGCAGATGAGACTTCCGGTGGACATGATGGAATGACTACAAACAAACTTAAAATCATTTTTTTAATTATAGAATGCTGAAACTATAGAGACTACAAATATAATAGGGCTGCCACAAAAACCTGCAATGCAAAAAAACTCTGCTTTATAAATCACTGACTGCTCAGTGACTTTTAAAGCATAACACTTGAAAACAATACTAGGGAGGAAGGGATGCTGCCTCTGCATCTCGCACTAGCAAGGAAAGATCGGAAAGGCAATTGCCAAGACTTATAAAGAAACAGGTGGGGGAGGAAAAACATTCATTGGACCACCAGGAATAGGGAGGAAACAACAGTCCTGGCATGGAACTGTTAACCCTATATGAAGCGGGACACACCAGTCAGGGGGCATACGGTCAATGACATAAGTGCCCCACATAACTGTGGCACTGCCTCAACAAGAGCAAATTAGGCAATTCACTGGGCATGGATGGCATATACCTCCAAGTTCTGAAGCAATAAGGCACTGTAATAGACAGGGCATTGATTCTAATATTTATTATTTCCATAATTACAGAATCTGTTTTACAGAACTGTTGCATAGCATACATATTAAAATGGGTCAAAAAATGGGTCAAAATCTGAGCCTGAAAACTGCAAGTGTAACCTCGTGTTATGTGTGTACCTACTCAAACACAGGTAAAGGGAGAAATAAATCTAAAACATTGCAACCGCACCCACATCCTACTGATTTGTGTACAGACTATAATATCCCTAGCTACACAACTAAAGCCATAACCTGACATCCTGAAAGACTATTGAGCTGTTTCTCGTTCCTCCTGAGTAACCAGAAGGGAGGCCACTACACATAATTAAACAAAAGAGAAAAAATGTGCAGAGGTAGATGGGGCCAAATGTGAGGAAACTAAGGAGAGGTTCACATTTGCGTTCAGTATGCCTGTGGATGGTCCACAGGCGTGAACAAATTGCTGAAAGCAGTCATACTGATGTGAACGCAGCAGGGATTCTCCGCATGCATTCATATAGTATGTGCGGCCTGGAGATCAGCGGTGGCCGCCGGGAGATCAGCTGATCTCCCGGCGGCCAACAAGACCAGAGATTTCAATGTGATCATTACCATCTGCTCGTTGCGCTCGCCTGCGGATGGCACTGTGCACCCATAGACTACCATTCATGCTTTGTGCACGTCTGTCTACTTGCGTATAAAACAAGCAGACAGCCACGCACAAAGAAAACAACTAGTTGCGTTTGGAAGGCGCACAAATTATGCGCATCCAAACGCAACCGCAACCGAATGCAGCTACACACAGGCACTGTGTGTTCCCAAGATAAACATAGAAAACACAGTGAGCATGCGTTTGGCTGTGTTCTGTTACGCTGCATTCACAACACAAATGTGAACCCAGCCTAAGGCACAAGGGGGAGGAGTGTTCTGGCACCCTCGCTCTGTACTCCTGAAGAACGAGTTGGCAGACAGGTAAACTCTTTCCCATCAATGCATTGACATGGACGCTGGGGTCCTTTTCAACTTTTATTAATGGGTTAAGTTTAAAACTATAAAAAACAGATAGAAATTCTCAGTACAACATAAGTATACATGAAGTGCAAAACATTACATTGTTACATATAGGTGGGCAGCAGCATATTAAACTCACCGACTGTGCTATGTTGAGGGAAACATGCAGATAAGCTGAAATCTAGGGAGAGAAGGGTCAGCACACCAGGATGTCAGCTTGTATGAAGCTATAATGGCTACTGGAGGAGAAGGGGCTGAGCCTAGAGCACGGCCTCATGGGATTACATAGGCATGGAGGGACCAAAATTAGACTATGCAGTAAACATAATGTAATGTGGGAACATTGTCAACAGATGGCGCTATAGAGTCATCTCTGAACAAGCAAACAATATACAGTATTTCAAAGAAAGGCACGACACTCCCCGTCTGGTATCCAGGGGATGCCACAAACTTGAACTAGAGCAAACGAATAAGTTCAGAAACAGGTCTGCTAGCATTTGAACTCTTTCCACTGGGATTTGTACAAGTCTTTAGTAGTAGACTCTCCGGACGTCGGTGTGCTCACGTTAAACTTCTGGGTAAGGAGAGTTGGAGGAGTAAGCAGAGATGGGTCATCAGGATCGTTGATTGTGGACAGGACGCCTCATCATGTGAAGGGTTTTTTTTCTCTAGGTTGACTTGAAAAGTTAAACCATCAGACTCTGAGTCCCAATTAAACCCTAGACTGCATTGTACAGGAAGAGAGACTGTGGAAGAGTCTAGGACTTTCGATTCAGTGGAGTTGTCTTCTCTGCCATTTAATTGTGCCGAGTTGGTGTGCTTCTCCTTCACAAGGAATTTGTTGGGGCAGGGTAGGAAAAAGGATGGATGGCCACTCTCCAACGTGTTTGTGTAGAGAGAGTGAATGTTGTTTGACTTGTGAGCGTCTTTGAGGCAAACGTCCCCTATAACTACCCATCCCAGGTCTAGCTTCTGAGCGTAGGGCGAGTTATGAGGACCGTTTATCTGTTTCCTCACCTTGTGGACTCTGATGATGTCTCTCCCTAGCAAAAGGACTAACTTGGCATGGGGATTGAGTGAGGGAATGAGATGCGCTATGCTTCTCAAATGAGGGTGATGTAGTGCCGCTTCTGGAGTGGGGATTTCTTCTCTATTGTTCGGGATAGAATTACACTCAATTAGTGTAGGAAGGGCTAGGGATGTCTTCCCATCCAGGATTCGATTTGATAACCTGTAGCTCTCCTCCCAGATTCTTCACTCACTCCTGTGCATGTTTTTAGTGAGTAGGACGAGCTGAGTCCCTCGATTTTAAAGATGTCAAAGAAAACTGAGCTGGCAAGTGATCTATTACTCTGGTCATCGAGTATAGCGTAGAGTTTAACCGCCTTTTCTCTGTGGCCAATAGGGTAAACTGTAACCAAACAGATCTTTGAGCAGGATTTGTTAATAAGACCTTCTCCGCAGACTTGGGTGCACTGGGGTGACACTTCAGGAGGTGTACTGTCTTTCTCCTCCCGCCGTGCTCTGTAAGTCGGTCTATGGATGAGGGGGTCTGCAGGGCTGGCCTTGGGTGTAGAGCTGTGCTGTGCTCTTGGCTGTTACACTCCGAACAAACAATACCGGCTTTGCAGTCTTTAGCTAAATGGGATGTAGATGCGCAACATCTGTAGCATATGTTGTTCTCTTTGAGGAAGAGTCTACGGTCTTTAAGGGATTTTCCCCTAAAACTCCTGCACTCTTGTAGTGGGTGAGGCCTTTTATGTAAGGGGCACTCCCTTTCCGGGTCTATTGCACTGTGGGTCTTGTGTGATGAGTCTGCAGAAGACACATTAGTTTTGTGTACGGTGATAGGTGAGTCTCTGGGGTTGCGAACTGGAACAGGTTTACTTGTTCTTGGGTTGACAGGATCTACGGCAGAAAGGTTGAAGCTGGGATCGTTTCTTATCTTGGCCTGCTGGCGGACAAAATCTACAAAGATGTGGAATGGAGGGAAGACCACGTTGTGACGCTGCTTGTAATCTGAACCCCAGCTCAACCATTTCTCTTGCAAACTGTAAGGTAGTTTCTTCACTATGGGTTTGATGGCTCTGGATGTGTCTAGGAATGCGAGGCCTGGCAGGTCTCCTTCAGTCTTGGCGACTTGGAGTTCTACTAAGAGGTCGCTCAATTCTCTTAGCATGGGAAAGTTCTTATTAGAGATTATAGGAAAGTCTTCCAACCTTTTGAAGAGGGATTCTTCTATCATTTCTGAGGAGCCATAGCACTCATCAAGTCTCTCCCATAACGTGCACAAACCTTTCCTCGGGTTGTTGATGCTGAGATCTCTGATGCGTTTCGCGTGTTCTACCGATTCATTTCCTAGCCACTTAACCAAGAGGTCGATCTCTTCACTGGCAGAGATGTCTAGGTCAGCGGTGGCGTTTCTGAAGGAAGCTCTCCACGCTCTGAAACTTTCGGGACGGTCGTTGAACTTTAAGAGACCTTTGGTGAGTAACTCACGACGTGCAAAGAACTTGAGGAAAGCTGGTAGCTCTTGTTCTCTGAGAAGGCGGTCCGGGTGCCTGTTGCTGTGATGAGGTCTCCGTGAGCTATCGTTGCCGTAAAATGCATCTTCGTCACGATAGTCACCGTCGGGGTCCTCTATCTTGAAAGTGTTCTCTGTGTAGTAGGGATCTACAGGTTCGGGTGCTGGTCTCACTGATGATGGAAGGTGGACAGAATTACTTTCATGCTTAATGTGGGATGATTGGTGAATGAAGGGTGATGGCTGAATGACAGGATTCGGCATCTCTCTTGGAGCTGGATGTAGATGGTCATCTAATGTGGCATGCTGTAGCACGTAGTCTGAAGTGCGTTGTGAGATATCACGATGATTAAGTTCAGGTCCGAGCCTTAAGCTGAAACTTTCACTATCGCAGCGTGCTGCTTCTTCTAAAACCTGTACCTCAGCTTCTGCTGCCGCTGCTTCTGTGTCTATGGCGAGTTTTGCGAGGTCGGCTTCCAGACGTGCCTTTTCTATCTTTAATATCCACTCTGTTCAGCGTAAGCAGCTCTCACTTTTGCGGCTTCCGCCTTCGCCCTGGCGATGGCAATTGCAGCGCTGCTCACAGACTTCCGTGAAGATGAGCTTACATGGGAGCGTGTCACATAAACTTCAGATCCTATATCTGACATTGTGTCTGAATGCAGCTTTACTGTTCTCTGCTAGAAGTCAGTGTCTGTGCTTCGACCCCGTTTATAGCAGTCGTTTTACTATTCTGGCACCCTCGCTCTGTACTCCTGAAGAACGAGTTGGCAGACAGGTAAACTCTTTCCATCAATGCATTGACATGGACGCTGGGGGTCCTTTTCAACTTTTATTAATGGGTTAAGTTTAAAACTATAAAAAACAGATAGAAATTCTCAGTACAACATAAGTATACATGAAGTGCAAAACATTACATTGTTACATATAGGTGGGCAGCAGCATATTAAACTCACCGACTGTGCTATGTTGAGGGAAACATGCAGATAAGCTGAAATCTAGGGAGAGAAGGGTCAGCACACCAGGATGTCAGCTTGTATGAAGCTATAATGGCTACTGGAGGAGAAGGGGCTGAGCCTAGAGCACGGCCTCATGGGATTACATAGGCATGGAGGGACCAAAATTAGACTATGCAGTAAACATAATGTAATGTGGGAACATTGTCAACAGATGGCGCTATAGAGTCATCTCTGAACAAGCAAACAATATACAGTATTTCAAAGAAAGGCACGACAAGGAGTATAATAAATTAAAGCAAAGGAAACATCCCACCATCTTATCTGAAAACAAAGGAAAGATTTTAGAGTAATAGAAAAAAATACACCATACAATTTGTTGTGCAAATTCTACTGATTATGCCGATACCTCATATGTGGTGGAAAACTACTGTTTGGGAACACTGCAGAGCTCGGAAGGGACATAGCGCTGTTTGCCTTTTGAAATTCAAGATTGGTTGAAATTGTTAGCTGACTCCATGTCATGTTTGAGGAGCCCCTGATGTGCCTAAACAGTAAAAAAAAAAACAAAGTGACCCCATTTTGGAAAATAGACCCCTCAAGGAACTTATCTAGATGTGTGGGGAGCACTTTGAACCCCCAAGTGTGTCACACAATTTTAGAAAGCTGAGCCGTGAAAATAAAAAAAAATTCTCCACAATGTTTTTGAGTTCAAAATTTTTTATTTTCACAAGGGTAACAGAAAAAAATGCACCATGCAATTTGTTGTGCAAATTCTAATAATTATGCTGATACCCCACATGTGGTAGAAAACTACTGTTTAGGCATATGACAGGGCTTGAAATGGAAGGAGAGCCATTTGACTTTTGAAATTCAAGATGGATTGGAATCATTAGCTGACTCCATGTCGCATTTGGAGAACCCCTGATGAGGCTAAACAGTGGAAACACGCCACAAGTCTAAACCCCTCAAAGAACTTATCAAGATGTGTGGTGAGCACCTTGTACCCCCAGGTGCTCCACAGAATTTTAGAACATTGAGCCGTGAAAGAAAGAAAACATTTTCCCACAAAAATGTTTTACAGGGTAGCAGGAGAAAATGCCCAATAATATTTGTTGTGCAATTTCTCTTCAGCACACCTCAAATGTGATTGAAACAACTTTTGAAAGATCAAGGAAAGGAGCACCATATTGGATTTCAGATTTTGATGGAATAGTTTGGTGGTGCCATGTCACATAGGCAAAACACAGGGGACAAACACAACAAAAGTGGCATCAATTGACAAAAATTAAAAATGGTATAATGGCGCAGCCTGGATGCATGGGACAGTGTCTGGAAAAGGGCCTGAAGGGCATTTGAAGAATAAACATTGCTCAAGAAAAGGGGATGAGTGACAGGTGTAGGTTTAATGGACTGGGGGCTCTTATACCTCATGCAACAGCTCCAAAATATTTTATGCTGTGCCACACTCAGGTGGCACAAATATCAGCGTCATAAAGTTCTAACTTAACAAATATTGGGGTGGACCAGTAACGAGTGTAGGCATGGTGGTCAGAGAGCCCTGCTAAATTCACGAAACACTCAACAAACACTCCCCAAAAAGAGCCGCCAGATATCACAAAAGTTACATCAATGGACCCATAAAAAAAAATTGTATAATGCTGACATAAATGCAGCACACTGAAAAGTACGTCGTCACCTAGCCTGCTCAGTCTGTGACTGGGGAGAAAAAGTCCTTAGAGATCCTTGACTTGTTCATTTTGATGAAAGTTCGGAGGTGTACACTTTCAGGGGACAAGCGGATATGCTTATCTGTCAGGACACCAGCAGCAGTGCTGAAGACACGATCTAAGAATGCTGGCTGCTGGGCATGACAAACCTTAAAGGCATGACTGGCGAGCTCAAGCCACTCTTCCATATTTGACACCCAAAATGCAAAAAGTTCCCCCATGATGACATGGATATTGGGCTCTAGATATTCTTCTACCATCTTCTCCAGGTGTTCACTATGTGTCAGACTTGCACTCAGTTTTCCTGGTAATAGCATGGTTTAAAAAATTGGTCAAAGGACTCCCAGAAATTGCTTCTGACAGTTAAACTGCTGCTGCTAATGTTTCTGTGCTGATAACTCGATGATCCCCGCATTGGAAGTGGAGGTACGAGATGCATACTGCGTCCCTCACTGCTGTGTTGGGGAAAACCAGTCATAAGATTGTCTACCAGCTTTTTTTTATACTACAGCATACACGTGTTCCTGTCCAAGGTGGAAAGCATCTGACTAAATTTACTCTTGCACCGTGGATCAAACAGTGTAGAAATTCAGTAGTCATCGCTAATTGCAATTCTAACAATATGGGTATCATGTTGTAGATAATGCAGCAAGAAGGTGCTCTTGTGTCTGATGCATTCATGAGGCCCAGGTCCTTGTTGTTTTGGTGGTGGTGTGAAAATCGAGCTTCCTTCTGCCGTCCTCTCCCGCCAACCTTGTACAACAGAAATGGGAATCACTCTCATTTCCAGACTGTTCTTTGCCCAACTCCTCTTCATCTTCGTTCTCCTGCATTTGATCCTTGGCTCCTGCACCTTCACTACCACTTTGTCTGCTACCATGAGCTCCTATCTGTCGCCTACTCCACACTGCCACGCCATACGACTGCATGACAAGAATCCAGACCTTATTCATATCCTTTCCACATCCTCCCTTTCTTTCTCCTCCTCTTCCTGTGATACCATCACCTCATCCTGCAGGCTCTTCAAAGTTGTCTCCAGCATGTATATGACCAGAATAGTGACGTTGATGACGGCATCGTCAGCGCTAACCATATTAGTAGCCATTTTGAAACTGTGCAGAAGGGTGCAGAGGTCCTTAATCAGTGCCCACTCTGCAAGCATCATTTGACCACATTCGGCTCACTTTGAGTCACTGTATGCGTCATTATATAACGCACCAAGGCTTGTCACTGCTGCCACAGTTGCAGCAAAATGTACAAAGTGGAATATTACCATGTCGGCACATTGCATATCAAACGATTAACCGGTTGTCCGAAAGATCACTGTAGCTATGCTTGGCTAGTCAATGAGCCGTGGGGTGAGAATGGCATAACTAAGCACACAGCGATGTGCTTTGTGCAGCAGCTCAACCAGGCCTGGAGAGTGGCATGCGAATTGCTGCACAACTAGGTTGGTAACGCTAGCCATGCAAGTCATGTGTCTAAGTTAGCCCTGGCGTAGTGCCGCCACCAGGTTTGCATCTTTATCACACACAATCTTCCATGGCTCCAGGTATAGTGGAGACAGCTATTGCTGAAAGTACACCTACTTAGCTGCCCACCATTCTTCAGCTGTGTGACTCACATCTCCAAGGCATACACGTTTAAGAGAGCAATTGATCTATAAACCTAGGACAAAATTGCTTGTGTTGCACACTCCCTGATAAGGGGTGTGATATGAAGAGATAATACCAAAGGGGGCAAAAAACTGCATATTATGTACTGTAGAGATTGTGAATTTGTCTTTGTACATGTAATTATGAAATACCCTGTGCTTAGGGGCTATTGATCTTTGTCACCAGATTTTCTAACACATAATGTTTTAAATTTTGTCTCACCCCTCTTTAAATAAACTAAAGTTTTATATGCATTCTAATGAAGCAATCTGGCTCCACTTTTTTCTCCTTTTTATTGAATGTATCGTTGTGTTGAGCTGCTGAGCTAACAATCAGGTGATTCTTGATAGCTCATTATAAGGACACCATATGGAATTGATATGTTAAGGGGTTACTTACACGGGATAGTAATAGTTTGTGATGCCAACTGGAGTTCTGACCAAAGGTGGACAGGGGCGGCTGTGGGGGCTTCCAAGGGGAGATGGTAGGGCAACCAGGTAGTAAGCCCTCCCCAGTTAGGGCAGGGGTCTCTTGGAAGGTGTAGAGGGATGAATGAGATAGCGCAGAGGAGGAGGAGGGTAGTGGTGCAGGAGGATGCAGGAAGGATCAGATGACACACAGTTCTTGTGGTTCTTATGCCTTACTTGTAGTTCAGGATTACAACCCACCCAATGCTCAGCAGGAGCACCAGCCTGGCCAGCCCAGAGATAATTTGAGTCCACCTTGCTGAGACAAAGGGTATATGGCTTTCCAATTGCCTTTTCCCGTTCTGACACTTGTTACCCCTTTCCTCTTCTAAGTGTTCATGGTAGCCATTCCCTGCTGGGCAGGTAGCTGCGAGTCCCGTGAGCAACCATCCATTGTCCGTCTCGGGAAGGTCCACAAGGTGAGTCACTGTCATTTTGAAGAGAGGTCTGGGCCAGCACCAACCTTTCCAGCGTTCCCCTTTTTACTTTGGGGATCTCACTGCAGCGGTAGCTGATCATGAATTCACGACCTGGAGGGGTGGAGGATGAGCTTCCTGTTGTAACACTTGCCTCGTCTCGGTGCTTGCTGCCAGCAGGTGCGTCACAACGTATTCAATCAAATAGAGAAGAAATGGAGCCGCACTCAAGGCTTCTGGCAGTGGATATTTATTCAATCTTCATAGAACAGGTTGTGCACAGCGGGTAGGAAGACGGGGGGGTACTACGTCGTTTTGCGCCCTGTCTTGGCGCTTCAGCCTGAGGATTGTACCCGCTGAAGCGCCAAGACCGGGTGCGAAACGACGTAGTACCCCCCCGTCCTCCCACCCTCTGTGCACAACCTGTTGTATGAAGATTGAATAAATATCCACTGCCAGAAGCCTTGAGTGCGGCTCCATTTCTTCTCTATTTGATTGAAGGTGAGTCACTGTACTTGAAGCCCAGTGACCTCCAGTTTCACGACCGGTCCTGAAGTATCTCTGATCAATTTGGGGCTTTTGAAGTTTGCTCTGTAATGTCCACATGATATGAGGAATTCACAAGGGTAAACTTTAACAGTACTTTATTCTTCCATCTTTCTCCATCATATAACATAACAGTCTCTCCTCAGCATGCTCCAAACTGAAACTAAAACTTAACTTCCTACCTCCTTCTTGTCATTACCCATGATACACCAGACCTAGTTTTCTTAAAGAGACAGATCTAATTATTGTACATTACATCATCCCCTTTCATTTTTTTTTTTTTTTTTTTTTTTTTTAACAGCCTAGAAGAAATACACTGACAATGTTATAATGTGAAAATGTCCAAGAAAGATATACCCGTATATACTCGCGCATAAGCCGAGTTTTTCAGCCCAAAAATTGGGCTGAAAAGTTACCCCCTCGGCTTATACGCGAGTCACTATACGGGCGCCCCCCCCCCCAGAGGTATACAGGCCCCCCATCAGTATACAGGCCCCCCATGGTCCGTAAACCTGTAAAGGAAGATGATTATACTTATCGCTGTCCCGGTGCCGTCCCCGCTCTGCTTCGCGATCCTTCATCTGCATCGCGCTCCTCCATCTTCCGGCTTCCTGTCGGCGCCGACAATGACGTCATTCGGCGCAGAACACAGGAAGTCGGAAGCTGGTGAATGAAGATGGAGGATCGCGATGCAGATGGAGGATCACGATGCAAAGCGGGGACGGCAGCGGGACAGCGATAAGTATAATCATCTTCCTTTACAGGTTTACGGACCATGGGGGGCCTGTATACTGATGGGGGGCCTGTATATACCCTGGGGCTGCTGCTGTATGTACCCTGGGGCTGCTGCTGTATGTACCCTGGGGCTGCAGCTGTATGTACCATGGGGCTGCTGCTGTATATACCCTGGGGCTGCTGCTGTATATACCCTGGGGCTGCTGCTGTATATACCATGGGGCTGCTGCTGTATATACCATGGGGCTGCTGCTGTATATACCATGGGGCTGATGCTGTATATACCATGGGGCTGCTGCTGTATATACCCTGGGGCTGCTGCTGTATATACCATGGGGCTGCTGCTGTATATACCCTGGGGCTGCTGCTGTATATACCATGGGGCTGCTGCTGTATATACCATGGGGGGGGCCTGTATACTGATGGGGGGCCTGTATACTGATGGGGGGCCTGTATACCTCTGAGGCTGCTGCTGTATATACCTCTGGGCCTGCTGCTGTATATACCTCTGGGGCTGCTGCTGTATATACCTCTGGGGCTGCTGCTGTATATACCCTGGGGCTGCTGCTGTATATACCATGGGGCTGCTGCTGTATATACCCTGGGGCTGCTGCTGTATATACCATGGGGCTGCTGCTGTATATACCATGGGGCTGCTGCTGTATATACCATGGGGCTGCTGCTGTATATACCATGGGGCTGCTGCTGTATATACCCTGGGGCTGCTGCTGTATATACCATGGGGCTGCTGCTGTATATACCCTGGGGCTGCTGCTGTATATACCATGGGGCTACTGCTGTATATACCATGGGGGGGGCCTGTATACTGATGGGGGCCTGTATACTGATGGGGGGCCTGTATACCTCTGAGGCTGCTGCTGTATATACCTCTGGGCCTGCTGCTGTATATACCTCTGGGGCTGCTGCTGTATATACCCTGGGGCTGCTGCTGTATATACCATGGGGCTGCTGCTGTATATACCATGGGGGGGCCTGTATACTGATGGGGGGCCTGTATACTGATGGGGGGCCTGTATACCTCTGAGGCTGCTGCTGTATATACCTCTGGGCCTGCTGCTGTATATACCTCTGGGGCTGCTGCTGTATATACCTCTGGGGCTGCTGCTGTATATACCCTGGGGCTGCTGCTGTATATACCATGGGGCTGCTGCTGTATATACCCTGGGGCTGCTGCTGTATATACCATGGGGCTGCTGCTGTATATACCATGGGGCTGCTGCTGTATATACCATGGGGCTGCTGCTGTATATACCCTGGGGCTGCTGCTGTATATACCCTGGGGCTGCTGCTGTATATACCATGGGGCTGTTGCTGTATATACCCTGGGGCTGCTGCTGATATACCATGGGCTGCTGCTGTATATACCATGGGGGGGCCTGTATACTGATGGGGGGCCTGTATACCTCTGAGGCTGCTGCTGTATATACCTCTGGGCCTGCTGCTGTATATACCTCTGGGGCTGCTGCTGTATATACCCTGGGGCTGCTGCTGTATATCATGGGCTGCTGCTGTATATACCCTGGGGCTGCTGCTGTATATACCATGGGGCTGCTGCTGTATATACCCTGGGGCTGCTGCTGTATATACCCTGGGGCTGCTGCTGTATATACCATGGGGCTGCTGCTGTATATACCCTGGGGCTGCTGCTGTATATACCCTGGGAAGGCTGCTGTAACACTGCTGGGGCCTGTATATACCACTGGGGAGGCTGCTGTATACCACACTGCTGGGGGCTGTATACTGCCACTGGGAGGCCTGTATATTATCGGGGGGGCCTGTATGCCACACTGCTGGGGGCTGTATACCTGTGCTGGGGTCCACCCTCGGCTTATACACGAGTCAATAGTTTTTCCCAGATTTTGGGGGCAAAAGTAGGGGGGTCGGCTTATACACGGGTCGGCTTATACACGAGTATATACGGTATGTCAGTTTTGGCCTATTTAGTCTATTCAAATCAGACAAGGAAGGAAAAAAAAAGAAAAAAAAACAAAACAACAACCAAAAAGAATTCTGTATATTTTTTCTTCTTTTCTCTTTTACACTTCTTCAATAAGCCGCGATGGAGCCCTCCTTTCTCGTGTTGGATAGCGTCTGGGCTCAGTGAGTGTGTCCATTATTGATCAATTATTCACTTCCGGGTGATCCTCTCCACCATCGAGTACCAAGTCTTCCACCAGAGGAAGATCATTATCATCATTTTGTGGTATGATTTTAAAATGTGATGAATTTTCGAGTTATGAAGTGTCCATTTCGCTCAGCCGTGACCATGCTGCCTTTCTTATCAGTAACATTGTATTGTGCAGCATTATATGTAGCTGAGGTCTTGTTGGTTGGTTTTTGACGCACAATGACAACATCCCCTTTTTTGATGGCACTTGGCTGTGCCCTTCGCCTTCTGTCTGCATAACGTTTCATAGCTTGTTTACTAGAAGAGTCTGCTGATCGCACAGAGGAGTCACTTGGTAAGGGATGACTGGTCGTGTCAGGGATACGTATGCGCGGAGTTCTGCTGAACATTAGATGAGCTGGAGCAGCATTAGTAGTAGAATGTGGCGTATTGCGATAATTACGCATGAATTTGTATAATGACTGTTGCAATGGGGTGTGCTCGAGACTCGCTGCCTTGATTCTTTTCCCCATAGTGCGAATGAAACATTCTACTATACCATTGGCTTGCGGCCAGCAAGGTGTGATTTTCCTGTGACTGAACCCCAAGTATTCAGAAAATTGTGTAAACACATGTCCATTGAACGGAGGTCCATTGTCTGTTTTAATCACTCTTGGGATGCCATATGCTGAGAATATGTCATCCAATTCTGGTACGACACTGATGGCAGATGTTGAAGATATGAAAGAAATGACAGGGTATCTAGAATACTCATCAATTGTTACTAGAATGTACTGGCCATTGGGTAATGGTCCATATATGTTGACTGCCACGTCCTCCCAGACAGCAGTGGGTAGCGGAGACATTTGCAATGGTTCTATATTTGATGATGAATTAATTAATTGACAGGTGGAGCAATGCCTAATCTTCTCTTCCACCAATTGATCCATGTTTGGGAACCACACTTTTTCTCTTAGTAATTTTTTAGTACCAACAATTCCCAGATGACCTTCATGTGCGATCTGTATGACTAAGTTGCGCAAAGTCTTAGGTACAACCAGTTTGGTACCGCGAAGAATGAGGTGTTCTTCAGTGACTGATAATTCCTCCTGTACACTTGATAATAGTTTTAATTCCTTCAGGTCAATCTCAGTTTCGGGAAATTTTTCTTTTTGGATCTCATGCCACCTTCGATTTTGTATGATTTGTATTATGGCACATAGCGTCTTGTCACTCGTTGTTGCATTCACAAAGTGATCAATGGAGAGTGCTTTAGGCACTACATGAGCTGTAATGAAGTGTATGTATTCTTCAATGGAGGAACGCTCAGGTGAGGCATCATTCATAGGATGTCTTGAAAGATAGTCAGCCGGATTGCTGAATTTTGCAGGTTTGTGAACAGTTTAGTAATTATAGTCCTGTAGATGTAGACCCCATCATTCAATGCATGCAGGCATTTTAGCTCTGGGATTTCCAAAGATCATAAGAAGTGCTTGATGGTCGGTGACGATGGTGAAGGGAGCTCCATAGAGAAATACAGGAAGTGAAAGTGTTCACATCCCCAGACAAATGCCAAGCTTTCTTTCTCAGGTTGTGAATATTTCTTTTCAGTGCTTGTTAAAATTTTACTTGCATAATAGCACCCATCCCCACAGGACTGGCATCCACAATTAGTTCGGTTCGAAGTGTCGGATCAAAATAAGC
The DNA here is from genome assembly GCA_033576535.1 of Allobates femoralis. Classification (NCBI taxonomy): domain Eukaryota; kingdom Metazoa; phylum Chordata; class Amphibia; order Anura; family Aromobatidae; genus Allobates; species Allobates femoralis. The sequence continues at coordinate 223,367,293 of JARQOC010000005.1, read as the reverse complement.
CATGGCAGTGGTTGAGCAAAGTTCATTTTTAATTGTTTCAAAAGAGGTCTGATAGTCTTGGGACCATTGAAAGACACAATTTTGCTTTGTAAGTTTTCTTAATGGACTGCTGATAGTTGAAAAATTTGGAATATATCTAGCACAGTAGCTTGCCATTCCAAGAAAAGAGCGTACTTCACTGGCAGTTTGTGGAATTGAGGCTGTTTTGATGGATTCTACTTTCTTAGGATCAGGTTGTACTCCTTTCATATAACATAACAGTCTTTCCTCAGCATGCTCCAAACTGAAACTTAAACTTAACTTCCCACCTCCTTCTTATCATTACCCATGATACACTACACCTAGTTTTCTTAAAGAGACAGATCTAAATATTGTACATTACAAGTTCCTCTGCCCAGCTTCAACAGCTGGCAGCAGATTCATCTCTCCAGGTCATTGGCCTAGCACTTCACTCCACGCTCCATGCTGTCTCTCAAGTTGCCTAGACTCGACTATAACTCTCCTTCTTGCCACCCATCCCTAACCTAACTCCTACCTCCAGCCCAGAATGGGAACTGCCCTATTGGTGGGTCTCTTTTGCCCGGCACTTCCCTGGCCTGAAGTTCAGATGTGTTGGGTGTATTTGGGGGTCTCAGCAAAGTATCATCATCTTACCTCCAGGCATGATATCACACATATGTAAATATTACATGTAGTACCATTTGTGGTAGCATGGTGCCAGGGGCATCACACATGCTTGCAGCCTCAGTTTCTGTGCAGGAAGATGCCATCTAATGTCCTCTTCTTCCTCCTCCCCCACCTCCTCTGCTGAGCTACTCAGCTGCATGACTCTAAGTTGATTCCAAGTCAGATCTAGAACCTTATCATCTTTCTCTCTGTTTTCCCACTCCTCACCATGAGAGTCACTCTCCTCCTCTTCCTGCCTTGAATACACAGCACAGTGCGGTTGCTATTCAGGTATCTGAGTTTTATCATCATCATCACCTCCATCCATGGGGGTTAATGACTCGTGACTAGGGTATGGATTGTGTTGGGACCCTACTTATCCGTCCCCAGATCCACCTCCAAAATATTTTGGCCATTGTTGCAGATGCTTTCCTTCTCTGGAGTATGTGAATTTTTGGAGCATACCTTTGATGTCTATGGAATATAATGTGTGAACAAACACCAAGCCTACTCCCCTATCCAACAACCTTTTTCCCCTTCCCCTTTCCACCATGACCTAGAGATTTTTACCTCATATTTTATGCACACAGACTTGGAAAACACTGATTAGAGACTAAACACAACCTTTTTAGGGGAAACTGAAGTATTTTACAATCACTGCTTTGAAGCCAATCACAGCCTTTTTAGGGGAAACACTAATATTTGCAAATCCCTTGCTGTATGGAAAAAAACGTGGCTTTCACAGAGATAGTAATCACACGTGTTCTCAGCAAAAAATGCCTAAATCTAGATAAACTCTCTCGCTCTCCTATCTAAAAAGCGATCGAGAAGCTATCTATCTATTCGTGTAATATGAATGGAGCAGAACGGAGCAGCAAGGAGCAGCAGTAGAACTCTCCCTAACCAGTAACACTCTGAACATGGGAACAACGGCAAATGGGCACTTCTTATATCCCAATGGACATGTGACTTTGGCAGCCAATGAAACACGCCAGCCAATGACACAAGCCCTTGTGTCTTCAACTTTTGGATGTTTATACTGGCCCAGAACATTCATACAGAAAATGCCAGGAAAAAAATGGTGTCCAACGCTCCTCTGACTTCTCCCAACCCCCTCCTCTCATCAAAGATGTCCCGCCTGTTATCCTACAATGTCAGAAGGTAGAAGAAAAGCATGATTTAAATGCAGTAATGCTTTATTTATTCAATCAGCTAACGATCAAAACCGCATTTGCCGATTTTTTGGTTAAATTGCTTGGGTTTCTGATCACAAACCAAATCTGAAAAGTTTGTGCCGAATTATAAATAGATGAACATGTTCAGGGAAAGTTCATTCATCTCTAGTGAGTATAAAGCCGGTTTCACATCACGGTTAAATCCGATCCGGGGCAGTCCGTTGTGATCCGGACAGCTCCGGATCAGATTTCGGCAATATACTATGCTATGGGGCCAGATGGAGCCGGATAGCAGCTATCTGCCTTCCGGTTTCCATCTGTCCGGGAGGATCTGGGTGTATTCGGATTTTTCTCCCAGACACAAAAATGATGCTTGCAGCATTTTTGTGTCCGGGGCGAAAAATCTGCCCAACGCTAACTAACATGTGAGTGTATTTGGCTGGATTGGCCCGTCCAGGAAGATCTGGGAGGATCCAGGAACTGGACACCTGCGGCTGAAGTTCAGCGTGAGCTACGCTGAACTTCAGCACCAGGGAGCTGTCCCTGTGAAGCGGTTCAGCACCATTTAGCAGTGGAGAGCTGAATCCGACTACAAACAGGACCAGAGGGCATATTTGCCCTCCGATTCTATTTGCAAATCGGAACTCGAGGCTGTCAGATTCAACCCTGAAAGCCCCGGATCGGATTTTATCATGGTGTGAAACCAGCCTTAGACAGTGGGCCATGGACTATAGGCCCAGTTACACGGTGCAAGATCGTGAATGATATCGCTCAAACGTCACGGGTTTAGAACTTTCAAACAATATCATTAGGACATCGTTGCATATTGCGTGTAACACCAAGATACGACTACGATAAATCGTTGGATCGTTGATCACAGACTTGAGAACATGTTCTCAAATCAACGATCCTCAACCAGTCAACCTGCTGCATCGTTCTGTGTGACACCGCGATAACGATGTCGTTAACGACTTCTCCTATTCACAACATCATTGTTGCGTCGTCCACGATATCTAGACGTGTGACATCTCACCAACGATGTCAAAAAGATGTCCGAACGACCGCACTCCTGTGAGATCGTTGGTGATATTTTAACGATATTGAAGCGTATAAAGGTACCTTTACATTTAACGCACACTACAGCCGTGCAATAAAAAAAAAGGCTGGAGTAGTGCTTTAATTCCGTACAAGCGGTATTGCCATAAATGGTCTAGAAATACCAAAATTCAGTGCCTCGACAATACAAGTATACAATATAGTAATTAAATAATACCAAATAGTACTGCTATTCAGTGCAAACAAAACCAAAATACAGTGCCTAAGTAAAGGAAAAAAAATAACAGCTTTTATTTGTTTCATTTAATTGACTGTCTTGGGATTGAGCTTCTTAAATAGAAATTCTCTCATAGGGAATTTGTAGATGTATTTGGGTAAAGTATATCAGTGTCTAGTTGTTGTCTATGTTGTTTGAATACTAGAGATACAACTAGCAAAAAATGAGAACTGTCAAGGTATTAATAAAAATCACAATGAATAAAATGAATAATGAACCGTTTCAAAATAAATTGCATCATAAAGTAAATTAAAATGATTAATTTGTTTGATAAATAATAAAAGCATTTCATGTCCACAAAACTGCAATATTTATATGTTCAGTGATCGCAAAAATTATAATTAATAAACACTCCTAATTATGTATCTTATGCTCATAATTACATGTCTTACAAATGAAGTTGGCCATCCGGAATATATTAAATTATGTTGATCACTGAAATTGAACATTTGAACTACAATCCCTTTTACGTGCTTTAATAGTCATCATTAGATTCATGTTGACATTAAAAAAAATATATTTAGCACATTCTGGCAGTAAATGATTTAATTAATCTATAGAGAATTCTTTTGGATAGTATCCCAAAAAGGAAAAAGCAATCATTATACATGGTAAACAGTTTGTACAGACTACACAGAAAAGGTTAATATCCATTTCTTTTCATTTGTGTTGCTTAAACCACCACTCCTCACCACTAGAGTTTTTTCAGCACTGGAGTGGCACTTTAAAGAGAACCTGTCTGGTCCCTTATGACCTACTACTCACATGTGTATGCCGAAATTCCCTGCCTAACCAGCCCTGAATAGTACTATTTACTAAAATCAATGCTTAAAAAAAACACTTATGAAGAGCGATGTTCCTAGGCTAATTAGGGCTTTGACTAGTCTAGGGGGATAGTTTGTGTCAACAAACTTAGGCCTTGTTCACACATATCAGCTTTTTTAACCTTCTCTGCCTTTTTTGGGCTGCTAAAAAAAACGCAGGTGCGTTAACGCAGGGTGCATTTGAGTGTACATTCGTTTTTCAGCTCAACTTGCGTTTTTTCCCCTAGCTCAAAAAACGCTGCATGCAGCGTTTTTTGGGTGCTGGAAAAAAACGCAGGGGTTTCTCACAAAAACGCAGTGTTTTTTTAACATGGGGCCCTATGGGAAATGCATGCGTTAACGCAGGACACATGTAGGCACCTGCGTTAACTTAACGCTAGCGTTTTTAAAAGGCTCATTGAGGCACCCTGCGTTAACGCATGCGTTTTTGCCTGCGTTTTTGGTGAAAAAATGACTAAGTCCAAAAATTATTCTAATCCTTTCAGACACACAAGAGACATTTTTTAGCACTCTTAAAAAAACGCATGTGGTTTTAAGAGTGCTAAAAAAAAACGCAAATTGTGTGTGAACAATGCCTTAGTCATCCCTCTTTCCATATACAGTACAGACCAAAAGTTTGGACACATCTTCTCATTCAAAGATTTTTCTGTATTTTCGTAATTATGAGAATTGTAGATTCACACTGAAGGCATCAAAACTATGAATTAACACATGTAGAATAATATACTTAACAAAAAAGTGTGAAACAATTGAAAATATGTCTTATATTCTAAGTTCTTCAAAGTAGCCACCTTTTGCTTTGATTTCTGCTTTGCACACTCTTGGCATTCTCTTGATGAGCTTCAAGAGGTAGTCACCGGAAATGGTTTCACTTCACAGGTGTGCCCTGTCAGGTTTAATAAGTGCGATTTCTTGCCTTACAAATGGCGTTGGGACCATCAGTTGTGTTGTGCAGAAGTCTGGTGGAGACACAGCTGATAGTCCTACTGAATAGACTGCCAGAATTTGTATTATGGCTAGAAAAAAGCAGCTAAGTAAAGAAAAACGAGTGGCCATCATTACTTTAAGAAATGAATGTCAGTCAGTCTGAAAAATTGGGAAAACTTTGAAAGTGTCCCCAATTGCAGTTGCAAAAACCATCAAACGCTACAAAGAAACTGACTCACATGAGGACCCCAGGAAAGGAAGACCAAGAGTCACCTCTGCTGCGGAGGATAAGTTCATCGAGTCATCAGCCTCAGAAATCGCAGGTTAACAGCAGCTCAGAGTTAGAGACCAGGTCAATGCCACACAGAGTTCTAAGCAGCAGACACATCTCTACAACAACGGTTAAGAGGAGACTTTGTGCAGCAGGCCTTCATGGTAAAATAGCTGCTAGGAAACCACTGCTAAGGACAGGCAACAAGCAGAAGAGACTTGTTTGGGCTAAAGAACACAAGGAATGGACATTAGACCAGTGGAAATCTGTGCTTTGGTCTGATGAGTCCAAATTTAAGATCTTTGGTTCCAACCACCGTGTGTTTGTGCGACACAGAAAAGGTGAACGGATGGACTCTACATGCCTGGTTCCCACCGTGAAACATGGAGGAGGAGGTGTGATGCTGCTTTGAAGCTCATCAAGAGAATGTCCAAGATTGTGCAAAGCAGTAATCAAAGCAAAAGGTGGCTACTTTGAAGACCCTAGAATATAAGACATATTTGCAGTTGTTTCCACACTTTTTTGTTAAGTATATAATTCCACATGTGTTAATTCATAGTTTTGATGCATTCAGTGTGAATCTACAATTTTCAGAGTCATGAAAGTATAGAAAATCTTTGAATGACAAGGTGTGTCCAAACTTTTGGTCTGTACTGTACCTGTGGGCTTGATAGCTTGACTTCGTTTACTTGATTTAATCACCAGCTCCGGGAAAAGTTGTGCACTGTGTAGCTTATTTCAGCAGCATCAATGTGACTCACCGTAAGCCGGGTTCTCAGGTCTCAGGCGCTGCCTGTGGTCACGGTTCTGGGCCTGAGGCTCTGGAGGCCCGGTGGTCAATACAAAGGTTAAAGTAAGATGATTTCTGTTTCGTGACGCCACCTGTAGGGGTCCGGTGATGGCACCGGCGCTGCTTTGGACCTCCGGGGGATGGGCTGCAGATAGATGGATCTGCTCCCTACAGACGAGCGGGAATCCCCGGGGTCAGGAGCTGTAGTGATGGAATACGGCAGCTCGGTTGATTCTGTAGATGAATTGGTTAATAACAGTTCTGAAAAAAAGCTCGGACACGATGCTCCTCTGCACGTTTCTTTACTTAAGTTACACACTGTATACGGGATAATGGTTTCACTTTGAGGTAACAGACCGGGTGGTCCCTGTGATGAACAGTGTCCCTCCAAGGCTCCACAGTGTCTCTCTTAAACTGACTGTCCCTTGTTACTCTTCGCTGCCTTCATGCACCAGGTCAGGATACAGAGGAACGTCTAATGGGCACCCAGGCTGTGGCCGGATGGCTCCAGAAGGGTCCCTGGACCTCAGTGGTGGGTACCCCTCCCGCTACAGCTGCGGTGATGGTGGTTGTTGTGATGCGCTCCTAGGAAGCAGTTTATCACCCCGGTTCTGTAGAGCAGCGATGGACGTCTGCACTACCTCGGAGCCGCTACTCCGGTTGGACTGGGCTCGGGTCGTCTTTTCACCCGTTACTTGCTTACTTGGCCCCCTTCGTTTCTGGGTCACCGCTCCTCGGTGCCCTTCAGTTAGCTGTACTTGTCACGACATCTACTCTTAATCTTGTCTCTCCCACTTTCTAACACTTTTCGGCTCTTTCCTCAGTGCTATCCATCTGACTCTCCTCCCACCAGGACCTGATTGGTCCTCTGCCTCTAGATGTTGCATTTGGTACATGCAGCCCTGGTATTAACTTGTTCATTACTGAGACGTAGAATACTGCACCGTTCTGTCAGGGGTGCAGTACCCTCCTGTGATGCACTCGTTGTGGGGCGCCACAAATGTGCCTCTGAAGCCAAGTGAACATGCCCCGTCATCAGAGAGTTGCACTGCATATGATCAAAGAACAGCTTCTGCACTTCAGATCATGTGGTGTGCCTCTCTGAAACTTGGAGTTTTTTTGCTTGTTAGTGAAATTTATTGAAACAAGTGCTCGTATAGTGATTGCGACAGAATGACGTTTCGGTCATTCAAGACCTTGATCACATAAGTCGCCTTGAGCTATGTTGTGGTTCATGAAGGATGTGGTCCTTATGGTCAGTATAGGAACAGCGGGTATGCCCTTAGTAGTTCTGAACTGAGGGCTGTCCTGTACAGGGTAATGGTCACTAATGCCTTTAGGTTAGCCAGGGTCAGAGCGGTCGCTCTATGTGGGGTGGTGGCACGGCGGTGGAGTGTGTTCACACTCAGTTGTAGCAAGGAGGAGTGACTCCTATACTGACCATAAGGACCACATCCTTCATGAACCACAACATAGCTCAAGGCGACTTATGTGATCAAGGTCTTGAATGACCGAAACGTCATTCTGTCGCAATCACTTAAGAGCACTTGTTTCAATAAATTTCACTAACAAGCAAAAAAACTCCTTAAGTGAATGTGTGCAGTGATTCTAATAGACATTTATGTGGGACTTACGAGCCTCCTTCACTAGCACCATTCCCCCACACCTATCGTGTGCTAGCCATTGAATCTCATACTATATGTGAAACTTGGACGCGTACAGCTAGCTTCAGAGGCGCCAAAATGAGCCACATCTATGCTCCAAATTTCTAGAAACTGCGATCACGCTGGCTCATGGAGATAATGTTATCCTGCCCACAGGGGCATGGTAGCATGAAGAGGGGAGACTACTGTACTCTGCTAGTCAAAGGCTTAATTAGCATAGGAACAGTACAGTTTATAAATGCTTTTTTTTTTTAAGCATTGATTTTAATAAATAGTATTATATAGGGCTGGTTAGGCAGGGAATTTTTGCATACACATGCGAATGCTGCTGGGTTGGAGGGCATAAGGGACCTGATAGGTTTGGTTTAAATCTAAGCCTCCTCCCCTCTGTCGTATACAACTCTATGGTTCCACAGACAGATCAATAGGTAACAAACATAACTCAGCTAAGGAAGATATTTCCTTTGAAGTTTAAGATCACTGCAGTGTCAGGCAATTCTGCCTGGAAAGGTTGTTTACAAGACCTGTAAATCTAGGAGCGGGGAAGTTGCCATTCTTCAAACAGAAATGTTCTGTCTCGTTGGCACCATCATATCCCACAGAATTATGGAATTACCATTTACCCGGGCCCTTCACAAATCAGATCCTGGAATTGTGAGAGCAAGCCACAAGCACACATGGGTCCCGATTCTTCCTAGCACCCTAGAGTGCCCTGGAATGGGTAGATATGGAGACAGGCTAGCAGAAGTTAGATAGGGAAACTGTGTTTGGGGACCCAGATGGATCCGTCAGCACCAGAACCATTGCCCTTGGTCCTTCCTGTGTGAAGTTATTACCCATTATAGCTTTTTTGAATCTTTCAGCCCAGGGACAAGGGGAGGGGAATCAGGGACAGCCAGGGGGCAGGGAGGGAGTTACCAACCAAGGGGTTAAAAATAACTGGCATATTTCTTCATTGCTCCCTGTCAAGGAGGTCACGTTACGTGTTGGAAGCAACCAAGAAATCTGCTGTACTACCACCTTTATTTGCATATTTGACTGTAATACCTCAAAATTCATTGCGTATATATTGTGTTATCTAGTGAGCCCTTACGACAATTTAATATATAATTTAATCTTGTCTTGTTATTTTATTTCACTCGACGAATCCACATGTGTCCTCAGTTAATATTACATGCTACATGAGTTGGTTTCGAGTATCGTATAACCTGTAATGGACCATGCTTATGCCTAATGAGGAATAGGTGGCAGCTCCATCAATATGGCAGGACTCCCTTTCACTGGGGCTAGTAAAAAGGATCTTCTGGCCTGTCAGGGTTGTGAGCAAGTGTTGTGCCACGCCACAGGTCGCAAGGATCACCGTCTCTCACTCCCTTTGCCTCCCTGTGCATGTGCAGACAGGGAGTATCAGTATAAAATTGTGTAAAGCTAACCTTACTTACCCCTTGGGTGCGGAACTTCATATATTGATGGAAGTAACAAGACCATGTTGAGTGGCTCTGACGTATTAGAGATGTCAGGGTTGGGCTGCGAGCTGTGGTTTGCATCACAGCTTTCCATAAAAAAATATTTTTATTAGTGATGAGTGAATAATAAGGTATTCAGGTTTGCATTATTCATACCAAATATGTTGAACTGTTCCAGTATTTGTCACAAATAATTAATTAAATGCAAGTCTATGAGGAACTCGAGCATTTTTCAGGGACATCTTTCAGAAAAATGCTCGAGTTCTCCATTGATTTGCATAATCCTTGTTATCCATGATTAATACTGGAACAGTTCAAACCATGTAAAATGTGTTTTTCCAGCTACTCATCCAGATTAATTTTTAAAAGCAAAAAACTTTATTTGAATCAGTTAAAAATGGCTTAAAACAGAACTATTCCCTGGGAAAAAATAGTCTGGTTTATGCGTTTCGGATTAAAAATCCTTACTCATAGCATGCCTAAGTGTGACTAAATGGCCATTATATTTTAGAGGGAAAGGAAGTGAGGTAAAAGGGAGTGTCTCAGAAAATTAGCATATATTAGCATATATTCTGAGACGGTCACAGATAAAAGTATTACAAAAAGGTCTGTTCCTATTAACAAATTCAATTTCTTTGAAGCAATCCTAGATGTAAATAAATTCATAAGAGGTTTAACCATAAAAAAACATTTTTTTCAGTGAAGTGGAAGAGCAAAGTTATTCAAAAACTATACATGAAACAACTAGTACAGCAAAATAATTTGTCAGACCAACTAATTCTGAAACAAATTCTATGGTCTATCAGGAGAAGAAAAGGAGGCCCTAAACATCACTGAAAATCAATTCTCTAACCGTGTGCCAAACCCCACTTATTATCCACTCCAATGCGAAAGCCCGGTAATGGACATTTTCCAAACAACTGTTGAGGAGGAATTGGTTAAATTGAACAATGATCACTCGACACAGACACAAAAACAGAACGTGACAAGCTCCAAAAAATGCAATAAAACAACTACAAGAGAACTGCAATATAATTATAAAAAAAACTCTGATAAAGGGGGGGATAATCACAGTTATGGATGTGGGCTTTTATGAAACACAAGTTAATAACATGTTGAGTGATCAAGAAATATATGAAAAAGTAACCAAAGATCCTACTGAATCCATCAGACATTCTCTCCAGAAGCTACTGAATCAAGGTGAAACAATGGGGTTTCTCACTACCAAACAAGTAGAACATATAAACCCTGAGAGCACCAAAATACCACTATTTCATGCAGTTCCCAAAGTTCATAAAGGACAGTTCCCCCCATACTAAGGCCAATAGTATCGGGGATTGATTCTATATTGGAAAATGTATGCTCGTGTTTGGCTGAATGTTTACAGCGTGTAGTATTGCAATCTCCGAGCTACATAAAAGACAACAAACGTGTTAAATTTAATGCAGAGAATAAATTGAATCAGTCTTAAGGCCCAGTTACACACACAGATAGTTGTGCAGAGATTGTTCACAGATCTCTGGTTGCAGTGAAATCATTGACACATTGTTCCATTTACACACAGCCACAAAATGGAACAATGTGCCATGATTTCACTGCAACCAGAGATCTGCGAACAATCTCTGCACAATTATCTATGTGTGTAACTGGACCTTTACACATGGATAATGTGTGATATAGCAACTCTATATTCAGCAATACCACATTAATTAGCCCTACATGCACTAGGTCAACAATTACAGTGCTATACTAAATATTTCAAAAGAGTTCCAATTATATATAATATCAGCGACAAACTTATTTAAAGAATAATACATCATGTTTGTAACAGAAATAATCTGTTCCTACAAAACCAAGGCTGAGCGATGGGGGCTAAATTCTCACCATTATTGGCAAACATTTATGACGCATGGTGGACAGAAATAAAAATCTATAATGACAACAACCCCTGTGTGAATGACATTGAACTATTTGTGAAGTTCTTAGATTATATTATAATAATATGGAAGGGAAATTAACCAACATCGCTAAATTCATGGATAGCATGAACAACCCATGAGAATCTCAAATTCACCTTTTAGGCTGGCTTCACACCACAGCACAATCCGATCCGGGGCTGTCCGGTGTGAACCAGACAGCCCCGGACCGGATTTTGGCTCCATAGGATACTATCTGCCATCCGGTTTCCATCTGTCCCGGAGGATCCGGGTGTTGCATGCAGCATTTTTGTGTCCAGGGCAAAAAGTCTGCCCAAATTGGATCCTCCTGAATCCAGGTCAATCCGGCGCTCCCTAACATGGGAGTCTATGGGCCCGGATTGCCCCTATCCGGGAGGATCCTGGAACCAGACACCTGCGGCTGCACGCTGATGTAATTTCAGGACCGCGGCTAGCTCCCCGCGAGCCGCAGCCCTGAATTATCAGCAGCGGTAGCTGCGTCCGGCTGCACACCGGACCAGAGGGCATATTAGCTCTCTGGTTCTGTGTCCTGATCCGGTCCGGGGCTGTCAGGTTCATCCCAGACAGCCCCGGATCGGCTTAAACCATGGTGTGAAGCCGGCCTTAAACGACAAACAGCAAATTGCCTTTCTGGATCTGCTGCTGATTGGAAACACTGAAAAACCTGTGTGGCCTCAGAGCTATCCAGAAAGAGCATAGCAGGTAACTTACTATTGTTTGCAACAAGCAGTCATCCAAGACACATTAGGCTGGCTTCACACCACGATTTTTTGTGAACCGGACAGCCCCAGATCTGATTTGGCCCCTATTATATCCCTATGGCGCTGGATGGAAGTATTTGCCATCCGTTTTGCTGTCTGTCCAGCTGGATATGGGGGATTTCATTTTTTGCCCCGGACACAAAATGGGAGCATGCAGCATTTTTTGTGTCCTGGGCAAAAATTGATCAAAACCTGACCCTCCCGGATACTCCCGGATCCAGAGTGATCAGGCGCCCCATACTATAGATTCGGCAGTAAAACTATGCGGTTCCCGGATGCGGGGTGCTGAACAAGCGGTGGCATTGAAATTTAAGCCATGCTCGTTCAGCACCTGTACAGCGCAGCTAAAAGAGCCGTTGGCTGAAAATTCAGCACGTGGAGAGCTCCACTGCTGAAATTTCAGCACTTGGACAGCAGCAGCCGCACGCAGGGAGGATTCCGGAAGACAACAGGATCGGAGGGCATATTTGCCTTTCGGTTCTGTTTTGTCCGGGGTGTCAGGTTCTGTCTGGTGCACCCTGCAAAATACTGGACAGAACCTGTGTTGGAATATGTTTAGTGCAACAACTCCAATCCTGTATATGTAAGTGTTTAATTGCTAGGTTTGTGCATTGTCAGTAAAGTTAGTTAAAAGAAAAAAAGAGGAACACTCCCAGAGGCTCACACACAAGAAATACCATGTGACTGTAATCAGTTTCCTGTGTTTGTGCATGTGATGAGAAACACAGCAGTTTGCTGATGCTTCTTTTTGACATTTAAGATGTATATTCCTGTTTCCACAAAGCACTTCATATCTGTAACTATTTGTTGCTAATTAGAGCTAAGTTCTGTTGTCAACACGCTTTCAGTGTATCCTGAATGATCCACTGCCAACAGGTTATGGGCCTAGCGTGACACAGAACTCCAGCATGACACAGAACAACAGGAGTGACACAGAACACAGAGTCACCTAGAAGATTAATACAGCAACAAAAGCAAAAGCAGCAGAGCAACAGAGAAGATGTCCACAAGCAGGGATCACTGCTAGTTCTCAGTGCAAAGTCTCACCAATCAGAATTATCAGTCCTGGAAATTCAAGGTGAAGATGCTGCTCGTAAGAGAACGTATGTGGAAATATACACAGGAGCAAGTTCCTCATCCATTACCAGATGATTGGGTAGAGAGAAATCAGAAAGGACAAAGCACTATCTCCCTCAGTGTAGATGATGATCAGATTGTGCATATATGCAAGTGTGCAACTGCAAAGGAGATGTGAGATGAGTTACAGAAAGTGCGTGAAAGATCAAATCTTAGCAATAAGCTTTATCTCATGAGAAAGCTGTACCAGTCTAAGCTAAGTGATGGCTAGAATATGCAGGACTATATAAGAAACACCCTAGAGATTGTGGAGCATCTCAGGGGTATTAGAGAAGAAATTAAAGGGAACCTGTCAGACTGTTTATGCCCCTCCAGGTATCACTGTCTGTTCCTGTAGCTTTATAATACCAGTCTAATCATCCCTGTCTGAGCTCATAGTGTAATGTGAAAGGTGAAAAAAAAGCATGTATACACTTAATTTCCCTATGTAATGAGGCAGTCAGTCCCCAGCTTGAGGACAGGGACTGTTTGGCAGGTTAATAGTTAACATTTCAGCCTTGTGCTAGAACATGTTGGGAGACCTGATGTGATGTCACAACCATGTGACTACAATAGGTGGAGCTAAGTTCTCATAGAACATAATACGTTTTCTGGCTTAGCTCTGCCCAGTATGGTCACATGATCATAACATCACACAGGTCCTTTAGCCATCCAAACTAAAAGTGAGTTAACTATTATCCTGCCAGACAGTCCCCTCCTCCAAAGTGGGGACTGAAATGTAAGTGTATAACTGCTTTTTTTTCACCTTTCACATTACACTATGAGCTCAGACAGCTCATGATTAGAATAGTATTATGAAGCTGCAGGTACAGATAGTGATAGCTGGGGGGACATAAACCACCTGACAGGTTCCCTTTAAAGACTTTAATGTTGATGCACTACTATTAAGTGGTCTTCCAGAAAGTTATGACACACTTGTCACTGCATTAGATGCACAGCCAGATGATGAGCTCACACTAGAATATGTGAAAGTCAAACTTGTAGATGAATTCAAGCGAAAAACGCAGAATGTAAGCAGCAGTAATGAATCCAAAGCAGCGACAGCATTAAAGACACAGGGCTTTCCTAAATATAAGAGCAATCTAAGGGAAACTCGGGAATGTTTTATCTGTAAAAAGCCTGGCCACCTTAAAGCAAACTGCAGAATTTTGAAAGCAAGAATAAGTCTGTTTAAAAAGAAGAACAGTGATCAAAGTGTGAAAACAGCTGTAAAGGAAAAGTCTGCATGTGTTGAAGCTGCATTTAATATCAATACAGGATCATCTGCAAAGCCTGTATGGTGTATAGACTCTGGTGCTAGTAGCCATATGATAAATGATGACTTCTTCACTGACCTTGATGAAAGCAAGTCAGAAAAGGTCATCTTAGCTAATGGTCAATATATGACTTCAAAGGGAGTAGGAGACGGCTACCTTCACTGTCCAGTTTCGTCAGCATAAAGCAGAAAGATCCCAGTAAAGGATATTCTCTATATTCCCAGTCTTGAAAGCAATCTTCTGTCTGTAAAGAAGCTTACGGAAAAGGGGAATGTAGTTACCTTTAAAGACAACAGCTGCATTATATCAAAGGAAAAGTCCAAAATTAACTTTATCAGGTACAATGCAAAGAAAGAGTGTACAGTGCTAGACAAGATCTGCATAAGAACTGTATCCATGTATGGCACAGTCCTCTTGGGCACAGAGACCCAGAAGCAGTAAAGAAGCTAGGTCAACTAGCAAATGGTGTTGAAATCAAGCAATGTAGTCAATTAATAAAGTGCACTAGCTGCCTTAAAGGGAAAATGCCCAGAAAATCATTTCCTAAAGTAAGCAGCACTACATCTGCACTGCCACTGAGTTTGATACACACAGATGTTTGCGGTCCAATGAGTGTTCAAACTCCAAGCAAGAAGAGATATTTTCTCACATTTATTGATGAATACTCCACATATACAGTTACCTACCTGCTTCACAGTAAGGATGAAGTTCCATAGAAACTTGAAGAATATCTTGCCGTAGTGTTTAACAAATTTGGAAGAATGCCAAAAATCCTCTATGCAGATAATGGTACTAAGTCTACAAGTAGTAAGGTGCAAACCATTTTGAAAAGGAGTGGAATTGTGTTCCAGAGTACCATTCCATACAACCAAGAACAGAATGGCATTGCAGAGAGAAAGAACCCCACTCTCTATGAAAGAAGTATGTTGTTTGATGCCAATCTATCTACAACGTATTGGGGAGAAGCCATCCTGACAGCTTGCTATCTTCAAAACAGACTGCCAGGTAAAGCCACAAATAAAACTCCATATGAGCTATGTAACTGTGAGAAGCCTAACCTGAAGCACCTCAGGATATTTGGAAGCAAAGCGTTTGTGTATGTTCCCAAAGAAAAACGTTCCAAGTGGGAATCACATGCAAAGCAAGGCGTCCTGGTGGGCTATAGTGAAACTCAAAAGGGATACAGAATCCTGTACCCAGAGACTAACACAGTAACAATCAGCAGAGACGTAGTGATCGATGAGAACTTTGTTTTGCTGAAATTTCGTGAAGTTACACCAGTCAATCAAGCAAAGGAACAAGAAGAAGAATCTCAGTCACCAAACCTAGACACTAAAAAAGAAAACAGTGAAGTCTGGATAAGCTCTGAAGCCAGCGAGGAAGAAACAGAAAAAAACAAGTCAACCTCCAGTCAGGAGATCAGAAAGACCAAACAAAAGTATCCCAGCTAAATGCCTTTCTTATAGGGTCAGAAAACTTCCTGAATCAGAGCCACAATCATGGCAAGGAAAAAGAGTCCTCAGAAGCCAAAGAATCGTCAAAGTTCTGGCAATGAGAGTTACAGCCAAGCAGTGGGGGCACTTTTGTATATAAGGACAACCAAGGATGTATTGGACTTGCCAGCAGTGAGAAGATCAGTGCAAGCACTAAGCACATCGACATTCAGCATCACCACTACGTGGAATGTGATGTACTAAAGTTTGTGTATTGCAAGTCTGACAAGATGATAGCAGATGGTATGACAAACCCATTGCCAAGAGCCAAGTTTGAGGACTTCAGAACTGTAATGGGACTAACAGGATAAGTAGTTGTTGAGTGGGGGTGTTGGTATATGTTTAGAGTATCGACTCCAATCCTTTATGTGTAAGTCTTGAATTGCTAGGTTTGTGCATTATCAGTAAAGTTAGTTTAAAGAAAAAAAGAGGAACACTTCCAAATGCTCACACACATGAAATACCATGTGACTGTAACCAGTTTCCTGTGTCTGTGCTTGTGAAGAGGAGCACAGCAGCTTGCTGATGCTGCAAAGGGACATTTAAGATGTATATTCCTGTTTCCACAAAGCCCTTCATATCTGTACCTGTTTGTTGCTAATTTAAGCTAAGTTCTGTTGTCAACACGCTTTCAATGTATCCTGAATGATCTGCTGCCAACAACCTGACAGCAAATAAATGTGGTGTGAAGACAGCTGACAAGGAATCTCCCTGTAGGAGAATACATCTGAGCAAAAAGAAGCTGCTCTACAGAAGAGTCATGTAACAAAGAATGTAAAATCATTGACCATCGGTTATATCAAAGAGGTTACCCCAAACACTTGTTGGAAAGGGGAAAAGCACTAGCCAACCGAAGAACTAGAGAAGAATATTTGCAAACTGTCATAAAAGATAAAAATAAAAATAACGCTATATTTTTTTATTCACAATACAGTGATTATTATCATGCAATAGTGAAAATCATAACAAGAAATTTGCCCATTCTCAAAGCAGATAAAACGCTGAAAATAATGTTGGATCGAGGATGTGATGTTATTTCAAGAAGAGGTGTCACCCTAGCAAATTTACAGTCTCCAAGCGATCATAATAAAAACACATCATGGAATAACAACAAAGGATGGCTATCCAACATCAGATGCTAGAGGTGTGGGCAAAAACATTATGGTCTCTTCAATGTAATGACAAATGTTAAAACGTTATACAAGCAGCATTACCAGAAACGAACACAGAATTAAAACATTTGTGAACTGCAGCAATACATTCATAATATGTCTGATTACCTGCAAATTGTGCCACAAGCAATCGGAGCACTTCTATGATGTTAATAACAGGAGTACCAGCAGTCCATCTGGTGCTTCACAGCACTTTAAAGAAGCGCATGGAGGAGATGCGAGTCAGTGTGAACGTTATTGAGTCCTTTGTGATTCCCTAAAGAGGGGGTGACTAGTGATGAGCGAGTACCGTAATATTCATAATTGCTATACTCGCTATGAGTACTTTCTAATAACCGCATATACATTTTGAATAGCAAGTACAATGTAAGTCAATGGGAAACGCGAGTAATTTTCTGCTGCTGCTCTAAAAAGGGGGTCTGGGGGCCTGATGAAAAGGCTGAAATGGGTGGGAAAATGATGAAACAGAATAAGAAGAACCTGAAGAATATGCCTGCATGCATTTCAAAACTCACATATAGTTTGTGGGAATAGCTTTGTTGCAGGATTACGCCATTTTTACAGATACATTGCCTGCACTTTGTGCAAAAAAGCTGCACATTTTTACCTGCAATTTTCCCGAGTCCATTTTATAATGTGGGCTATGGGAAAAGCACACGTAAAAATGCGCAAAGAATTGACATGTTGATTCTTTTTGCACATGCACTTTGCTGTAAAAGCGCGTGTACAAAAAGACGCAACATGTGAACGCATTTCAGCAAAAACCAATGCTTTTGCTGGGATGTGTATCCAGCGCTGCATAGCACTGCATTTACGCAAGCGCTAAAAAGTGCTGCGTAAATGGTGAATTACGCAGCATGTAAACGCAGCCTAAATCGCAGTTAACAGGCCAAAAAGGTTCACAAACAGTTTTTCATGCATAATCACTAGTATACAAGGCTAAATAAACCAGAGAAAACAAAAAATATTGCTTTTAGAGTTTGTTCACACGTACTGTTGTAGCTTTTTTCACCTTTTAAAATTGGGAGGCCTTGACTCATACATTTTGTATGTCCCTCTGTCATACATCATTTTTAGTTATCTATTCCCCAGCACTTTACAAGGCCAGCTACAACATACGAGTAGGTATGTTGATCTTTGATCTCAGAGGCCTCAGTTGGTCCTGTAACATACGTTTTGGAGGGACCGCTCCTATTTAGACATTTGGGCGGTCCTTCCCTCATTGACACTCAGATAATGGAATACATACTCCATAGCAGTTTACAATGTACCCATTGTAGCATTGGGCAAAACCCTCCTCCTTTTCATCCTCGTCCTCCTCCACCTCCACCACCATGTGATTCAGTTGCCCTACATTCAAATGTTCAGAGGGCCTTTATTAGGCAAGAAACCTGAGTTTATTGAGAGCCCTCATGTGGCCCTGTAACATACATTTGGAAGTGCCCTTCTCTAGCAATATTGGAGGTCCATCTTGTGTATATTTGAGAATGCTCTCATTTATTCAGATTCTAGAGCCCTCACTCTATTATTTAACTAATTAAATGCTAGAGACAACATGGGAAAAGGACAAGCAACATGGAGTAATAGAAGGTAGCAGTGAGTGCGGCCTGTGATTCTCAGATTTGGCTGAAACTCTGTAAAATGGAAAAATAATGCTGCACTAGTCAACTGGATGACGAGCTCAAATATTTCTCCTGTGCAAGTCAATAGACAAATGATATATTGTGCCCCCCCTAAAGGATGGGTTGGAGAAGCTTCTCCAAATGGCTTGGAGATTGTGATTGACAATGTTCCCCAGATCATACAGGAAGAGAAGATTTCTTGATACTGTTCTACTTGGTCCACTGCAAAATGTGCATTATATTTCCAAAAATGAATATAACTATATAAAAGACCAGGAACAATCATAGTACTGGGCACACATCAATTTGAAGCTATGAAACGAAAGAAACCAAAGATGTTTTAGTGACCCAGATTATATCACCTGAATGTCCACACTAAGCAGATGCAATACAAATAGTTTATTTAGTAATTGGTGATACAAACAGGCAACAGTCAAAAAAATGAACATAGGACAGTGTGGAGAGAGGGAGGTGGGAGACAAAAAGCAGGAAAAGCAGAGGACGAGGTACCCTCACCCTGGTTGCAGAGGATAATAGTGCCTGTGCTCATATAGAGACAACAAAAGGAGCAGCGTGGACGCTGCTAATAGTTGTCAACTTGCCCAAGTGGTCAAGCAGCTACAGGCATATCAACTGGCACTTACCCATGGGGGGGTCCGGTGCACTCCTGCCTCCGTCTCAGGGGCCCCGACACGTGTTTCGCGTCCGGCTTTATCAAGGCTATGTCATAGGTGCAGAAAGATACCATGACAAGGGCTTCCGTTGACAAACATTATCTATGATGGACTACTATAGTAGTTGTGGTCCTCAATTCAAGTTCTCAGAGGGCCACCAGTCGGTCATCAACAGTAAATTTCTACTGAATATGTATTCCATATCTCAGTCACAATGTGGCACAAACCAGGCATGTTTTTCTGCCAAATAATATGAGTGACAGTAGATTTCGACTGAATATGTATCCCTGATTCTCAGTCACTATGGGGCACAAGTTGTGACAAGGGCCTCCACCGACAAATATTAGTTTGGTAGGACCACTCTACAGTCTTGGCCAAAAGTATTGACACCCCTGCAATTCTGTGAAATAATACTCAGTTTCTTCCTGAAAATGATTGCAATCACAAATTCTTTGGTATTATTACTTCATTTAATTTGTCTTAAATGAAAAAAACACAAAAAGAATTGTCCTAAAGCCAAATTGGATATAGTTCCACACCAAACATAAAAAAGGGGTGGACAAAAGTATTGGCACTGTTAGAAAAATCATGTGATGCTTCTCTAATTTGTGTAATTAACAGCACCTGTAACTTACCTGTGGCACCTAACAGGTGTTGGCAATAACTAAATCACACTTGCAGCCAGTTGACATGGATTAAAGTTGACTCAACCTCTGTCCTGTGTCTTTGTGTGTACCACATTGAGCATGGAGAAAAGAAAGAAGACCAAAGAACTGTCTGAGGACTTGAGAAACCAAATTGTGAGGAAGCATGAGCAATCTCAAGGCTACAAGTACATCTCCAAAGACCTGAATGTGCCTATGTCTACCGTGTGCAGTATCATCAAGAAGTTTAAAGCCCATGGCACTGTGGCTAATCTCCCTATATGTGGACGGAAAAGAAAAATTGACAAGAGATTTCAACGCAAGATTGTGCGGATGGTGGATAAAGAACCTTGACTAACATCCAAACAAGTTCAAGCTGCCCTGCAGTCCGAGGGTACAACAGTGTCAACTCGTACTATCCGTCGGCGTCTGAATGAAAAGGGACTGTATGGTAGGAGACCCAGAAAGACCCCACTTCTTACCACGAGACATAAAAAAGCCAGGCTGGAGTTTGCCAAAACTTACCTGAGAAAGCCTAAAATGTTTTGGATGTAGCTCCAAAAAATAATGTGATATAATGAGCGCTAAGATACACACAAGGACTCGGCCATTAGATATTTTACCTTTCAGCTTTAATCAACAAATGGATCCCTCTAGTCACAACGCGTTTCAATGCAGATAGCGTCTTTCTCAGCGCTATCTGCGTTGAAACGCGTTGTGACTAGAGGGATCCATTTCTTGATTAAAGCTGAAAGGTAAAATATCTAATGGCCGAGTCCTTGTGTGTATCTTAGTGCTCATTATATCACATTATCTTTTGGAGCTACATACACATTCTTCCCTGCTGGGAAGCGTGATAGCCAGCAGCTTTGAACCGCAGGACCTGGCAGACGTCAGCTTACCACTCCTTAGAGCAGTCACGTGCAGAGAGAGAGACACAGAGGGCACGTGCAGCGTCCACCTCACCGCTCGATTTCAACTAGGAGAGCCCAGCAGCACTAGCGACTAATCCAGTTGTGCGGACCTGCACAACCTTAGAAGGTGAGCGGAGGGGTTATTAAACCGACCCCATATAATTTTTATAGCAGTTTGGCGCAAACGATTCTGTTTCTTTTTTATAAAATGTTTTGGAAGAATGTTCTCTCTTTTTGGGCAAAGCCATCAAAACAGAGTTTACAGGAGAAAAAAAGAGGCATTCAAAGAAAAGAACACGGTCCCTACAGTCAAACATGGCGGAGGTTCCCTGATGTTTTGGGGTTGCTTTGCTGCCTCTGGCACTGGACTGCTTGACCGTGTGCATGGCATTATGAAGTCTGAAGACTACCAACAAATTTTGCAGCATAATATAGGGCCCAGTGTGAGAAAGCTGGGTCTCCCTCAAAGGTCATGGGTCTTCCAGCAGGACAATGACCCAAAACACACTTCAAAAAGCACTAGAAAATGGTTTGAGAGAAAGCACTGGAGACTTCTAAGGTGGCCAGCTGTGGAGAGATCTAAAAATGGCAGTTTGGAAAAGGCACCTTTCAAATATCAGGGACCTGGAGCAGTCTGCCAAAGAAGAATGGTCTAAAATTCCAGCAGAGCATTGTAAGAAACTCATTGATGGTTACCGGAAGTGATTGATCGCAGTTATTTTGGCTAAAGGTTGTGCAGCCAAGTATTAGGCTGAGGGTGCCAATACTTTTGTCTGGCCCATTTTTGGAGTTTTGTGTGAAATGATCAATGTTTTGCTTTTTGTTTCATTCTCTTTTGTGTTTTTTCATTGAAGACAAATTAAATGAAGATAATAATACCAAAGAATTTGTGATTGCAATCATTTTCAGGAAGAAACTCAGTATTATCTGACAGAATTGAAGGGGTGTCATTACTTTTGGCCACAACTGTATGTGGGCCAGGGTTCACTTCCCCATCTCTTGGCAGCGGAGAGCTTAGCTCCCACGTCTTTAGACCTACAACTTCCCACGATGCGCACAATGTTGAAATACTGGAGGAAGGAGATTGTAAACAAATTCAACTGTTTTTAGTATTTAGTATTAAAGCCTTGAGATTTCATATACCCTTTTTGAATCTTGCTCCCTGGGAATGTGCGGGGATTTCGACCTGCTTGGACATATTAAAAGATGGCAACTTACTTCCTTTCTCTGATCTATGTACACTCTTTCCAGGTGTCAGCTCGTCTCCCTACCAATATGCTCAGATCTCTCATTTCTTTAGCGCCTTAAAAAAAGTCTGTTATTTCGGCCCGCCTCTGATGTCTCCTTATACCAAAAATATGTGCTCTCACAAACTAGTCGGAAAGGGCTTACTGGCATTTATAGACGTATTAATGAGTCTTCGTTTCCAGCTAAAACTAGCTATATGAGACGCTGGGAAGAAGACTTAGATTTTATAGCCTTGGAGGAGGAGTAGTATGAGGGCCTGAGGGCGATTGAGGTGGCTTCCAAATGTGTTAACCACCTAGAGATCTTGAAAAAGATCCATATGAGGTGGTATTGTACGCCGGTTCAGTCAGAATGCTTCTACCGGGACCAGTCCCCCCTGTACTGGCATCAATGCGGGGAACGCAGATCTCTAGTCCACATGTGGTGGTTCTGCCCTAGAATTGCCTCTTTTTGGGCGGTGGTCTCTAGTTTCTTGAAGACGGTAACTGGATTGAGCATCCAACTGACACCTCAATTAGCAGTCTTACATGTTGGGATCCACCTTCTCCCTCGTGAATGTATGAGTCTTGTCTCCAATGTGTTGATGTCCTCGAGAATTTGCTTGGCAGCAAAGCGGAGGGCCTCGAGCCCCCCAACCATTGGAGATTCTATTCTATCAACATACCTTTACAGCCCCGGGGACCCAGCTCTTCCTGTATAGAGCCACAACAAATTGCTGCTGCCCATCACCCGGAGGTACCAGCAGCGCCGGTGCCATCACCAGATCTACAGATGGCATCACGACTTCTATAAACTTTAATCCCTGTAAATAAACCCCTTTTTGGCTGTCTCCCAAGGGCACAGACTCGGGCACCGACCACCTGTGACATCCCAGCATCCGACCGCTCGAGATCTGAGTACCCATACCCTTGTGGGCGACACATAAACAGATCAAGCAACTGACAGAATCTATGGAAGGAAGGCTCTTGAGTGTCATTATAAAGGAAGGTGGCTATATTGGTCAGTAATTTTTTTGTGTTTTGTTTTTGCATGTCAGAAATGTTTTTTTCTAAATTTTGTGCAGTTATATTAGTTTACCTGGTGAAAATAAACATCCGACATGATCCGTGCCAAATAACATGGGGCCTAAGGAGCATGCTCAGTACATTAAAATTGCTCCTAACCGTCTAATTTCACTTCTGCAATGTATATTCATTCATTGCAGAAGTGAATTTACCGTATATACTCGTGTATAAGCCGAGTTTTTCAGCCCAAAAATTGGGCTGAAAAGTGCCCCCCTCGGCTTATACGCGAGTCAATACGGCCCCTCAAAGTTTTGCGCCCCCACCTCCCTTTCTGGGCCCCCCTGCATGCAGCGCTGCACATATACATTACCGGTCTAGCAGCTGTCACCCTCCGGTGGCGGATCGCGGCTCCCGGCTCCGGGCTCCATCTTCCTCGCTGTCTTCCTGCTTGTCAGGTGACCGGCCCGCGTCGCGATGACGTCATCGCGATGCGCGATGAGCCCCGGTCACAAAGCAGGAAGACAGCGAGGAAGATGGAGCCCGGAGCCGGAGCCGCGATCCGCCACCGGAGGGTGACAGCTGCTAGACCGGTAATGTATATGCGCAGCGCTGCATGCGGGGGGGGCCAGAAAGGGAGGTGGGGGCGCCAAATTATGAGGGGGGCCCTGCTGGGGCCCTGTATACTACCACTGGGGCTGTATACTACCACTGGGGCTGTATACTACCACTGGGGCTGTATACTACCACTGGGGCTGAATATACCACTGGGGCTGCTGTATACTACCACTGGGGCTGTATATACTACCACTGGGGCTGTATACTACCACTGGGGCTGTATATACTACCACTGGGGCTGTATATACTACTACTGGGGCTGCTGTATACTACCACTGGGGCTGTATATACTACCACTGGGGCTGTATACTACCACTGGGGCTGTATACTACTACTGGGGCTGAATATACCACTGGGGCTGCTGTATACTACCACTGGGGCTGTATATACTACCACTGGGGCTGTATACTACCACTGGGGCTGTATACTACCACTGGGGCTGAATATACCACTGGGGCTGCTGTATACTACCACTGGGGCTGTATATACTACCACTGGGGCTGTATACTACCACTGGGGCTGTATACTACTACTGGGGCTGCTGTATACTACCACTGGGGCTGTATATACTACCACTGGGGCTGTATACTACCACTGGGGCTGTATACTACTACTGGGGCTGAATATACCACTGGGGCTGCTGTATACTACCACTGGGGCTGTATACTACCACTGGGGCTGTATACTACTACTGGGGCTGAATATACCACTGGGGCTGCTGTATACTACCACTGGGGCTGTATACTACCACTGGGGCTGTATACTACTACTGGGGCTGTATGTATACTACCACTGGGACTGTATATACCACTGGGGCTGTATACTACCACTGGGGCTGTATACTACCACTGGGGCTGAATATACCACTGGGGCTGCTGTATACTACCACTGGGGCTGAATATACCACTGGGGCTGCTGTATACTACCACTGGGGCTGTATACTACCACTGGGGCTGTATATACTACTGGGGCTGCGTGTATACTACCACTGGGGCTGTATATACTACTGGGGCTGCGTGTATACTACCACTGGGGCTGCGTGTATACTACCACTGGGGCTGTATACTACCACTGGGGCTGTATACTACCACTGGGGCTGTATATACCACTGGGGCTGCTGTATACTACCACTTGGGCTGAATATACCACTGGGGCTGCTGTATACTACCACTGGGCTGTATACTACCACTGGGGCTGTATATACTACTGGGGCTGCGTGTATACTACCACTGGGGCTGTATATACTACTGGGGCTGCGTGTATACTACCACTGGGGCTGTATATACTACTGGGGCTGCGTGTATACTACCACTGGGGCTGCTGTATATACCTCTGGGGCTGCTGTATACTACCACTGGGGCTGCTGCTGTATATACCACTGGGGTTGCTGCTGTAACACTGCTGGGGCCTGTATATACCACTGGGGAGGCTGCTGTATACCACACTGCTGGGGTCTGTATACCTGTGCTGGGGTCCACCCTCGGCTTATACACGAGTCAATAGATTTTCCCAGGTTTTGGGGGCAAAAGTAGGGGGGTCGGCTTATACACGGGTCGGCTTATACACGAGTACATACGGTAAGTAAAAGCAAGGGTTAAAAATAAAAAAAAACTTTATTCTCACCTGTCTGGCGATCGACCGACGTCTGCAGCAGCTCTCGATGCTTACAGGACCTGCCGTAACGTCACATCCTGATCAGCTGATCGGGTCACATGACCGGGTACCTCGGTAACTGTGGTCATGTGACCCGATGACGCTGCCGGGCTGTGATATCACGGCAGGTCCTGTAAGCACCGAGAGCTGCTGCAGACGTCGGTGGATCGGCGGACAAGTGAGCATAGAGATTTTTTTATTTTTAACCCTTTCTTTTACTAAATTTCACTTCTGCAATGTATGTATATACATTGCAGAAGTGAAAGTGCCCCACACAGCGCTTTCTGTGTCCGGACCCGTGATAATCACGGACCCGGATACAGAAAAGGTCACCACCTGTGGTGTCCGTTCCTGTCCGTGGGGTCCTGCAAAAAGTAGGATCCCACGGACAGGAAAAAAATTGTAATGTGAAAACAGCCTAAGACGTTTCGAAAGCTCGCTGTATAACATCACTTAGGCCCGGTTCACATCATCATTTTGTGCCTGTCCGTGGGATCCAAGTTGAAAGGAGGATCCCACGGACAGGCAAGGATCCACACGGATCCCTGCACTCGGATGGCAAATAGCCATCCGATCCGTGTCTGTGCAGGATCCGTGTGGATCGTCTTCTCCCTGCCTGTCCCTGTCTGTCCCTGCTTTTTCTTGATCTGTCCCTATCTGTCCCTCTTCTATCTATGCTCTCCCTCTCCTCTGTGCTCCCCCCCATCCTCCCCCATGTGCTCTCCCCTCCGGAATGTGTAAATAAAATAAAAAAATCCTCCCAGAGGATATTTACCTTCCGACACCTTCTGCAATGCTGTAACCGACTCCTCATCTGCTGAGGACTGAAGATCCTGTGGTGATGTCACAGAACTGGTCACCTGACACATCAGGTGACCATCTCTGTGACATCAGGAGAGGACCTTCAGTCACCAGCAGATGAGGAGCCGGTTACAGCATTGCAGAAGGCGTCGGAAGGTAAATATCCTCTCGTAGGATTTTTTTATTTTATTTACACATTCCGGAGGGGGGAGCACAGGGGGAAGGATGGGGGGGAGCACAGAGGAGAGGGAGACTATAGATAGAAGAGGGACAGATAGGGACAGACAGGGACAGATAGGGTTAATTATATACTGAGCACTGCCTCTGGGCATGCTCAGTACATAAAACACGGAGCTGACATCGGATCCGAGTTCAGCTCGGATCCGATGTCCATAGGCTCCTATACTATCGGGGCTCGGATAAGCTCTGATCCGAGGCTGTCCGATTTCATTCTCGGACACTCTGGGACACAAAAACGCAGCAGGCTGCGATTTCAATCGGACAGGACCGGATGGTGCCAAAATCGGATGTCAGAAGGCACACATCCGATCCGAGCCCCATAGGAACACATGAGATCCGATTTTGGATCCGAGTGTATCCGTTTTGAAACGGATACACTCGGAAGCTCCAAAATCGTGATGTGAACCGGGCCTTATTTTATTTTTGTTAGCCATTAAAAGGTATCAAAACTACAAGGTTGTTATCTTGTTTCTCCTACTGAGAGCAATCAACATTTACCCATTAATAATAATCCCCTGTTGCCAAACAATTAATACATTTACAGACATGTCAGGAATGCTTCTTCCAAATATGATAACTCCCAATCCTTTTTAGTGGAATGTAATGAGATAATGGTTTATAAGTCAGTAAACTGTTTTGCTATTTGATTATGTAAATTTTCTTTAAATCATTTACTGCCATCTACTGGGTGACATCATCTCTGCAAGAGGCGATACAAAATTAGTAATTTATACACTGAAAAATAATAATCAACAGAGTGAAAATTTAATTTGCTTTTATTAAATAAATCTCATCCCTGACCAAATATTAAGCCTTGAATGTGCAGCCTTGTATAAGGTAGCCAAGGCAATAGGTTCTTGGCACAATGTCAGCAATTGTTTAGGACACTGTTGGTAGTAGTCAAGGCTATGTTCACACACTGCATTTTTACCATGGTTTTATGCTACTCAATGCTAAACTAAACCTGCGTTTTTGATTCCCAGCAAAACCCATGTGATTCAGGGAAAAGCTGTTCACAACACATTGGTTTAATTTCTTTGCAGAAATAAAACCTACACAGGTTTTGCTGCATTTTGAACATACCGTATATACTCGCGTATAAGTCGAGTTTTTCAGCCCAAAAATTGGGCTGAAAAGTACCCTCCTCGGCTTATACGCGAGTCAGTGACGGCTTGCGTATACAGCAGCCCCAGCAGCCTCCAGGGCCCCCCCCCCCCCTCGCGCTCCGGAAACCTGTAAAGTAAAATCTTTATACTTATCACTGTCCCCGCTGCTGCCGACATCACGATCCCCGGCTTCATCCGTCCGTCTTCTTCCGGCTTCCTGTTCGTCGCAGGCAATGACGTCATTGCCTGCGACGAACAGGAAGCCGGAAGAAGACGGACGGATGAAGCCGGGGATCGTGATGTCGGCAGCGGCGGGGACAGTGATAAGTATAAAGATTTTACTTTACAGGTTTCCGGAGCGCGAGGGGGGGGCCTGGATTACTGAGGCTGCTGGTGCTGCTGTATACTACCACTGGGGCTGCTGTATACTACCACTGGGGCTGCTGTATACTACCACTGGGGCTACTTGGGCTGCTGTATACTACCACTGGGGCTGCTGTATACTACCACTGGGGCTGCTGTATACTACCACTGGGGCTGCTGGGGCTGCTGTATACTACCAATGGGGCTGCTGTATACTACCACTGGGGCTGCTGTATACTACCACTGGGGCTGCTGTATACTGCTGCTGGGGCTGCTGTATACTACCACTGGGGAGGCCTGTATACCACTGGGGGGGGCCTGTATACCACACTGCTGGGGGCTGTATACTTGTGCTGGGGTCCACCCTCGGCTTATACACGAGTCAATAGGTTTTCCCAGATTTTGGGGGCAAACGTAGGGGGGTCGGCTTATACACGGGTTGGCTTATACACGAGTATATACGGTATTTCTTTTCTGATTTCTGGAGTGTTCTAATGGCAAAAATGCTGAAAAAATGGAGCAAACCAAACACAGCAAAAAATGCAGGTTTTCTCCTGCCAAGAAATCTGTACTTATAAAGAAAACATGTTTTGCTGCACCAAAAACACACTGTGTGAACATAGCCTAAATAAGACTAAAGGCCCCGTTACACCTAGAGACATTCCAGCGATCCCAACAACGATAAGAACTTGCAGGGATCGCTAGTGCATTGCTACGTTGTTTCTGGTGAGATGCCACACAGGCAGATCTACTCACGAATGCGGCGACCCCAACGGTCGTTGGGATCTGTCATTGTCCCAGGTGTAACATGGAGATCGTTGGTCATTTCCCCTGTCACACACACCGATGCAGCATGGCCAGCAGGAGACAGACGATGAAAAAATAGTCCAGGCCATTCCGGAACGATCATCGATCTCACAGCGGGGGGGCCGCTCGCTGCTACATGTCACACGCAGTGATATCGCTGGCGAGGCTGCCGCAACGTCACAAAGCCTGTGACATTGCAGCAATATCGTTAGCGATCTTGTTACATGTAATGGGGCCTTTAGGAAATCCAGATGTATATTAGGGCCACGTCACACACACAGACATCTGTGCAGATATTGTTCGCAGATCTCTGGTTGCAATGAAATCATGGATATATTGTTCCATTTTGTGGCAGTATACAAATGTAACAATGTGTCCATGATTTCACTGCAACCAGAGATCTGCGAATAATATCTGCACAGATATCTGTGTGTGTGACGTGGCCCTAAGTTATTTTCCTTTATGTGCACTTGCAATGTATGTCATGAAGATGTAAAGTGTGTAAGATTATTGGGATCGCTCTGTCCCCCACACCAAGTGCCTCGGGGTAATCCTCGACTCCTCCCTCTCATTCAAGCCACACATCCAAGCCCTCGCCATCGCCTGTCGACTCCAACTAAAAAACATTGCCCGTATCCACTCCTTCTTTGACCACAACACGGCCAAGACACTTGTCCATGCCCTCATCATCACCTGCCTGGACTACTGCAACCTCCTACTCACAGGCATCCCTGCCTCCTCCCTTGCACCTCTCCCACCATCCTCAACTCTGCTGCCCGTCTCATCCACCTTTCCCCCCGTTACTCCCCTCTCCGCAGAGCCCTCCACTGGCTCCCCACCCCCCAGCGATCCCGCTTCAAAATCCTAACCCTGACATACAAGGCCATACACAACTTTTCCCCTCCCTACATCTCTGACCTGGTCTCCCGCTACCTCCCCTCGCGCAACTTACGCTCCACTCAAGAACTCCTCTCCACCCCACGCATTTCCACCTCCCACAACTGCATACAAGACTTTTTTCGTGCTTCTGCCATACTCTGGAACTCCCTCCCCCACCACATCAGACACTCCCCTACCCTGGGAACCTTCAAGAAAAACCTGAAGACCCACCTCTTCCTACAAGCCTACAACACACACGGAGACCCAATCTGCTACACCATCTCACCTCTCCCCCTCCTACTGTCTCCCTCCCACCCCCTCTAGACAGTGAGCCCTCGCGGACAGGATCCTCCGCCCGTATGACTAATTTGTCGATTTGTCGTTGTTTTTGCCATTGTTGTTGTCTACCCTCTCACTTGTAAAGCGCCATGTAACCTAATGGCGCTATATAAATACTTAATAATAATAATAATAATAATAATGTTCAATTGAAGGTAACTTGCAGTAGCAAATGCTTATTACATGCAACTTTTTACAGTATTACAGCCCCAACATGCACATCTTGTTTTCATCCTGAAGTTGTAGTGATGAGGTGTGCCAGTAGTTTAAAGGGTAAAAAGGAAAATTATACAGTCTATGGAGTGCTGGGGCAATGAAGGCAGGATTATAGGGTGATTTAGGAATACCAGACCATTATTAAAATGAAAAATCAGAAATACGAGCTGTATATAATGCATCATAATTCTTTATTGAAATAAATTGATAAAAACAGTAATTAAAAATGAAAAACCAGAATAAAAAAAATTGTTTATAATATATAAATGGTCTACATGTGTATCAAATTAATGCAAAAAATGGCAATACAGGGGTATAAATATGCTACAGAGAATATAAAATATGAAAAAAGTGCAAAAAAATGCATTCATAATTAAAAAGTGCATAGTGCAAAAATTATCATTATCAAGGACAGAGTCCATGCACAAAAGTAAAAAAGTATACAAAGGGTCTCTCACTCACTCCATACAAAAGTGCAGTCTAAATAGTGCAAAAGAATATTTTTCCTTCCTCCCTTTTCTCCTCCATGTATCCTTCAATATACAATACAAGTGAAAAAAGTGCCTAACAAAGCTGTAGCAAGGTTAAAAAAAAAATCTATTCACCGCATTGACCATATTGCAGATTTAACTAGTCACAAGAACAACACCTGGATGCCCCTGACAGCCCTGGATCGGATCAGCACACAGAACCGGAGGGCTCATGTGCCCTCCAGTCAGGTGTGCTACCGCACACAGCTGCCACCACTGATGACTCAGGACCGCGGCTAGCAGGGAGCTAGCCGCAGTCCTGAAACAACAGCGGCGCGCAGCTGCAGGTGTCCGGTTCCCGGGTCCTCCCGGGCCGGGGCAATCCGGGCCCATAGGCTCCTACGTCAGGGAGCACCGGATTGCCCCGGATCCAGGAGGATCCGGGCGAATCCGGGGCAATCAGGGAGTAGGCAATTAGAGGAGATATTCTCCTCTCGGACACAAAAACGCTGCAAGCAACATTTTTGTGTCCGTGAGAGAATTCTGAATTCTCCCGGATTGTCCCGGACAGATAGAAACCGGATGGCAGAGAGCTGCAATCCGGCTTCTATGCGGCCCCATAGGCTACTATGGGGCCAAAATTTGGTCCGGGGCTGTCCGGTTTACGCGGACAGCCACAGATCGGATCGAACCTGCAGTGTGGAGCCGGCCTAACTTCTTCTCCTCCACATTCCCCACTCCTGCCTGTCTGTTTTATGATTACTAGTAGAGATGAGCGAGTATGCTTGTCACTACTCGGTACTCGCACGAATATCACGGTACTCGGGCTACTCAGCGAGTACCGAGTAATCTCGCGATACTCTTGCTGTGCTCGGGGTCCACCTCCCTACATGTTGGCGCTCTTTTCAAAGCCAGCCCGCATGCAGGGATTGGCTGACAGACACTGTGATGCCACAGCCATGTTGGTTGTGGCATTACAGTGATTGGCTGCCTGCACAGCATCATCAGGTCTTTATAAGACCTGACCGCGCTGTGTTCGTCACTCTGCGCCATTAGACAGTCAGTGTAGGGAGAGCTGCTGCTGATTGAGGGAGATTTGTGGCCTTTCAGCTAGTGTAGGCACAGGGCTGCCAGTCTATTTACCACAACAGTCCTTCTGAGGACTACTAGAGCAGTATACAGGCAGGCAGGGAGGCAGGGTATCTACCAAACTTCGCTGTGCCAGTATACCAGCCTGCATCGCATCTGGGACTGGTTTCCAGGCTCATCCATCCCAAAAATCTTGCTTTTAGGGATTTATTTAGCTCACTATATGCAGGAGTAGGTTTTAGCTCAAATTAGGGTACACCAAAAGCTTTGTGCTAAAAACCTACTCTTCTCTGCACTAATTTAGCATCTAATTGCTGCTACTGTAGGTTGCAGCGTTAATTAGGGTACACCAAAAGCCTTGTGCTAAAAACCTTCTCTTGTGTGCACTAAATTTGAATCTTAAGTGCTGCTACAGTCTGTTGCAGCGTAAATTAGGATACGCCAAAAGACACGCTATTGTAGACAGCATTTGCATCTGACTAGTCCACCTGCAGGGCCTTAATTTCAAAACTTAGGGTCTTGCTAAAAACAGACTCTTGTCTGCACTAAATTTGCATCTCAGGGCTGCTACAGTCTGTTGCAGCGTAAATTAGGATACGCCAAAAGACACGCTATTGTAGTCAGTGTTTGTGTCTGACTAATCCACCTGCAGGGCCTTAATTTCAAAACGTAGGGTCGTGATAAAAACCTACTCTTGTCTGCACTAATTTTGCATCTAAGTGCTGCTACTGTCTGTTGCAGCGTAAATTAGGGTACACCAAAAGTCTTGTGCTAAAAACCTACTCTTTTCTGCATTCATTTAACATTTGTGTGCAGCAGCAGTGGCTTGTAGCTCCAAGTAGTGTACGCCAAAACACGGTATACGTGTCAGCGTTTGTGTCTGACCATTCAAACTGCCGGGATTAAAACGCTCTAATATGTAATCTCACTGTCCAGCTAAAAACCAACTGTTGTCTGCATTCATTTACCATTTTTGTGTGGCAGGAGGTGGTTGTAGCTACAATTTGTATCCGCAAAAACACTTCGAGCACCCGAGCATTTTAGTACTCGCTCATCACTAATTACTAGCCATAGCCTCTCACATATCCCATCCTATATGTATTGGAAAACAGGGCAAACAGGTCTGGAGCCAGACAATCTGTGACTGTGCACATACTAAACAGCTCAAATCACCACCACAAAATGGCACTTCTTTCATAACAATATTCTGTCTTTTGTGCTTCAGGAGGACAGGAGTATGTGACATGTCAATGTGACCACCACGGAAAGCAATTTGAGTACTTTTGAGAATACTGAAAGATAAACATTTTCTTAATGCATGATTTTCTTTTCACCCACTCCATTTGCTATTTTATTGCACAAATCTGATTTTCATTAAGTATCAAAAAGGACAAAATATTTATGGAGTTAACTATTTAACTGTATCATCTATCATTCTACATGGAAAACCATCCATGTCCTTTACTGACAATGTTTCATCCAACTGAGCCAGATTATTCCCCACGGTGCACAGTACTGACAGCTGTAAATGGTAGACATTTTCCACTTTAGCCTAAAGGATGGAAGAACATTAGTGTAAGGAATGAAGTGACAGAGCAGCAGTTACTGTAAATGCAAAACCACATTCATCTTATAAAATCCTCCTGCTGCTAAATATGGCAAAGCTCTTAGTTTCCCCTGTTTCCTTCATGTCTTTTATCATGAACAGGACATAACACAATATATTAGATTCCTACTAATAAAAAGGTCACTGCGTTCTATAACATACTGTGAAATGAGCTGGAAACTGGATGACACCTTCACCTTCATAATGTATATCAGCAATTCTACAAAAGAGGAGAAAGATGAGACCTGATCATCTGAGCTAGGAGGAATCAAAGCTGTGTTTGGGTATGTGCACACTGAGGGGTTTTTTAGCTTTTGCATTCCAAAACAAAAAACCTGATAAACCACTTAAATACCGCTTGAAAGACTCTGCCTATTCATTTCTATCCCTTGTTCACATGTCTATTCTTTTAAGTGGGTCTTTCTGCTTCAAATTTGTGTGCACTTGTTACATGCATGCCATTCAATATGTGAAGGTTTTATACTGGAACATGAGTTCTTTTGAAATCCTGGGGAAATGTTACTGAGGGCAACCATTACTTATGCTTCAATACAGTAGAGGGGGTGGCAGTGTGGCGCCCCTGCGGTCCGGTCGCCAATATCAGTCTGCAGCAACTGGGGTTGGTAAGTCCAGTCACCCACTAACACACCCGGTCCCAGGGCTAGAGGGTGAACCCAGGTAGTGGGATGGCTCAGGCAGCCGTGGGACGGCGGTGAGAGAAAGGTTGAGGGTGGGAAGTTAGGAAGAGCAGTCAGGAAGTGGGAGAAGGAACAAAGGGACAGAGCACAGGAAGTAGTCAGTAAGTCCAGAGAGGAAGTTGAGAAGAGAGCACCCAGAACAGCAGACTGCAGAGAGAAAGAAGGAGCCCTAGGAGTGTGAGAAGTGAGTGATCCACCTGTACGCCCGCATCTGCCGTAAAGTGGAGAGGTAGGGCAAGAACCAGTGACCCAGCCCTGAAGGTGGCAAGGAGGCTTCAAGCTCCAACCACAGAACCAGGGGCCACTAGATCTCCAAGACCTGTGATCAACACCCGATACAGTGCCGAGAAGGTAGCTGTACTAGGGCCAGGGGACTCTGACGGTCGCCCAGGAATATAAATCTGGGAAAATAGAATGCGCATATAGGGTCTTATCTCAATTACACACTTTCACTTAGCGATGTGGAATTGCTCACCTTTGTCAGTTGTGAAACCCACAACTGGTAGAAAAGCATCCAAGAATCTGCATTACTACCACGGTCGCCCAGGAAGGCCCGTGGCTGCTAAATTGGACTCTGTGTGCAGAGGCGCATGCAGGAAGGAGGAGAATAGGCAGTGCAGAGAGAGAGGAAGGCCCAAGAGAGGAAATGAACACAAAAGGGGTGTACTGGACGAGCAATCCTGGTTGCCAAGTACTTCCCGGGCCACCAATGTACTTGCACTGTAACCTGTAGTACATGCCAAGAGAAGCCAAGTAAACCAGGTTGGAAATCAGACTGCATGTGAGACCCTTATTTCCCACCTGAGCCTGGAGAGGGGTAGACTGCCAAATCGCACCGACAGCAGGGCCCTGCAGGTAAGCCACCCTGACCCTGCCTAA
This sequence comes from Allobates femoralis, assembly GCA_033576535.1. NCBI lineage: Eukaryota > Metazoa > Chordata > Amphibia > Anura > Aromobatidae > Allobates > Allobates femoralis. The sequence continues at coordinate 223,332,533 of JARQOC010000005.1, read as the reverse complement.
GCCCAGCACTGCCCAGCTGGCCCTCCATCAACCCCAATCCCCTTCCACTCTGGATGCCCTGGGGACCCGCTCCTCCCGTGGGGAGTCAAAGTATCATAGCTGCAACTCCATCATTCCCGGATGTCCTGGACCGCAGCAGCAGCCCCTATTGGCCGCCTTCCACGGGTGGCGTCACGGCAAACTCTTTTCATTTTACTTTTACTTATCTTTTTACCCCTTTCCAATCCCCTTTTTTACTGACCGCCCAATAGGGGACCACGGACCAGGTCACGCCACCGTGACATCCCAAAGACCCAGAGGACGACATCCAGAGGCCCGGCTCAGAGTAACCCACGGCCCCCACTGGGGCGAATCAGCTCGATCTTCAGACACACAGATATCACACAGTTCTGAAGTGGGGTTGATTGCTGGGGTTTATTTCAAGACTTGTCTGAACAGCTTGCATGTTTTCAGTCTCTGGACACACCACTCTCTTTTCCCAGAATTCCCTGGGGCTCAGCTACTAGTTCCTGTCTCCTATTTACATTTAAGCCCTATAGTTGCTGGCTGATTCTAGATCATAGTGCACCTTCTATGTGTCACCCACACTCTTAGGCCACCTTCACACACACTTTTATGCTTTTCTTTTACAATTTATTTTTTTTTAGCAGATAGCGTTTGCCTGTAACAAAAGCCAAGAATATCAAGTGTTTCCAATTACATTTAATTTTTTTAAGACTAGTCGGTGGAATTTTATTACAATGTATTGTAATTGTAGCATGTTTTTATCTAGCATTTTCCAAATCTAATAGAAAAAAATGACATAAAAAAGCATGAAAAGGGCCAAACACCACAGGCCTGAAAAAAGGGCACCAGATTTTTTCATAAAACATAAAAATTCCAAGAAAAACATCTTTAAAAAAGTTTTTTTTCCAAACAAATGCTACATGTGAAACCTCACTTAGGGGCCCTTTACACACGGCTACATTTGTAGCTTGTCACCAGGTAACTTACTGGTTGCAGTGAAATCATGGATACATGGTTCTATCTTGTTGCTGTGTACAAATGGAATCATGTATCCATGATTTCACTGCAACCAGTAAGTAACCTGGTGACAAGCTACAAATGTAGCCGTGTGTAAAGGTACCCTTAGGGTGCGTTCGCATGGGAGAATAATGGTGCTGATTTTTGTCTCCAAAAATCTGCACCTTCAGACAAAATACCCACTAAAAAATATGTGCACAATGCGTTTTTTGGTGCATATTTGGTGCGGGAAGGTGCAGATTTTCGTCCTGTGTGTGTCATTTCATGTTAAAGACACCTCAGAAAAAGGGGTTGTGCCCTCTGTTAATGTGTGTAAATGTGATTAAAATTTATTGGGGCATGTATATAATATGTATGGACCTGGTGAGGGGCTTCATTAATGTTTAAAAACTACTACTTTATTATAAACACTGTTTGAAGTCCTGTCGGCTTTTGCAGCCAGAGAGGGGGCTTCTCTGCTTCAGCTACGCAATTTGTATAGGCACGCGTTGAAATGTCAAAAAGTGGCGTAGATATTGGCATAGATATCAGTGTGTACTTCACATTCGTTAACTACATTCAAGAAAGCTTGATAGAGTCTTATTGATCCAGGGAATGTTTTAGGAATGTCCTTATGCCATATGCTAAGGCAGTATATATCAGCTCAGCACCCTAAGGGTCCGTTACACTTGGCGACGTTCCAGCAATCCCGACAACGATACGACCTGGTAGGGATCGCTGGAACGTTGTTGGCACGATGTCAAACAGTTAGATCTACTCAACGACACAGCAACGATATGGCGACCCGTATAACGACTTCGGCGGTCGTTGTGACCCTGTCACACAGCAGCTAGTCTGATGACTCAGACCTACGTGGCTGAGTTCTGAGTTGCCAACGAGGTCATTGTTGGTGTCAAACTCACCGAGCATGCTGCTCAGCGGGAGAGTGACGATCAAAAAATGGTCCAGAACATTCAGACATGATCGGCGATGTCACAGCAGGGGCCTGGTCACTGCTGTGTGTCAAACATGGCGAGATTGCTGGCGAGGTCGCTGTCGCATCACAAAATCTGTGACATAGCAGTGATCTCGCGAGCAATCTCGCTATGTGTAACGGGGGATTTAGACCTTGGTTCCACTTGCGTATACAATGGATGAGTAAATATCGGATTGCACTCACACCATTGTAGATCAATCAGGAAGGGGCAATCTGATATTTTTTTCCTCAGCCAAAATTGTGCTGAGGAAAAATTTACAGCATGGTGCGTTTGGCAGTGAGTCTCGGATCATATGTACCTATACAAGTCTATTGGTGTGTGAAACATTGCACTGCAGTCTGATGTCACCTGAATGCAGTGCAATATATGACGAGACCAGCAATGTAGTTTATGGAAAATTAATCTCTCCGTCTCTTCTACAGCTGTCATCCAATCATAGGATCACTTCAGAGTATAATGACACTTGGCCCACGCATCAAACTCCATACGCAAGTGGAACCCCGGCGTTAAGTAAACAATAGCATAATAGACTATGCGGTTCTGTGTAGAAGAACGAATTAAAAAATAATATAATTTCAGGATATAGTTTTTATTTCTAAATAGAAACAAAAAGTTTTCAGTATACGGCACTGTGGCCTTATACAATGGCATTTGTTAGATCCTTCAGTCAGATATAGCCATCTTCAAGTGTTCTCTACATTTACCTTTGTTGAAAGATTTAAGCACAATGTAAGAACTGTATTATGCTGTAGCCATACTGTAAATCAACAGGTCTCCTTAGGATTTCAGGTCTGAAGCTTGCCCTCTCCTATAGTCCCAGTGATGATTTGTTGCCATACAGTGCCAGATACAGATGCCCTCAATACAGGGTTGCCAAATTGATTTTTGTTTTCTAAACAACAACTCCAAAATCAAGAACAGACAACATTTTACAATGAGATATTGGAAAACTATAATGAATTATCGAAGGGAACCTGACAGTTCCTTCATGCCATCCAAACCACCAGCATTGCTATATTCCTTTAAATACCCTGCCTGAAAAGTCCTTTATATTGTTTGAGATATTAACAGATCCTTAAAAAATACTGTATATATATTTTTACAATCCGTTTTAAATTTGAAATGAACATTTTGACAAGTCGAAGGGGCGTTTGTTTCTCCAGACTAGTTTGTCACACTCAGCATGTTCTCCACTTCTTATTGACGTCAAGCTTCTTCTTTGCTTATGGACATGCGCAGTGTGCTTCTGGAGCTGACAAGTCTACATCTGGCATCAGTGGCACAATGACGTCTGGGACATAAAGTTATGCACATGAGCAAGATTGGCAGAGTGCTGGTGATAATGGTGCCTCCAGTAAAACAGGTTATCACACCCACAGATGTGAGATACCATGTTAAGTAGAACAACTAATCTGGAGAAACAAACATCCCATCAACCAGTCAAAAGATGAATTTGCATATTAAATACATACCATAAAAATCTTTTTTTAAACATCTGTTAATGTGCCATCCAGTATAAAAGGCTTGTTAGACCGGATAATTATAAAGGAATATACAAGTGCTGGTGTTTTGGAAGGCATGGAGGACCTGTCAGTTTCCCTTTAAGAATATAAGTGATATACACACCAACAAGTTAGAACAATGAATACATTAGTAGCATTTGTGATTTGTAAATCAATAATTACAATTAATTAACCTGTAAAAGCCTCTCCAGTTTCAAAAGGGTCAACGTAATCAATTTATATATTATATTTATACAGTTGTGGCCAAAAGTATTGACACCCCTGCAATTCTGTCAGATAATACTCAGTTTCTTCCTGAAAATGATTGCAATCACAAATTCTTTGGTATTATTATCTTCATTTAATTTGTCTTAAAAAAAAACACAAAAGAGAATGAAGCAAAAAGCAAAACATTGATCATTTCACACAAAACTGCAAAACGGGCCAGACAAAAGTATTGGCACCCTCAGCCTAATACTTGGTTGCACAACCTTTAGCCAAATTAACTGCGATCAACCGCTTCCGGTAACCATCAATGAGTTTCTTACAATGACCTCTGAGGGAGACACAGCTTTCTCACACTGGGCCCTACATTATGCTGCAAAATTTGTTGGTAGTCTTCAAACTTCATAATGCCATGCACACGGTCAAGCAGTCCAGTGCCAGAGGCAGCAAGGCAACCCCAAAACATCAGGGAACCTCTGCCATGTTTGACTGTAGGGACCGTGTTCTTTTCTTTAAATGCCTCTTTTTTTCTCCTGTAAACTCTATGTGGATGCCTTTGCCTTTGCCCAAGAAGCTCTACTTTTGTCTCATCTAACCAGAGAATATTCTTCCAAAACGTTTTAGGCTTGGCATCCTTGACCCCATATATTGGCAGCTACAATGTCTACATGTCAGGGGCTCTGTCAATGTGAAATGGCACCCTCAATCAACATATAGGGGATCATAGTACTCAGGAGAAATTGCATAACAAATTGTATGGTCCATTTTCTACTTTTACTCTTATGAAAATTAAAAATTTGGGGTAAAAGCAACATGTTTGTGGGAAAAAATTCTTTTTTCACTTTTTCATCTCAATGATAAAATTCTGTGAAGCACCTGTGGGTTCAAGGTACTCACCACCCGCCTAAATAAATTCCTTTAAGGGTGTAGTTTCCAAAATCTGGTCACTTGTGGGTGGGGTTTCACCTGTTTAGCCATATCAGGTGCTTGTCAACTACAACAAGGAATCTGCCTTCGGTTCCAACCAGTTTTGCTTTCCAAAAGTCGAATGGTACTCCTTCCCTCCTGGGCCTTTTCATGCCCTCATAGTAGTTGTCCTCCATATATGGTATATTGGCATACTGGGGAGACATTGCACAAAAATTGTATGGACCATTTTCTCCTGTTACACTTGTGAACATGCAAAATTGGGGGCTAAAGTTATATTTTCATTTTTTCCAACCGCATTGCTTTCATTCCTGTGACCAGGGGTGCATCTAGCCAACCTGCCGCCTAAACCGCAAATGAGGAGCGGGGGGGGGTCCGCACTGTCAGCGGCAGTCGCGGGTGTAGCTGAGCTGTTGTACCTGCCGCCCTGGTGAGCTGAGAGAAGCAGCAGGCACCGCCCCCTTCAGCACTGCTGCTCTCCATGCCGCCTGAGGGCTCACATTGTCCAATGGACAGTGCGGCCCTGCCTAAAGGGTTAATAAATTTAGTGAATGTGTTTTTGAGTAATTTGAGGGGGGGAATTTTTAAAATGGTGTCACTTTTATGTATTTTCTGTCATATAGACCTCTCATACTTACTTGTAGTACCTAAAAAAAATTGGCTTCTAAATCTTGTTGGAAAAATTTTAAATTGCTTATTATCTTAGTTTTAACCCTTATTTTAAATTATATTTAAAAAATGATGCTGATGTAATGTAGACATGTGTAAAAATGTTTTTTTTTTCTTTAATATTTTGTGTGAAAAATTCTTTATTTTAGGGTATAAAAATTCAAAATGTTAAAATTTACTAAATTTTCAAAGTTTTTGCCAAAATTCCAATATTTTCACAAATAAACAGAAACAATTTCCACCTGAATTTACCATTAACATAAAGTACAATGTGTCTCAAAAAAAATAATCTGAGAATCGCTAGGATTCGTTGAACAATTCCAAAAATATTAGCACATAAAGTAACATTGGTCAGTTAGCATGGTCAGGAAGAACCATATATTAAAGCAAAAGAAGTTACAAGACTAAGCAATAATGGCCACTTTACACGTTTCGATATTGGATACAATGGCACGGGAGCGCACTTTTTTTGGCTGAAATTGAAGATCGCATAGGAGCTGTCACACAGGGAGATATCGGCAGGTAATACAACTGCGATGTATACGCCCCCTCATACGAGCGACCCAGGGAACGACCATTTAACATGGGAGTGAATAGGGGAACTTGCTCTCCAAGTCGGTGTTGGGCTGTCACACAGAACAATCCTGCCAGATCGTCCATCCAATATCGGGCAGTTGGAGAGCCTGCACAATTCTTCCCCGATATCGTTTTGGCATCGTTCTTGCATCGAATTGCACATTTACACCACACAATGCACGAACGATATCGGCGCCAACGCACGAACCACGTGACTTTTTATCGAAGCTGGACGACGATATCGGGACATGTAAAGCGGCCAGAAGACTTTCCACATTAAGATGAAGTACACAATGTGCGTATAGAACACACAAAGCATTATAAGGTGCACATATTAGTCCCTATGGAACACAAATGGAATAAAACCAGAAACAAAAATGTAAAATGGAATCCGACAGAATTACATATTAGAGAACACTTGGTTTCCAAAGATGCTAAAGAGATTACAAAGGCCTTGTTGATTCACCAAGGGTTAGGACCTCCTTTCATAATCCCTCAGATTACTTATTAGCACTCTTCTTGTTAATGCCGTTGCTCAACCGTATTCAGAAAGGTTGCTATCACTATTTCATCTTGAAAAAAAGGATTATACAAGAGAAACTACGGGACAACATAGCACCAAATAATATAAGGCTGGAGATGGCAACCTTACCAGTTGAGGAACAAGTGGCTTGATAAACTTCAAAACCTATTGGAGACTTCTCAAGAGCATTTAGCAGTGATGCCTATACAAAATAACAAGGTGGCCAGTGAAGGGCAGGTGAACTTCCAGAAAGTGAAGGATGAATGTAATGTTGTACTGGAGTCACTGCACAAGGTATATGATTGTCAATGATTATTACTATGCTGCATGTTGTTTATTAGAATGTTCACATGCGTGTTTTATATGTTATGGCACTTAATTTGTCTTCCTAGCCTGTCTTTCATAACTCAATCTATTTACATCAACTTCATTTTGAAATTGCTCTGTGCCTTTGCGTTATAGTGTATTTGTTGTGTGGTGGACAAATGCTCAATGTCAGTTCAAGGATAAGTGCTGCATACTGACTGAGAGGAGACAGATGAACATACAGTATAGCTGGACAAGAATAGATACGTGGTAGGATTAGGTCTCATATGTCATAGTGCTGCTGGTGAAAGCAAAGCTTCTCTACTTTAGATACATGAAGTAGACATGACAGTTGCAGTATATTTCTTCAGATGGAAGAAAGAATGCATTAAATGTATACTATAAAAAGTAATTACAAAATAGCGTATGTTACATTAACAGGGGAAAATTCATCAAAACAGGCATTTTGTTTGATGCGCCTAAATCATTAGGAGTCGTTTGCCTCTTAATTAATTTGGTTAGAGATGAGTGGATCTTGCAAAATTTGAATTTGTTGTCTTTGTGAATCAAATTTCCTGGGAAAATCAATGCAGGGAAGTTATCCACAAATTTAATGTTTGATTATACTCTAGGGTCTCTTCGGACATAAAGTCACCTTAGCGCTCACCTGTTTGAACCGCTATTCCACACTGTCACCTGTCCTGTCCTCTTCATATCTTCTCACCACTGCCATGACCACTGAATTCCAACCAGGATCGGCTCCAGGTTTTTGTGGGCCCCGGGCGAAACAGTCTCAGTGGGCCCCTTTAAAACATGCCATGATTCATGAATATAATATAGAAGCTGCAGGCTGTGGATATATAATATAGAGGCTCCAGGATGGGCTGCAGGGGTGTAACTACCACAGGTGCAGAGGGTACGACCCCTCTCGGGCCCTGCAGCCTAGGGGGCCCCAAAAGTCCCTTTGGCCTATAGAAAAAGACTAATACTATGAAAGATGTGCAATAATTGGGGGCCCCGTTGGAGCTTTCGCATCCGGGCCCCTGAGCCTGAAGTTACGCCACTGGTGGGCAGTATATATAAAATATTGAGGCTGCTGCTGGGCTGTACATACAATGGGGGAAAATTATTTAGTCAGCCACCAATTGTGCAGGTTCTCCCACTTAAAAAGATGAGAGAGGCCTGTAATTGACATCATAGGTGACCTCAACTATGGGAGACAAAATGAGAAAACAAATCCTGAAAATCACATTGTCTGATTTGGAAAGAATTTTTTTTTCAAAGTTTCAAATTGTGGTGCAAAATAAGTGTTTGGTCAATAACAAAAGTTCATCTTAATACATTGTTATATATCATTTTTTGGCAATGACAGAGGTCAAATTAGAGAAATTGAAAATTTTGTTGTGGTCTCTGAATTTTTGCCAGAGCTTTATATAGCCCAACAAGAAAAAGGAAAAGTTTTTTGTCGGCTCACCTTCACCGTTCTGTTCACGAAATCCTCGTGCCAGCCAGGGTCGCGGCTCGGCAACCGCCACAATCAGATCCAAGGAAAAAGTAGAAGACCCAGCGATGAGGAACCATAGTACTTCAGAGATTGTTTTTCCATAAAATATCTGATTCACCCAGGGGTCTATGGGAACTCGGGAACCCGGGCGTGGGGTTGGAGGGATGTCACTGGTGGCCCACCTGGACCCGTAGCCCTGGTGGTCAGCTCAAAAATTTGGGGAAAAGTAAAAGGGAATAAAAGAAAATAAATGTTTTTCGTGACGCCACCTGCAGATTTTGGTGGTGTTCACCAGCGCCGCTGTCAGACCGCCGGGGACGATGGTATTGCAGCTTGGGTGGTATGGTTCCCTGCAGGAGGAGCCAGGTCCCTGGGACAGGATCACACTGCACTTGTTATCGTGGTGCTGGATGTAGGCAGGGCAGCTGCGCAGCAATTGGTGCAAAAAGGAGACATGGAGGCCTTGTGACTCTATACTGGTACTTTACTGGAACCGGTTCAGATGGCACTTCAGGTTCCAGTTTACACAGTCTTTGCACGGGTAGCTGGCCAGGTAGTCACTAAGAAGGGTAAAGTCTCTTTGAGGCTCCCGTAGTATACCTTATTTTGTCTTTCTTATGTCCCACTGTTCTGACCTGCACCTCCTCACTTTCCTTGAGCTGCCCGGCTTGTCTTCCAGGCCTGTTGGGTGCTATAAGGTACTCTTCTTCTCTCTAAGGGGCTCAACCCGGTTTGATGATCATGGTGGGGCTGCACAATCTGGACGGGGAGCTGGGGCTGATAGTTCGGCCCTCGACTGGCCGGTTTTGGCGGCTCAGGGGTGATCTCACCTGTACTGTAACTAGGAGCCGGCACTCCGTTGGTGGACGAGGATTCCCTCAGACCTGGGCTCCCTCCTTGCTTTTTCCCTCAGTACATCCAACAATGTGACTTCCCGCCTTTCTCCTTACTCCTAACTCTCCTCCCCCGGGACCAGTTACCCTGGTAATGGGTTGCCAATTGGTCCCCTAGTCTAGGTGTAAGGATGCCTAAGGTGGGAGCCTCAGGTTGACTTTACAATCCCCAAATGATAGGAATACTGCACACTCTGTTGTGGGTGCGGTACCCCTACTGTGGTGCACTGACCAGTGGGGCGCCACATATCCATTTATTGAAAAATTATTGAAAAATGTGTCAATGACACAGTTTACAGGCAGTCAGATCAGTCCTATGGACATTAAGAGCTCTTAATTTCCATAGGACTGATCTGACTGCCTGTAAATTGTGTCTTTGACACATTTTTTAATAATTTTTCAATAAATGGATATTTTATGGAAAAACAATCTCTGAAGTGCTACGGTTCCACATCACTGGGTCTTCTAATTTTTGATTGGCTATACAGCCCAACACGGCCTACAAATAACATATAGAGCCCAACACAGCCTCCATGTAACATATATAGCCCAGCACAGCCTCCAGTAATATATACAGCCCAGCACAACCTCCAAATAACATATATATCCCAACACAGCCTCCAAATAATATATGCAGCCCAGCACATCCTCCAAATAATATATACAACCCAGCACAGCCTCCATATTATATATACAGCACAGCCTCCAAGTAATATACATAGCCCAGAACAGCCTCCAAGTAACATATATAGCCCAGCAGAGCCTCCAAGCAACATATATAGCCCAGCACAGCCTCCAGGTAATATATACAGTCCAGCACAACCTCCACATAACATATATAGCCCAGCACAGCCTCCAAAACATATATATAGCCCAACAGATCCTCCAGGCAATATATTTAGCCCCCCCATTTCCTACTGCTCAACCCCATACGTGGCACCCTCATCTCATGTTACTTCTCCCTCATGTGGCACCCGTTTTATGCTGCTTTTCCCCATGTGCCCCCCCTTTTTCATGCTGCTTCTCCCCCATGTGCCCCTCTGTTTTATGCTTCTTCTCCCTCCCATGTGGCCCTCTTCTTTTATGTTGCTTCTCCCATATGTGGTCCCCTGTTTTATTCTGCTTCTCCCCCATGTGGCCCAACTGTTTTATGCTGCTTTTCCACATGTGGCCCCCTGTTTAAAGGGAACCAACCACCTGAAAATCACTATCTAACCTATAAATATCTGTCCCTGGAGCCTAAAATTACTATTCTAACCATCCCTGACTGACTAAATCTACCTAACTAGATGCACAATAAATCACTTTTTATACTTACCAAATCCTTAACTGATGGGCGTTCCTCCAGTGTCTTTGTCAGATAAGCGTGTCTCCTCGCTGCGCTCGCACCCGCCTCGCTGCTGTCCATCTTCTTTCCAGGATTCAAATTACCCGCCCATCGCGTCCTCGCAATGAGCGGGTCACGTGCTGCAGGCTCCACGTCACTTCTGCCCGCCGCGTCACTGGTACACCCAGGCCGGCTTCAGAGCATGTGCAGATGGCATGCTGAAGCCGGCCTGGGCGCGTCATAGACCCAGCGATGAGGCGGGCGGAAGTGATCCATGCTCCCTCTTCCTCAGCAGCACTCTGCAGTCTGCACAGATTCCGGCAGTGTGAGGAGAGAAACTCCTCATGCTGCACTCAGCACCTCTGCAGTAAACAGTACTGCAACTTCCGTGTCAGGGGGAGCTCAGCTGCTCTGAGCTGTAAGCTGAGCTCCTCTGACCTGGAAGTGACAGGCGCAGCATGTACAGAGGATCAATGCACTGTCCCAGTATTCAATGAATACTCGGAAACTGCTGCTGCGCTGACACTCCCCCGCTACATCCCTGCTGACGCCCCTACAAGAACCGCTGCTCTGCTTTCGCCTCCACATGGCTAATTTGCATTGCCTGCAAATTAGCCATGTGGACACATTGCTCTGTAGGACACACTCAGTTGGGCTGTGTGTCCCTGATGGGTCCCCTCGCACTCAGGGACAGCCTGTCCCTGATGGAGAGAGGGGCCCTCCAACTTGCCTAGGTCCTGCCGCCGGCCCTGATTCCAGCACCTAAATGTACAAGAGATGAAGCTTTGATACGACAGGCAGGGCCGGCCTTAGGCTGAATGATGCCCTGTGCGAATTTGCCTTATGGTGCCCCCTCGCCATTACTTACTCAGAACACATGAGCATACATGTTTGTACATGATCTATTCATGGTCTTCAAGGAGAGCAGGGAGGGGCGTTGCTATGCTAGGGTCAGAAAAAATCAGGGACCCAAGCCCAAAGACCTATATTCCCTCCCACCTGTTATTACAAACACCCCCCCCCCCCCCATATATAGAGGTGTTACCTGTCATCATACAGGAGGAGGAAGTGACCTGTGACATCAACTATTGTGAATGGTAGATCCTGTGTTTTCTACTATATATAGAGGTGTTATCAGTCATTGTACAGGAGGAGGTGAGCTGTGACATCACCTATTATGAATCCTGTGTTATCTACTGTATATAGAAGTGTTATCAGTCATTGTACAAGAGGAGAAGGTGAGCTGTGCTATGACCTTTTGTGAATGGTAGATCCTGTGCAATCTACTCTCTATATAGGTGTTATCAGTAATTGTACAGGAGGAGGTGAGCTGTGATATCACCTATTGTGAATGGTGGATCCTGTGTTATCTACTGTATATAGAGGTGTTATCAGTCATTGTACAGGAGGAGGTGAGCTGTGATATCACCTATTGTGAATGGTGGATCCTGTGTTGTCTACTGTAGATAGAGGTGTTATCAGTCATTGTACAGGAGGAGGAGGTGACCTGTGACATCACCTATTATGAATGGTGGATCATGTGTTTTCTACTGTATATAGGAGGTGTTATCAGTCAGTGTACAGGAGGAGGAGGTGGGCTGTGATATCACCTATTGTGAATGGTGGATCCTGTTATCTACTGTATATAGAGGTGTTATCAGTCATTGTGCAGGATGAGGTGAGCTGTGATATCACCTATTGTGAATGGTGGATCCTGTGTTATCTACTGTATATAGAGGTGTTATCAGTCATTGTACAGGAGGAGGAGATGAGCTGTGATATCACCTATTGTGAATGGTGGATCATGTGTTATCTACTGTATATAGAGGTGTTATCAGTCATTGTACAGGAGGAGGAGGTGGGCTGTGATATCACCTATTGTGAATGGTGTTATCCTGTGTTATCTACTGTATATAGAGGTGTTATCAGTCATTGGACTCGTATCGGTCTCTCTCTCCCCTCTGTGTGCGGTCTCTTTCTATAATATAATACACAGGTACTGTGTGTATATTACAGGTGCAGTATTTCTAATTCACAGACTCCAGTACATTAGGGGTTGGGGTCAGAGGAGAGTCCCAGCCTGGATTCATGAGTGCAGCAGTGACAGGAAACTTCCCTGTCACAGATTAGGATCAGTGATATGGAGGACTTGTACTCAGAGCTTGGTGCTGTGTGTGACTGAGAGACCTGATCCTGAACCGATCACACAGCACAGAGCTCCGAGAGAATCTCGGAGCCGACAGCCATTACTAATGTGAAGCTGACAGGCAGCAGTGAACTCACCTCCATCATAGAGGAGTCCTCGGTTGTGAGGACTCGGAGGCGCCGCTCTGCACAGGCTGGAGACCGGGAGGAGGCTCTATGGTACCGACCGAGGAGAGCTGGGAGAAGGGGCAGCCTGCTACAAGGACCGACCAAAACCTGCTCTTCTGAGGAACCTGCAGTGTACACAGCTCCAAAGAATTAGGGCTTTCAGCTTATGAACCAGGGCGCAGGCAGGGGTGAACCTAGCCTCTCTGCTGCTTGAGGCAAACTGCTAAACGGAATTTACAGAAACAGAAAAAAAAGATGTCCACACGAAGATGTCAGCACCATCACATGCACATACAAGAACCAAATGGAAGAATCCAGAACAAAGATCATGAACGGCAATGGCGGCATGGCACAAGCTACAGACACTTTATGACGACTGGCAGAGCTGTGGTCCTGTAGGCAGACACAGTCCTGCATCCTTATAGCACAGGAGGCAGCTCTGATTGCCAACCTCTTGCACATGCCTACAAAACTCTGGACCGCTGCCTGGCACTAACTAGTAAGACATGTCACCATGCATCACCGTCAACAGACCACAGGTAACAACCTACAGTCTGAACATCAACAAACCGCCACTGCACTAAGCAGGTAAAATGGCGTTTGTCCTCCAACAGACCATGCTTCCTCCCAAATTGCTTAGCCAATTACAAGCGCCAAACACGCAGCTGTCTGGAATTAATAACAGGGTGCTTACCATTGGGTTGAGCAAAGGATATGGGAGCAGGAAGGGGGAAGAGCGCCAACGACCAACTGCCGCTCAGGAGAAACATGGCTGGATGTCTGTATGCACTGAGGGATGGCACTGGACCTGGTGTGTAAGTTATGGCCAATCAGTACTGTAGCAGAGGGATGATGCATCCTGCATCATAGAAATCATGGGGCCCCATAGCAGAAGTTCTAATTGGGCACCCCCCCAAAAAAAATATTTGGCTGGGTTACATAGGTACATCTCTCACAACATTTCAGACTTCACAAAGTAATTTTCCTCCTACTGAAGCCCCTAGATTCCCCTTCCATTGCCCCTATAAAGTGTGATGCCAACAAAAGTGCCCCACGAACACTGTATGATTCCCCACAGTGCATTCCTCCACAGTATGATGACCCTACTGTACCTCCTTCAACTATCCTAGTACAGTATGATCCCCAGCTATGACCCCCGCCCAGCCCTCCATGTAGTATAATAGACCTATGTATAGTATAGTGGCCCCCAACACAGCCCTTCTTAAAGTATAAAAGCACCCTTGTAGCCAGGGGCGAACCCAGACTGTAGTGGGCCCCGATGCAATACATTTTTCAGGGCCCCCCCCCGGGACTCAATGTCACAATAAAGCTGCGGGTGTGCGGCGCAGCTCAAACCCGACAGCACCCCACGAGGGAATGTATGTCAGAGCAATGCTGCGGGCGGTCGGCGGCGGCGCTGTTATCTCCCAGCACCCGCCCTACAACCCATAACCCCCCCGGACCTCAATGTCATAATAAAGCTGCGGGTGGGCGGCGGCGCTGTAATCTATCAGCACCAGGGCTGCCGCTAGGAATTTCGGGGCACCTTACTGCCAAAACTTTGGGGCCCCCCTGAGACTCTGCCTCCACCTATGCTCCGCCTCCACCCATGCTCCGCTTCCATCCAAACATACATTATACTTATAGTGAAAAATTGGAACAGCACCAAAAATGACCTCAATTTATGTGCAAAACTTTCCCAACCAGCAATCCAGATGGTTTCTTACAATAGAGTAAAAAAAGGAAAAACAGCCCAAAAAAATAGAAAAAAGTGGACTTTATTGCCCAATGCGGGGCCCACTCCATTGGGCAATAAAGTCAACTTTTTTCTATATTTTTGTGCCGTTTTCCTTTTTTTACACTCTCTCTCTATTATATATTACACACACACACACACTTGAGACTCCTGTGGGCTGAATATACAATAGCTGTATACACAATAGAGATTACACAATAGATATGGCTGTGGGCCGTATAGACAATGGAGATGGCTGCTGACCATATAGACAATGGAGATGGCTACAGGGTATACACACAACAGAGAATACACAATAGAGACGGCTGCAGGACAAATGCACAATGGAGACTGCTGGGAGACGTATGCACATTAAATGCTGCTGAGGGTTGTATGCACATTAGTGACTGCTGCGGGATGTATACACAGCCCGAAGGCTGTCAGCAGACTCACTTTCTCTCACCGTTTGACTCTGTCTAACTAAGTGACTCCTGTTGCCACCCCTCCCTACTCCTCACTACAACTAAGCCCTCCTCCAAGGAGTGTAACACACACACACATGCACACCCAGCCAGGCACGCACACACATGCACACTCAGCCAGGCACGCACACACATGCACACTCAGCCAGGCACGCACACACATGCACCCCCAGCTAGGCACACACACACATGCACCCCCAGCCAGGTGCACACACACATGCAGACTCAGCCAGGCGCACACACACATGCAGACTCAGCCAGGCGCACACACACATGCACACTCAGCCAGGCGCACACACACATGCACGCTCAGCCAGATGCACACACAAATGCACACTCAGCCAGGTACACACACATGCACACTCAGCCAGGGACATACGGTCTAGATATGCATGGAGGACTTACAGGAAGGGACTCAGACTTGTCCCTCCCTATTTACCCTGCTTCTCCCATCCTGTTCCCCCTCCCCCCCATATACCCTGCTTGTCCTGTCTTGTGGCCCCCCAATTTTCCCTGCTTCTCCCCTCTTGTGCCCCCCCCATTCCTCCCCTCTTGTGGCCCCCCATTCACCTGCTTCTCCCCTTGTGCCCCCCCATTCACCCAGCTTCTCCCCTCTTGTGCCCCCCATTCTGCCTGTTTCTCCTCTCTTGTGTCCCCCCATTCACCCTGCTTCTCCCCTTGTGCCCCCCATTCACCCTGCTTCTCCCCTCTTGTGCCCCCATTCTCCCTTTCTCACCAATTGTGCCCCCCCATTCTGCCTGCTTCTCTCCTCTTGTGTCCCCCATTCTCCCTGTTTATCCCCTCTTGTGCCCCCCTATTCATTCTGCCTGCTTCTCCCCTCTTGTGCCCCCCATTCACCCTGCTTCTCCCCTTGTGCCCCCCCATTCACCCTGCTTCTCCCCTCTTGTGCCCCCATTCTCCCTTTATCACCTCTTGTGCCCCCCCATTCTGCCTGTTTCTCACCTCTTGTGTCCCCCCATTCTCCCTGTTTATCCCCTCTTGTGCCCCCCTATTCTGCCTGCTTCTCCCCTCTTGTGCCCCCCATTCACCCTGCTTCGTCCCTCTTGTGGCCCCTGTTCCCCCCACCCCTGCTCTCTTTGGCTCATTGGCGCTTACCTTGTCTTGCTCCTGCTCCCAGAGGGTCCACAGGCAGCCGGCACCTCTGCAGCATCAGCGCTTCCGGGTCAGGAGGAGCTCAGCTGCTCTATCCAAGCTGAGTTCACTCACTGATACTGGAAGTGCCAGCACGCAGGGGAATCAATGCAGGCAGTGTCCCAGCAGTATTCAAAAAACCCTGGGACACTGCCGCTGCTCCGACACCCCCTGCATCTGAGGAGAGAGCTCAGGGGGCGTGGCCCGGCGGCGGCGGTGATTCCTCACAGGAGAGGGGGAAAATGCTGCCCCAAGCCCCCGGGACTCACTCACATTGAATCCTGGAGATTCTCCTCCTGCGGCCACTACCACCCACCTGTCAGGGAGCGGAACGGACCCACCGCTGTAGCCTTCAGGGGCCCCCTGGCTGGCCGGGGCCCTGGTGCAGCTGCACCAGCTGCACCACGGTAGTTCCGCCCCTGCTTGTAGCCCTCCATATATTATAATACCTCCCACAAAGCCCTCCAAATATTATAATGGCTTACATGTAGAATAATTGACTAATAATATAATGCACCCCCCATAGTATTCCACATAGTATATTGCATAATATATAGAGGAATTTGGGGGTGCATTATTCTATATGGAGGACTATGGTGGTGCATTATATTATATGGAGGACCATGGGGGTGCATAATATATAGAGAAATTTGGGGGTGCACCCCCATGGTCCTCCATATAATATAATACACCCCCATAGTCCTCCATATAGAATAATGCACCACCACAGTCCTCCATATAGTATATTGCACCCCATAGTCCTCCAAATAGCATATTGCACCCCACACAGACCTCCATATAGAATAATGCACCCCCACATTCCTCCATATAGAATATTGCACCACGACAGTCCTCAATATAGTATAATGCACCTCACAGTCCTCCATATAGTATAATTCACCCCCATAGTCCTCCATTTAGTATAATGCACGCCACAGTCCTCCATATAGTACAGTATAATGCACGCCCATAGTCCTCCATATAGTATAGTGCGCCCCTATTGTCCTCCTATATTGTATTTTACATTACATAGTTTCCCATCAGTGTGCTCACTGATTAAAAAAAAAAGTAAATACTCATCTGTCTTCTCGATGCTCCGGTCTCCACAGCATCTGCTCTGCCACTCTGCATGTGTCAGCACAGTGGGGCTCAGTGATGACATCATCGTGCCCCGCCGTTCTGAGTTGCAGAGGGCGGACAGCGGCGGCCGGGACTCAAGAGAATAATGCTGCCGGCAGAGGCGGCTGGAACTATTGGAGTGGGAGCAGCATCCGCGGGGGGCTACCACTTGTACACACATGGCTCCACTCCGTACATCTAGTACGCATGCGCTCCGCTCCATACACCTCGTACACACGTGGCTCAGCTCCATACACCTCTTACACACGCAGCTCCACTCCGTACACGCGGCTCCGCTCCGTACTCATGCGGCTCCACTCCATACACCTAGTACACATGCAGCTCTGATCCGCATGCCTCGTACACACACGACTCTGCTTCATAGACCCCATCAGGGCCGGGACGATAGCTAGGCGACCCTAGGCGATCGCCTAGGACGCCATCTTGTGGAGGGCGCATTTTTTTTGCATGAGGTGCCCATTTCCCACCCCCTGGGGGGCCCCGCACCCCCTGGAGGGCTCCGTGCCCCCTGGGGGGCCCCGTGCCGGCCAGAGAGGAGGCAGGACGAGACTTCCTGTCCTGCAGCTTTGCCCGGTGCCCGCCCCTCCTCTCCTCCTTACATCAGACGCACGGTGACGGCGGCCGCGGTGAGTGTGCAAAGGCGCGCGCCTTTCCCCCGGCCCCCGCATACTGGGCTCTGTATATAGCACCACTGGGCCCTGTATACACCACCACTGGGCCCTGTATACAGCACCACTGGGCCCTGTATACAGCACCACTGGGCCCTGTATACAGCACCACTGGGCCCTGTATACAGCACCACTGGGCCCTGTATACAGCACCACTGGGCCCTGTATACAGCACCACTGGGCCCTGTATACAGCACCACTGGGCCCTGTATACCACCACTGGGCCCTGTATACACCACTGGGCCCTGTATACACCACTGGGCCCTGTATTCACCACCACTGGGCCCTGTATACACCACCACTGGGCCCTGTATACACCACCACTGGGGCTGCTGTATATACTGCTGGGGCCTGTATATACCACTGGGGCTGCTGTATATACCACTGGGGCTGCTGTATATACCACTGGGGCTGCTGTATTACCCCTGGGGCTGCTGTATAACCCCTGGGCTGCTGTATAATCCCTGGGGCTGCTGTATAACCCCTGGGGCTGCTGTATTACCCCTGGGGCTGCTGTATAACCCCTGGGGCTGCTGTATAACCCCTGGGGCTGCTGTATTACCCCCGGGGCTGCTGTATAACCCCTGGAGCTGCTGTATAACCCCTGGGGCTGCTGTATTACCCCTGGGGCTGCTGTATTACCCCTGGGGCTGCTGTATTACCCCTGGGGTCTGTATATACCACTGAGGAGGCTGCTGTATACCACACTGCTGGGGGCTGTATACCTGTGCTGGGGTCCACCCTCGGCTTATACACGAGTCAATAGGTTTTCCCAGGTTTTGGGGGCAAAAGTAGGGGGGTCGGCTTATACACAGGTCGGCTTATACACGAATCCTACAATGTCTGCTGGACATGGTTTGAGGAGGTTTATGGCTCAGTTAGTACACTCCATACTTCATGGTAAGGGGAGGGTTTATGGCTCAGTATACACTCCATACTTCTTGTTATTAACCAGTTAATGCTCTCTTGTCCACCGCACTGCAGTGTCAAAAGAGGACAACAGCGAGACAAGCAGCAACATGGCATCAGAGAGTCTCTGACCTCGAAATAGAAGATCCTCAGATCCTGGTATTGTGACATAATATTAAGAATAATACTTTTTGCATTTATATTACACTATGAACTCCACAGCACTTTACATACATCATGAACACTGTCACCATTGGGGCTCACAATGTAAACAACCTATCAGTATGTCTCTGTAGTGTGGTTGGACGATCCTTTTATAGGTCCCCGTTAAATTAAATTTAGTTTCAAAGTATGCTGACATTTTTATTCCCAGACAAATTTCGGGGGGGGGGGGCGCCGTTTGCCTTACCTGCCTAGGGCACCAAAATGCCTTGTCCCGGCACTGCACCTCATAGACACATGGCTCTGCTCCATACACCTCGTACACACTCGGCTCCACTCCGTACACACTCGGCTCCGCTCCATACAACTCGTACACACTCGGCTCCGCTCCATACACCTTTTTCACATGCGGCTCCGCTCCATACACCTCGTACACACGTTGCTGTGCTCCGTTCACCTTGTACACACATGGCTCCGCTCCATACACCTTGTACACATGTGGCTCTGCTCCATACACCTAGTACACACTCGGCTCCATTCCGTACACACTCGGCTCTGCTCCATACACCTCGTAAACACTCGGCTCTGCTAGATACACCTCGTACACATTCAGCTCTGCTCCGTACACCTCGTACACACGCGGCTCAGCTCCGTACGCCTCATACACATGAGATGAGGCTCAGCTCCGTACACTTTGTACACACATGGCTCAGCTCCGTACACCTTGTACACACACGTCTCCGCTCCATACACCTCGTACACACTCGGCTGCGCTCCGTACATCTCGTACACACTCGGCTCCGCTCTGTACACCTCATACACACGCGGCTCTGCTCCGTACTCCTCGTACACACGCGGCTGCGCTCTGTACACCTCGTACACACATGGCTCCGCTCCGTACACCTCGGTACACACACGCGGCTCCGCTCCGTACACCTCGTACACACGTGGCTCCGCTCTGTACACCTCGTACACACGTGGCTCGGCTCCATACACCTCGTACACACACGGCTCTGATCCATACACATTTTTCACACGAGTCTCCGCTCCATACACCTTGTTCACACGCGGCTCCGCTCCATACACCTTGTACACACGCGACTCCGCTCCTTACATCTCACACACACGCGGCTCTGCTACATCCACACTGTAAATCCCTCCTGACCCCACACAAACTCACCTCATCAATTTCTTCACCTCTTCACTTCATCCTGCATGGTGACAGCCTGCATACACGGAGGGGCTCATCATGTGATCCCTGACTCCTCCCCTCCATTGACATCATCACAGGTCCTGTGTGGCTCACACTGCATAACGCAGCGGCGGAGTGCTATAGTAGAGGGAGCGGCATCTGTACGGGGCCTTGCTACCACCAGGCACTCCTGCGGATGCCGCCCCATGTCTACTAGCAGCCGCAGATCTAGCGAAGCCCCTGGGAGCGGGAGCAGGAGCAGCAAATAAAGTGACAGCTGTCTCCCTGCGGCGCCCCCTAGAGCGTGGCGCCCTGTGTGGCCTCACAACTCGCTCATGCGTAAGGCCGGCCCTGACAACAGCAACCAATCAGAATCACAGCTCAAATTCTTTCATTGCAAACTAAAAATTAAATGAGTAATTAATGGGCTTGTCCACTATAACTCTTTGACAGCTATCCATCATAACATATAAAAAAAATTTAATTCCAGACACACGCAATTCTTTCTATGTCTATCTCTACCAGTGGTTAAGTCACACGGTTATGTTCAGTGACAATTAGCAGCTGCATATCGTCTGCAGCCTTTACTATTCCATCAGTGGAATAGTGGAAGTCTATCATCATTTTATCTTCGTCATCCTGGTAGATGGCAGCAGAATTTTATCAGGAATGTACATTTGTATTTTCCTTCTTGTTTCAATTATATGACGTTTGCCAGTGCTATATGCTGAAAAACAGCCCCACACCATAATGTTTCCATCTCCAAACTTCACTGTAAAGGCCACTTCACATACACAGATATCTGAGTCCAATATCTGAACAGATCTTTGGTTGCAGTGAAATCATGGATACATTGCTCCATTTTGTGGCTGTGTACAACATGGAGCAATGTATCCATGATTTCTCTGCAACCAGAGATCTGTTCAGAAGTTGGACTGTGTGTGTGAAGTGGCCCTTATTAGTGTGATGTTTTTGGATGATATTTGGTAACTTTTTGACCTCCAAACATGATGTGTATTATGGCATCCAAATGGGTCAATTTGAGTCTCATTTGATCTGACTATAAATAAAATAATTCAATGTGGTTGAACATGCTTTTGTTCAGCATTGGAGTCTTGAGTGGTGAGTGTGCGTACAGGCCATGGAGGTTAAGTGCATTACTGTACCGCCTGACTGCAGGTCTATCTGCAGCTCTTCACTGGTGGTCCTTGGCTCTTGCACAACTCCTCAGATAATTATTTTCAATCCTTTGTTCATAATCTTGCGGAGATCACCTGTTTGTGACTGGTTTATGGTGTGAAATGATGGTGAAATTATGTTCTTCCCACTTATCGGATTATGGCACCTACAATGTCCACTGAAATCTTTAGTAGTTTAGAAATTCTTCTGGAACCAATGCCATCAGTATGTTATGCAACAATAAGCCGATATGACAACCTTGGTCTAGCAAACTGTTTTTAACCCTCATGAGATTTTTCTCGTGTGGCACCTTGGTAATGGAGACCTTTTTATAGGCCATCATTTGAACTAGCTGTCGATATTGTTTTTCACGAAGTGGCAGGATTGCTTTCTAAATACTAATAGATTTCAGTAGGTGTCATAGCTTTCCATGGCTTTTTACATTTCTCTTTCTACAAGTGTTCAATACTTTTTCCTTGTGCCATTTCTCATTATTGCACATCACTACATTTATGGACATCTTTGGTTTGATTTCTTCGCCGGTGTGGATTGGATGAGTTGTTACCAATACCTGGTGAGAAAGTCATGTCAACAAGCAGCTTTAGGGTGCAGGCACCCATTTGTGTAAATCGAAGTGATCTTGATGCATGACAGTCACGTGAGTGCTTTCCGTATGGTTGTACGAGTTTGATGCGATTGTGCATTTTTTTCCTCAGCTAACATCTGTATGCTGTCTGTGTGTAATGCATTTTTAACATGGTCTTTCCCAAACTGTATAACGTTAGAAAACAGTAGACAGACAGGATAGATAGATGGTAGACTGGGTAGATTGGGCTTACAAGTCTCCCGCAGCTACTTCCGGGATCACCTATTAAAGTACTTGCATATTCATTGCACTATCTGGCAAATGGCCACTTTACACACACCAACTTATCTGTCCAACTTCTGACCAACTTGCTGGTTGCAGTGAAATCATGGACACATTGCTCCATTGTACACAGTCACAAAATGGAGCAATGTGTCCATGATTTCACTGCAACCAGCAAGTTGGTCAGAAGTTGGACAGATAAGTTGGTGTGTGTAAAGCGGCCCAAACAGCTAATCACAAACACTCACACTTTGTGAGAGCTTCAGTGACTGGCTGTTGCAGTCAGACTGCATTTCCTCAATCTGTAAGGTGATTCTGCTTGGTTACCATACACATTAGTGTGTGACAACCAACCTGCCGTCATAGGGTGTTAAATAAATAAATAATTTTAAAAGAAATATGTGGGGCTTCACAGTATTTTTAAGCCTAGCCCGATGAAAGCAGACAGCTGCGAGCTGCCACCCACAGCTGCGCAATTTGACATTGCCTGCCTAAAGAATAGCAGCCCGCAGCTACCACTGAAAATGGCGCAGTCATAAGAAGTGCCATTTACAAGCGCTTTACCAGGCTCTTCCAGTGATCTTGGGGGCAGGTGGCATGCTGGATAATAAGAGGTTAATACCAGCTTTGTTTTACCAGCTGATATTAAACCCTGAGATTCTTATGGCCACTTTACACTCGGCTACATTTGTAGCTTATCCACAGGTAACTTACTGGCTGCAGTGAAATCATGGAGACATGGTTCTATCTTGTTGCTGTGTACAAATGGAATAATGTCTCCATGATTTCACTGCAGCCAGTAAGTTACCTGTGGATAAGCTAGATATGTAGCCGCGTGAAAAGTGGCCATTAGTGTCAGGCCAAGATAGACCCGGCCATTAGGAATCTCAAATAAAGGGTTAAAAAAGACACTATACAGAGAAAAATAAATTTATTAGAAATAAATACACAGACATACTTATGCTGCCTTCACATTTGCAGATGCCTCCGCAGCGTTCTGCGGAGGCATCTGCAAGCTCCATTATAAAGATAGCGGCTGCGGTCTGCATGCAGATGCTTGCAGATGCCTCCGCAGAACGCTGCGGAGGCATCTGCAAATGTGAAGGCAGCCTTAGAGATGACATCTTTATTACTCCCTCCCCACCCTCATTCCATCCATGATCGTTGTCTTTTCTGTCTTCCGTCCGCAATAATTCAGATCTGCTACATTAGAGATCACGGGGAGGAAGAACACGTCTGCCTCCCGTGATCTCTAATCACTGAATGGCAGTGAGGAGACTTGCGGCAGGGTAAGAGGTGACGTCACTGAGGTCATCGTTGCTATTGTAACCGAGCAAGTGGTTCCTATAGTGTGTCCTCAGATCACCGCAGTTAACTCCCTGCTTACAGCACCACTATTTCCATGGCTCCTGAATGAGCAAGATCTGTGGGAATAGTGGCGCTGTAAGCAGGGAGTTAATTGCGGTGATCCGAGGACACACTTGCTATAGTAACCGCTCACTCAGTTACTGACATAAGGGTGGGAAGGGAGTAATAAAGATGACGTCTCTAAAGGTACCTTTACATGCCGCCACTATCACCGGCAATCGGTATCAGCCGAACGTGCGCGTCCACGTTTTTAACGGTTGCTAACGATCGCCGATTCCGCATGTACACGCCGCAATTGTGTTGTCAACTCAAGATATTGTGGTTCCCCGGAAATTGAAACAGATCATGCGGATAACGTCCTGTTGAATCCCGTCGCCCCTTCACATGCCGCAATCAGTAGGGGAATGTGGCCATACAAGTTCTGCGGCGCAAAAACATAGGCGTGACAGAGTTGTGTATTCCGTGACGCTAACACGCTGATTGGACAATGTAATAGCATCATGATTGGCCAGCCTACGCAGGAAGGCTGGCTAATACATGACACCATTGCAATTGTGTAGTGTGAATGGACAACTCTTTAAATATGGCGCCCTGTGAAGGGACAGCCAATGGTAACACAGTAGCCCCCACCAATCATCGCTGATGGGGCGCGGTATCTATGAGACTGTGACACGCCCCTGGGAAATCACTAGGCGACACTGATTCCATCCCTGTCCCCCGTTTACACGCCAATACCAGGGCAATTCACCCTTTGTGTTGCCTTGGATTTTAGAACACGGCTCAGAAACAGCTACCCTGAGCAACTGCGAGAAATCTGATCACTTTCCCAAATTACACGCCGCAACTTCGTAGCAATTTCAAGGCAACAGTGACCAAAATCCCGATTGCCAGGCAGTTACTACCCCGCAGTGGCGGCGTGTAAAGGTACCTTAAGGGTACCTTTACACGCGGCAACTTTTCTAGGAATTTCACTGGCAACTTACTGGTTGCAGTGAAATCATGGACACATTGTTCTATCTTGTTGCTGTGTACAAATGGAACAATGCCTCCATGATTCCACTACAACCTGTAAGTTGCCAGTGAAATTCCTAGAAAAGTTGCTGCGTGTAAAGGTACCTTAAGTGTGTCTGTGTATTAATTTCTAATAAATGTATTTTTCTCTGTGTGGTGTCTTTTTTAACCGTTTATTTGAGACTCTTAATGGCCGGGTCTAACTTGGCCTGACATTAAGAATCGCAGGGCTTAATACCAGCTGCTAAAACAAACTTGGTATTAGCCCCTTATTACCCAGAATGCCACCACCACCAAGGCAGCTGGAAGAAGCGCCTGGAAATGGCGCTTCTTATGAATGTGCCACTTTCATGAGCGGCTGAGAGCTGCTATTCTTTAGTGTGGGAGGCCTAAAACAATGGGCCCTCACCCCATTGAGAATACCAGCCCTCAGCTACCTAGTTTTACCTTGGCTGTCAATTAAAAATAGGTTGGCGCCCACGCAATTTTTTTGCAAGCCAAGGTAAAATTATGCAGCTGAGGGTGGCAGCTCGCAGCTGTCCGCTTTCATTGGGCTAGACTTAAAAATACTGCAAACCCCCACATGTTTTTTTTATATTTATTTATTTAGTACTCTATGACAGCAGGTTGGTTGCCATACACTAATGTGTATGACAACCAAGCAAAATCACCATCCAGATTGGCTATTGCAGTCAGACTGCATTTCCTCAATCACAGAGGCTCTCACAGTGTGTGAACATCTGTGATTGGCTGTTTACCAGACAGTGCAGTGAATATGCAAGTAGCTTAATAGGTGGCCTTGGAAGTAGCAGCGAGAGACTGGTAAGCCCGATCTAGTTATTCCTTTTCTATCTATCTATCTATCCTAACTTTTACCCACATGGGAAAGCCCATGCTACAAACTGTGTGCTGTCCGTGTGCAATTTTTTTTATCGCACCCATTGACTCGAATTGGCCTCTCGCATGCAAGATACGCATGCAATCGCAGCATACTGTGATTTGACATGCAATGCGAGTTCAGCGGATGAAAAAAGTAACTGATTGTGTAACATTGCCCCGAGCGCAATGCCACTTTTTTTCGCGTTGCATTAGCGCGAGTTTGACACCAGTGTCCCTGGCGTTCGAAAGAAATATAGTAGTATAGTATATGTAGAAAAGTGATGACGTGTTTAATACTTATTTCACCCTGTCTTTGTATCCATGACTACAGATTACAAACAAAGAAAGCATGTTATCTGATTTTACAGTCAATGGTAAATACTTTTAATCTATCCTAACCTTGGCACTGATTCCTGAACATGTTTACGTCAGAATTCTGGGCTAAAGCACTGTCAAATTTTGCAACATTGTGGCGCAAGTTGAAGTAACACCAAAATTTCATGAATCTTGCCATTTTTATGCCAATGCTGGCTAGCCCTGCCAAAATAAGCAAACAATGGGCTGAATGGATGGCGTTGTTAGCACTGTATGTCTAATTCTTCTAAATTCACACTACTGAAGTCCCTGTCGTGGCACAAAGAGCGTTGCCAATCATTAAGATTGACATACTGTCACACTCAAGAGGGTGAGCAAGGGGAGTGGACAAACTGGACCACAGAATGAACTGTTCCAGCTGACCCCCCAGGGAACAGACCGACTCGGACACAGTTTGTGGTATAACAGGCCCAGTCTCCATTATAGCAAGCTGGTAACAGGGTTGGACATGGGCACAGTCTATGGAATAGCGAGAAAAGTCTATTGCATAGACAGGTGCCACAGGGCTAGACATAACAGATAGGATGATAGGATGGCTACAGCAGACGGCTTCAGGGGCATAGTAGAGATTACAGAACACCGCACACTCAAAGTCTTTATCAAGGTGATTTGCGTTTATTGTGGTGCATATAGACAATGTTGCGATGAACTGACGTTTCGACCACGTCCGTGGTCTTTATCAAAGTATCGCTGTCCTTATCAATACAGAGGGTATGCACCTAGGGGAACCTTAGGTCCTGTGTTGCTTAGGATTATGATATCCTCAGGTAGTTGTCTCTTGATGTTGCAGAAACTATGCTTGCTGCAATTCAGGGGGTCTTAACCTGGTCTGTGCCACCGGGTGGTTTTTCACCTTTATAGGGTTAGGCTATATCCCTAGTAAAGGGATAAAACATGTGGGGTATTATGAGGTAGGTTAATACTTAGCTTATGGTAGCCGGTATTGGTGGTTCAGTGGTCTTGCCTCCCTGTCCGGGGTCCGCCAGCGCTGGCGGACCCCGGACAGGGAGGCAAGACCACTGAACCACCAATACCGGCTACCATAAGCTAAGTATTAACCTACCTCATAATACCCCACATGTTTTATCCCTTTACTAGGGATATAGCCTAACCCTATAAAGGTGAAAAACCACCCGGTGGCACAGACCAGGTTAAGACCCCCTGAATTGCAGCAAGCATAGTTTCTGCAACATCAAGAGACAACTACCTGAGGATAACATAATCCTAAGCAACACAGGACCTAAGGTTCCCCTAGGTGCATACCCTCTGTATTGATAAGGACAGCGATACTTTGATAAAGACCACGGACGTGGTCGAAACGTCAGTTCATCGCAACATTGTCTATATGCACCACAATAAACGCAAATCACCTTGATAAAGACTTTGAGTGTGCGGTGTTCTGTAATCTCTACTGAAACCGAGACCTAAGGGCCTCCTACACAAGCACCTCGACTAGATCCAACAGGTGTGCACGCCAAACACTACTACTACTGGCTTCAGGGGCATGGCAGGACAGACAGATATAGAAAAACCAGACAAAGGGACAGTTAGTGGACAAACTGCATACTGGACCTGAAAATTCAATAACTAATGGTGTTGATCAGGCACCTCCCCTAATAGAAGAATGCTTTATATACTCAGAACCATTCAGCCATAGGCTATAGGGCACTTTCTGGTAACGGAGCACTGGCTCTGTAAGTGCAGAGCAGGTGCATAAGCACGTGCTTTAAGCACACTCCCGGGGAGTCTGTGCAAAGTGCACAGACCCCAGGTGCCGCAGACAGCATCCGAACATGTGGGAGGTGGGGGAAGGCGCACAGCAGGGCCACAGCCGTAACGTGACATTACACATGTACAATGAAAGTCTAAATAAACCAAGAGTCTGTGTTTACTTGCTAAGTACATTGCATTTATTGTGTTTGAGCATTAATAAATCAATCATACACATTTATAACAATGTACGAGAAGTTATTTTTTTATAAATTTACCATATTACTCTCTTTTTTTAATGGAAAGGTGGTGGCTTGCTACAGACACTTGGCAATCTCTGTTGGTGGTTCGTCAGACAGCAAACACTTGCGTGATGAATTGAGACGCACGAGGGAAAGGGCACAAGAGCTATCAATAAGCAACAGGAATATAATAACTGCTGCTCTTCGGGACAAGCAGTTGAGCAAAGAAGATCGACAACAGATGGAGCGGCTATGGGTGCAATTTTCCAGTTGCTTGGAGCTTCTGCACAATGACATG
Organism: Allobates femoralis; assembly: GCA_033576535.1. Classification (NCBI taxonomy): domain Eukaryota; kingdom Metazoa; phylum Chordata; class Amphibia; order Anura; family Aromobatidae; genus Allobates; species Allobates femoralis. The sequence continues at coordinate 223,304,398 of JARQOC010000005.1, read as the reverse complement.
TGCAAAGTGTTTGACTTGGGCGTCGCAGTTCCCCTCTCCTCATCTAATCAACCTGCAATACAGACTGGTGCCACAGGTAAGCCATACACCGTGGACCGTACATCAGATGAATAACGGATAACAAGATAATGATCTTTACTGCATTTAGGATTGTACAGCCTTAATCCATTATGGACAGAAAGAAAGAGAAACATTGTATTAGATAATATTTAACATTAGGCTTTTTTCATGTTTCTTTCTGTTTTGTGCAGATTACCTTGCATAGGTACTTGCAAACTGTGTCTATATAGTGCAGTGCAAATTAATTCAGACAAAGAAAGTTTTTCTTGCATTCATTTTACTATTTTTGATAAGTGATAAGTGTTTTATCAGTTCTTGGTGTAGTTTACCTTTTTCTTCCACATTTCCCTTTTCGTTTTGGAGAAAACGATCCAGTTTCATTGTGTGCGAATTATTCTTGAAACGGTAGATTTTCCAATACCAACGGTGGAAGCGATTTCTCTTACAGTCACACTTGTATGTTCATTAAGAGTAATAATTCTAGACCTTTTCCGTGGAGTAACATCCATTTTTACAGGCACGAATCACACTGAGAGAAAAAGTACACTAAACCACTCCTCACAGAAACAAGCTCTCAACTGAAGCTGAGGGGGCAGCTAGCTGTTATTTTCTGACTAAAACCAGTCAAACCACATTTTGTTACTCAAGGTTGTACACTCACACCTGTTCAAAGCAGTTAAAACTGGTTTGAATCACTGACTGGTAACCAACTTACCATTTTACTTAAAAAAATGCTTTGTCCCAATTAATTTGCACAGCAGTATATATCCTGGGCAATAATATATAAGAAAGAAAAAGAGGGGGTAGGTATTAGGTACCAAGGGGCCTATTTAAAAATATAAGGTGCTAATATGGCTAGGTAAAGTGAAAACATTTTACAGATACTCCCAGTGCTCACAACGAATGCAGTTGACTAATAACAGGCTTCACTATTGAGATTTTCATAGCACTGCACCATAGTTCTTGACACACACTTCTTTCCCCTAGATATTTGATAATTTGCAGTGCTAAAGCTGCAACTGAAATATTTTTTTCACATGGGTTATAATAAAATTATAAGAAATAGAAGTGGAAGTAGTGGAGAAATTCGGCCTTAATGCATTTCAGGGCCTGCAATACTCGCAAATAAATGAGTTCATCTTGCAAGAATTGCAGGATGTCTCTAGAGAAATGCGTAAAAATGAATTTGATGAGCTGCTGGAATGTGATATACCTAGCCTCAATGTGTCAAGGGTTTACGGTATCCTGGGAGAATGGTTGACACCAGTAGGCAAGCAGTCATGTGCGAAAGCATGGGTGAGGCAGATGGGGGACCCGGATGTAATGGATCCTGCAGGGCTGAAGTGTATTTAGGAAGAATGTTAGTAATGAGAATTGGAGAGACACTCAATTCAGACTCATACATATAGCCACATATGGTTTCAATCTCCCATACCGATCAACTAATCCAGGTAATGATCAGAAATGCCCGAAATGTGGGGCTGAGCGTACAGATATGTATCATGGTTTGTGGGTTTGTAGTGCCATATAAAGATTTTGGAAACAGGTCCATCGCTTTAGTGCGGGAGTTTGGTTCCAAGTCCCAATCTTCCCCCCCATGTCATGGATTTTTCACTATGTAACGGGAGGGGGAGAAGGGGAAGGTAAGAAATCACTCCTACATGACATAGCGATTCTAGCGAAAAAATGTATCCTGAGGCACAGGGTCTCAGCCGAGATCCCATCCTTGAATGAGTTGTTGCATAATATTAAACAGTTGTAACATCTGGAGAAGTTGGAAGCTGAAAGGGACAAAACCAAATCATCGGAACGGTTTTTCAGTAACTAGCGGAAGTTCATTGAACAGAAATGCTCCCGGGATGAGATACAACGGCTTAGGACACCATTTGGGCAGGCAGAGTGGTATTTAATGAATGATCTTCAGGGCACATTGGGGAGGCTAAAAGTTTACAAATCTGAAATTAGGTCATCCTAGACAGATAGGGGGGTGCTATGCAGTTTGGGGGGAGGGATGCAGTTTGTTTTGCAGATGATTTTTATGTTAAGATACATTATGAGGTTATGCTGTTCTATGCGATTGTGTTACCAATGTTTACAATGGCACTGAATTTTGTATTTGTCCTACTTTTCTTTGAAAATAAATAAAAATGATTTGTTAAAAAAAAAAAAATTATATGAGATAGAAAGAGTGAGGATATATATATAAGGTACCAAGGGGCCTATATGAAAAACATATGACTGTGCTTGCCAAAAAGAGTTTTGCCTTCAAGTATTAAGTCTTGTTTGCCAGAAGGATCAAATACTTATTTCTCTCTTCAAAATGCAAATACATTCATCTGGCACCACAATACATTTTCTCACCTGTAAATAATACCCTTTTCACATGTCCAGTCAGGGCCAAGGCTTCTGGGGATGCCACCATGATCTGTAGAGTGTTGCCCCGAATTCCCCGAGTACCCCCCGGCCCTTGCTACCGTGACATTTTCACAACATTTTTTTAAACTTTTTTTGGCAAAAGAATCAGTATTTTATAAAACAAACAACAGTCTTGGGCAGCATGTATCAGACGCTGGCTGTATGATTTAATTTTCTGAGAAATACATGGGTGACTAGTTGAAAAGGTGGATCCATATTGTAGAAAATATTCAACACATCCACCACATCCTGTTGTTGGCGCTGTGGGGAGGGTACCTTACTCCACACATTTGGTCTTGCCTCTACTCCCAGCGCCGCACCGTCCATTGGACAGTGTGAGCCCTGAGACTCAGGCGGCAAACAGGCAGGGGGAGCGGCTGTGTAGAAGGGGGCGGCGCCTGCACCACACAGCGGCTTCCTGTGTGATGAGCGCCGCTGGCTGCACCATGGTAAGGCACAGCCACTACCTCTGTCTTATCCCCAGGCACTGACAGCACCCCCCTTCCCCCGCTCCTTACCCGCGGCCAGTGCTAAGAGCAAAACACACACTCCCAGCTCCTCACCTGTGGCTCAGGCAGCGGGGAAGTATGCAAGATTTCATCTGACTGTACAGGACATAGACATCTGGACATTATTCTTCCTTCATCACAGCAACTTTCCTATTAAAAGTTATTGCCACTCTTTATTGCACCACTTGCTTAATAGAGTCAAGGCAATCTATACTCTGCTGCATTGGAGGCCACGGTGATAGAACTGACATGACAGTATGATGCCTTAGGTTGGTACGAATTTGTTATGAACATGTATACTAATACTTTTAACTAAGTGGTGAAAAAAAATTCAGACGTTTTTGAAAAAGAGAATTATGCTTTTGGTGCCATTTTCCTTGGCCCATAGCATTCTCATTTATCGGTAAAACACTGCACACTCAGATTTGATGCACTTGTGAGATGTTTAATAAAGTGGAAATAGTGTGAACAAATGGTAGAGCTGTGATGTTGACGTATTGGCTTGTAATGGTGGGTTTACACACACCAATCATTGTATCCAATCTCTGAACCAATCTCTGGTTGCAGTGAAATCATGGACACATAGTTCCATTTTGTGGCTGTGTACAACATGGAGCAATCTGTCCATGATTTCACTACAACCAGAGATTGGTTCAGAGATTGGATACAATGATTGGTGTGTGTAAACCCACCATAAGATACTACAATATACAAGCCAAAACATCAACATTGTCACTCTACCATTTGTTCACTATTTCCACTTTATTAAAAATCTCACAAGTGCATCAAATCTGAGCATGTCCACTCACACCTCAGTGCTTACCCAAGTGGTGTGCACACCTTATGTCTATTATATAAAGCTTATTATTTGTGGCTTGAGCTAACGTTTTTAATTATACAATTTTTTATACGCTGTTTTGATTGCCTGTTATTGCATTTTATTGCAATGTTGCAGCAACCAAAAAAATGTAATTTGGGCGTTTTGACTTTTTTTAGAAGCAATTTACGGATTTGATTAATTGGCTTATATTTTGATAGATCGAGTATTTCTGAACATGGCGATACCAAATATGTATTAAAAAATGTTTTAATAGTTTTATTTTCATTGGGGCAAAAGGGTGGTGATTTGTACTTTTAGATTTATTGCATTTTTTTCATATTTTTAAAAACTTTTTTTTACTTTACTTTAGTTGTCCCTTTAGTGGGCGTGAAAGTCGGGCGACTGCAATGCGAGTTTTTCTCGCATTGCAGTCAAACCAATGTTACTCAATGTCCAAGAGCACATTTGAGAGTGTAGGGCGTTTTTTTTCTCGTCCGAGAGACGCACGAGAAAGCAGTCGCAACATGCTGCTACAGTATGCGAGACTCGCCACTTGACACGGACCGCACACTGACCATCCAAGTCGGATGCGATTTTTCACTGATACATTATCATTCTGAAACTCGGACAACTGTAAAAAATGTTCCTGTAAATGCCAATACAGTAAATAGCTGCTGAGAAAAAAAACGGATTGCACACAGACAACACATGGAAGCCACACTGACCAAAAATCGGATGACACTCGTAGGACTTTCGGATACGTCAAACAAACAGTTTTTTTTACACGCCAGTGTGTTTCCAGCCTTAGGGCGCCTCAGCACAGCAGAGTCTGATCGCTCCTGCTATACAGAGCCGTGATGATCCACAGATCTGGACAAGAGAAATTATCACTTTCTGTGAATAACATACTGATTAAATTATGTTAGTGTTAAAAATGTATATATTTTTAATGCTGGCAATGTTTTATTTTACTTAAAATAGCACAATAAGTATTAAGAATATTGACATTTTCACACTGGCTTTAGTTTCTGACTTCTGTTTTTTTCATGAAACAAAATGATCAGATCCCAACCTAACCTTTTGTATTGAAGCATATAATGGGCCTTTGCAAAGGTCAATGTAAAGGTAATGGCCACTTTACACGCGGCTACATTTCTAGCTTATCCACAGGTAACTTACTGGCTGCAGTGAAATCATGGAGACAGTATTCCATTTATACACAGCAACAAGATAGAACCATGTCTCCATGATTTCACTGCAGCCAGTAAGTTACCTGTGGATAAGCTAGAAATGTAGCCGCGTGTAAAGTGGCCATAAGGGTTAAGGCCCTGTCACACACAACAACGCTCCAGCGATCCCGACAGCGATAACGACCTGCCGGGATCGCTGGAGCGTCCTTACCTGGTCGCTGGGGAGCTGTCAAACAGGCAGATCTCCCCAGCGATCAGGGACCTGGGAGCCACCTTCCACATCGCTGTAGACGATGTTACCATCGTCCTCCCTGCTTAGCACTGCCTGTAAGCAGGGAGGACGCTGGTAACTATGATAAACACCGGGTATCATAGTTACCAGCATCCTCCCTGCTTAGCGCTGTCTGTAAGCAGGGAGGACACTGGTAACTATGATAAACACTGGGTATCTAGGCAGTGCATCCTGCCTGGATACCCGGTGTTTACCATGGTTACCATCCCTGTGAGGTCACTGATCGCTGGTCTCTTGCTGTCACACGCAGCGATGCGTGCTGACCAGCGGGAGACCAACGATCAAAAAATGACCCAGAGCACTTTGCAGCGATCAGCGACCTCACAGCAGGGGCCTGATCGCTGCTAGATGTCACACATACCAACATCGCTGGAGAGATCATTGTAACGTCACAGTTACAACGATCTCGCTAACGATATCGTTATATGTGACTGGGCATTAACAGGGTTAACAGTGACAATGTGTATTGTGATTTGTAGATCCTGGGTTATCAGTGGTGTACTGGAGTTATTGGTCATTCTAATCCTGCCTCTGCTGAAAAGAAAACTTTTTTAAATTCTTCCAGAAAGGATAGGAAGTGTGAGTCTAAAGCCCCCATTACACATAGCGAGATCGCTTGCGAGATCGCTGTTACGTCACAGGTTTTGTGACGTAACAGTGACCTCACCAGTAATCTCGCTATGTTTGATACGTAGCAGCGACCAGGCCCCTGCTGTGACATCGCCGATTGTGTCGGAATAGCCTGGTCCATTTTTTGATCGTCGGTTTCCCGCTGCGCAGCATGCATCGGTGTGTTTGATGCCTTAACAACGACCTCGTTGGCGACTCAGAACTCAGCCACGTAGGTCTGAGTTGTCAGACAAGCTGCTGTGTGACAGGGTCCCAATGACCGCCGAGGTTGTTATACGGGTCGCAGTATCGTTGCTGCGTCGTAGAGTAAATCTATAATTAAAATCAAGGAGACAAAGAGAGGCGCAGATTGTGCCTTATCACTAATGACACACACGAAACAAGAGCTAGATACCAGCTTGCTCACCTGATTTGGTTGTGATAACCCACAACCAGCTTGAACGCCTGAGTTGCAGCTGCTGCAGAACCTCCACCTCCAGGTGCACGTGGGAAAACAGATAGCTAGAATAGAATGATGTCTCACGGTCCGTGCTGCTGCTTCAAAGAATGCACTGGGAAGACATTGCTTCATCCATCACCTCCTTTATTCCTCCACACTCTATCAACATGTTTTCGTGCACACCTTGCACTTTCCTACACATTGGTAGAGTGTGGAGGAATAAAGGAGGTGATGGATGAAGCAATGTCTTCCCAGTGCATTCTTTGAAGCAGCAGCGCGAACCGTGAGACACCATTCCTTTCTAGCTAGTTGAGTAGATCTGACTGCTTGACATCCCACCAGCGACCACGTAGCGACGTTCCAGCGATCCTTACCAGGTCATATTGTTGTCGGGATTGCTGGAACGTCGCCAAGTGTAACGGCACCCTAAGGCCAGTTTCACACCACGGTTTTGAGCTGTCAGGCTGTGTCCGGTGTTTTGCAGGATGCACCGGACACAGCCTGACAGCTCCGTACAAATATGCCTTCCAGTCCTGTTTTCTGCCGGATTCAGGACTGCGCGGCTCATGCCGCTGTCCAGGTCCTGACATTTCAAAGTCTCCTAGCTAGCTGCGGTTCTGAAATCTCAGCAGGGAGCTCTCGAGGTGCTGAAGTTCAGCTCTGGGTGATGCTGAAATTCAGCACCCGGTGTCCGGCAGCTGGATCCGATTTTCTGTCGGATCTGGTGCGATCTGATGCCCATAGACTCCCATGTTAATGGGCGCTGGATTGCGCCAGATATGGGAGGATCCGTTTTCGATTAAATTTTTGCCCTGGACACAGAAATGCTGCAAGCTCCAATTGTGTGTCCGGGGCAAAAATTGAATGCAGCCTGATTCTGCCGGACAGGGACAAAACCGGATGGCAAATCACTGCCATCCGGTCCTATCCGGCACCATAGGGCTACATTATGTCCAAAATCGGGTCCGGAGCTGTCAGGTTCACACCGGACAGTCCCGGACCTGATAAAACCGAGGTGTGAAACCGGCCTTAAGGCCCCGTTACACAGTACGATGACCCAGCGATCTGACCAACAGTCGGGTCGCTGGGACATCGTTAGTTGATCGCTAGTGAGCTGTTAAACAGGCAGATATACCAGTGATCAGGACCAGCGAGAGCGCTGGTATCCAGGGTAAACATTGGGTAACTAAGAGCAGAGCTGCGCTTAGTTACCCGACGTTTACTCTAGTTACCAGCCTCCCAGCGCTTGCTGTGTGGCGCTGGGAGATCGTTCATCATTGGTCTCCCGCTGTGGCTGAAGGCACACTGTGCGAGGGACTCATGCGAGTGCAATGCGAAGGAAACTCGCATTGCACTCGGAACAGTGTTGCCCTATCAGGCAGGGCACACTGGTGCAAGTCCCCCACACTCAACTCGCATTGCGAGTCAGAAGCGAGTGCAGTCGCAGCATGCTGCGACTGCACACAATTCTGATGCGCGTAAGGGCAATGCAAGTGTATGGGGGCGAGAAAATCTCGCCCCATACAGCACATTGTGCAATGTTCGCACGAGTGTGCTGCCCAAATCGCTTTAAACTCGCCGGCTGTCAAAGCCGATAATAAAGGGTTAATGTGTGCAAAATATGTTGGCACCATGTCTCCAGGGAGTGACCACCTACCCTTGAGAGATGGTGCCTTAATTCATTTGTAGTTCAGGGGTTAATTGCTAAATATCTGGCAAGCCAGTAATTGTTGGCTTTGCCAGTTCACATTCATAAAATCTGGCGTCTCCTGTCAGTGAGCACGCCAGTATGCTACACAATTAGCGTAAGCACATTGCTGGGCAGTGTCCTGAATAAGGAGCTGTCCCAGGTACTTACGCTAATTGCGTACTGTACCCGCCGCTCTCCATGGTGCTGAAGAATTCAGCATCAGCTCCATGGCCGGGGCACCGGAGTGTCAAATTGCCCTGGCCATGGAGCTGATGCTGAATTCTTCAACACCATGGAGAGTGGCGGCTTCAGTATGCAATTAGTGTAAGTACCTGGGAGAGATCCTAATTCAGGACGCTGCCCAGCAATGTACTTACGCTAATTGCATAGCATATCGGCATTCTCACTGACAGGAGACGCCAGATTTTATGAATGAACTGACAAAGCCAACAATTACCGGCTTGCCAGATATTTAGCAATTAACACCTGAACTACCAATGAATTAAGGCACCATGTCTCTAGGGAGGGTGGTCACATATTTTGCCAACATATTTTGCACACATTAACCCTTTATTATCGGGGTTATTTACTGCATATGCAGCATCTGTGCTGATATGCCGCACAGATGCTGCATATGCACACACACAGATGCTGATATGCCGCACAGATGCTGCATATGCAGTTTAACCCCGATAAAGACAAATAGGTGGCCAGCAGCGGGGTGCTTATTAATCATCTTGCACCGTTGGCACAGCGATGCAAGATGATTGATTACTGTACTGGGAAAGCAGCACATTCATACTCTGCGGCTTTGACAGCCACAGAGGTTGAATATGCCTGTAAAGGCTGACCACGATCCTGAAGTTAGCTTCGGGACCGTAGACAGCATCACACTCACACACACTCACGCAGCCCACTCTCATCACACTCGCAGCACACTCACATGCATACAGCCAGGCACACTCACCACATGCACCACACGCCAAAAACATGCATCACACTCTCATCACTGTTGTGCATCAAACACGCTCTGTGTTTGATGCATGACAGTGTGCCTTGAGCCTGTCCACACACGCCGATGCTGGCCGTCCAGCGGGAGACCAGCGATAAATTTATGGTCCAGATCATTTACCAACAACCAACGATTAACGACCACATCGTTGGTCATTGGTAAATGTCACACGCAACTATGTGGTTTTGACATCGCTGCAACGTCACCAAACCCGTGACGTTGCAACGATATCGTTAACGATATCGTAGTGTGTAACTGGGCCTTTAGACTGTGTTCGCAAACGCTGCATCTCAAACGCAAGTGTGAAACCAGCCTTACATACTATAGATTTTACAAATCTGCAGGAAAGGTTAATTTTCACAGGGAAATTATTTGCAGGGAGTGGCTGAGTTATTTGAAAGCTGATACCCGTTTTGCTTCTGTAAGGGTATGTGCCCACATAGTGGTTTAGTGACGTTCAAACCGTCAGTAAACCGGTGGAAATTTGCAGGAGCCTAGAGTTCTGAGCTCTGAAGTCTCCAGCTGTTTCCCAGCGGTTTCCCAGCGTTTTTTTTCAGCGTGTGCACAGCGTTTTTCAGTCGTTTTTTCCGGCGTTTTTTCCGGCGGTTTTCTATGGTGGATTTTGTTCATGAAAACGACCAAAAACCGCTGAGAAGAATTGACATGTTGTATGCTCCTAAACCGCTAGGAAACCTCTCAACCTCTGGCAGATCCGCTCACATAAGCCCACTATGTGTGCACAGCGTTTTCTAAATTACATAGGGTTACTTGTAAGTCCTAACGCTGCTTAGGATTTACATAAATTTAAATAAAACTTATGCTAAACCGCCGGCGGTTTTTGCTGCTAAACCGACGTTAAACTACTATGTGGGCACATACCCTAATACTTTGAGATTTTCCTTTTTCTAAATATGGATGGAAAATCTTCAGCAAATCTGCAACAAACCAAGCCCGTAATTATCTATTTTTCTTTGATTCTACTTTGATATAAAAAATGATAGCTGAGAAATCTATGAATCAATCTTCTACAGGTAATCCAGGAGCATAGCCCCCTTTTCACTGTATAATAGCAAGTTATTAAATTGTTGTCCAGTAGTTTTATATTGATGGCCATTCTTTAGTGTAAGTAATCAATTTCACATCCCCACCAATTATCTTTTTGTAGGTCCTGCGATCGTTTCCACTGAAGTGAATGGGAGCAGAGCTGCATTACCAGAGAGGGGCTATTACTTAGGCCCCATTCACACACTGCTTTTTTTGCTGCGTATTTTTACGCACAAGCTCAAAAAAAGCCTGGAGTGGAACAATCAAAACCAGAAGTGGCACACTCAGAGGAAAGGTCTAATGGCCGCTTTACACGCCCCAATATTGTTACAATATTGGATACAATGGCACGGGAGCGCGCACGTTTTTGGCACTAGTCCAAGATCGCATAGGAGATGTTACAGGGAGAAATCGGCAGGCTACTCAACTGCGATGTCTACGCCCCCTCCTTTGCGCTGTGTATGAGCGACCCAGGAAATGACCATTTAACATGGGAGTGAATAAGGGAAGTTGTGCTCCAAATCGTAGTTGCGCTGTCACACAACACGATCCTGCCAGATCGTCCATTCAATATCGGGCAGTTGGAGAGCCTGCACAATTCCCCAACGATATAGTTTTGGCATCGGTCTTGCATCGCATTGCCCATTTACACCTCACAACGCACGAACGATATCGGCGGGAACGGCCGAACCACGTGACTTTTTGGACAACGATATCATGCCGTGTAAAGTGGCCATAATAGAAACAAGTGCTCCACTTATATGTTTAATTACCTACTCCTGGTTTGTGATGAGCTTGTGCTTAAAAATACGCAGCAAAAAAAGCAGTGTGTGAATGGGGCCTTAGTGTATAGAGAAGCGGTGTTCAGTTCCATAACCCGTGCTCTATTTACTATTGGATAGCCGGGGGTCAGACCACCATCGATCTGCTATTAATGATTTCTGACCTGTACAATCCCTATAATTCTTGTTTTACATGAATTCTACAAAACTATTTACTTTAGGAATATGCAGAAAATCCTGCAGACTTATGGCCACTTTACACACACAAACTTATCTGTCCAACTTCTGAACAACTTACTGGTTGCAGTGAAATCATGGACACATTGTTCCATTTGTACACAGCCACAAAATGGAGCAATGTGTCCATGATTTCACTGCAACCAGTAAGTTGTTCAGAAGTTGGACAGATAGGTTGGTGTGTGTAAAGTGGCCCTTACACCAACTGTGGACAAATTTATTTCCTATTAAAGGAAAATGTCCTATTAAAGGAAAGCAACCATCAAAATTGAGCATTGTTTAAATCAGATTTTTTGTTGCATTTTTTTTTTTAATTTTGCGATATGTATTTTTATATATCATGATATTTATTAAAAAAGAAAATAAAATAGTAATATTGCAAATTCCACACTAGCTGCTGGAGCTTTGTTAGGCTGCGTTCACATGCGTTTCACTCGGATGCGTTTATTCTCAGCGCCCTCCCAACGCAATCTGTTGCATTTTTTTGTGCATCTGAGGATGCTTGCTTCGTATGCAAGCGTCCTGAAGCGCACAAAAAATGCATTGAAGTGAATGGAGATTCACTGCCATCTGCAGGTCACCGCAGCCAATGCAGCATTTTTTTTTTTTTATTGTATTTGTGATGAAATCCACAGCTCCTCCCAGCCCATTTCCTGTTCTGGATTGTGCAGAGTCTCCCTCTCTCTCTCCCTCTATGTCTCCGCCCAACCACTGTATAATGGGTTTTAATGGTCAGTAATACATTCCTATGGGGAATAATTCTGTCAACACATGCAGATAATCAACGCTGCATTGACAGAACAAACTATGCGTTTACGAATGCAGACGATCTGCAGCATTTACAAACACAGGGCCGGTTTTAGGCAAAGTGGGGCCCTGGGCAAAAGGTTAAAGTGGGCCCTAAATGCTCACATATTGCACCGTCACACTCACACATTTACATGTACATGTTTACATGGTTACATGTATAAGCACCGATTTCAGATTGGTAAATGAGTGTGATCTATAATATTCAAGTCAATCAGCGACTGTTTCCGGCCTTTTTACACAGGATGATGAAGAATGATGGGTGCAGAACAATCACCGGTAGAGCAATCTGTCCTCTACAGCAGGGGTCCCCAACCTTTTTTGCTCCGGGGACCGGTGTTAAGATAGATGATCTCCCCGAGGCCCGGCGGGGGGTGGGGAAGGGGGTGTTATAGGGGTGGGGCTTTGATCATATGGGGTGGGGCAATGTAGAAGGGGTGGGGTTTACTATCCTGTTTCACCAAAAGATGCACTACATCTTATTTGCGGGTAATGTCTTATTTCTCCATCCCCTTGCAGCGCTAGCCTCCTCCTTTGGCAGTCCCCAGCCTCCTCCTCTTGCAGCCCCCACCGTCCTCCTCCTCTTGCAGCCCTCACCGTCCTCCTCCTCTTGCAGCCCCCACTGTCCTCCTCCTCTTGTAGCCTCCACCGTCCTCCTTCTCTTGCAGCCTCCACTGTCCTCCTCCACTAGCAGCCTCCACCGTCCTCCTCCACTAGCAGCCTCCACCGTCCTCCTCCACTAGCAGCCTCCACCGTAGTCCTCCACTAGCAGCCTCCACTGTCCTCCTCCTCTTGCAGCCCCCACCGTCCTCCTCCTCTTGCAGCCCCCACTGTCCTCCTCCTCTTGCAGCCCCCACTGTCGTCCTCCTCTTGTAGCCTCCACCGTCCTCCTTCTCTTGCAGCCTCCACTGTCCTCCTCCACTAGCAGCCTCCACCATCCTCCTCCACTAGCAGCCTCCACCGTAGTCCTCCACTAGCAGCCTCCACTGTCCTCCTCCTCTTGCAGCCCCCACCATCCTCCTCCTCTTGCAGCCCCCACCGTCCTCCTCCTCTTGCAGCCCCCACTGTCCTCCTCCTCTTGCAGCCCCCACTGTCCTCCTCCTCTTGTAGCCTCCACCGTCCTCCTTCTCTTGCAGCCTCCACTGTCCTCCTCCACTAGCAGCCTCCACCGTCCTCCTCCACTAGCAGCCTCCACTTGCAGCCCCCACTGTCCTCCTCCTCTTGCAGCCCCCACTGTCCTCCTCTTCTTGTAGCCTCCACCGTCCTCCTTCTCTTGCAGCCTCGATCGTCCTCCTCCACTAGCAGCCTCCACCGTCCTCCTCCTCTTGCAGCCCCGACTGTCCTCCTCCTCTTGTAGCCTCCACCATCCTCCTTCTCTTGCAGCCTCCACCGTCCTCCTCCACTAGCAGCCTCCACCCTGCTCCTCCACTAGCAGCCTCCACCGTCCTCCTCCACTAGCAGCCTCCACCGTCCTCCTCCATTAGCAGCCTCCACCGTCCTCCACTAGCAGCCTGCACCGTCCTCCTCCATTAGCAGCCTCCACTGTCCTCCACTAGCAGCCTCCACCGTCGTCCTCCACTAGCAGCCTCCACCGTCTTCCTCCATTAGCAGCCTCCACTGTCCTCCTCCACTAGCAGCCTCCACCGTAGTCCTCCACTAGCAGCCTCCACCGTAGTCCTCCACTAGCAGCCTCCACCGTCCTCCTCCACTAGCAGCCTCTACCGTCCTCCTCCACTAGCAGCCTCTACCGTCCTCCTCCACTAGCAGCCCCCACTATCTCCATGCAGCCCCCAATATTGTGCCCCCCATCATCTGTGTGGTGTGCGTGTGTCTCTTCGTGGTGTGTGTGTCCCTGTGGGGTGAGTGCATGTGTCCCTATAGGGTGGCTATGTGTGTGTGTCCCTGTGGGGGGGTCTGTGTGGTGTGTGTCTGTGTTATGTGTGTCTCTTTGTGGTGTGTGTGTCCCTGTGGGGTGAGTGCATGTGTCGCTATAGAGTGTGTGTGTGTCCCCTTGGGGGGTGTGTCTCTGTGTTGTGTGTGTCTCTTTGTGGTGTGTATTTGTTCGGGTGCGTGGTGAGTATCCAATGTTGGGGCTGTACTTTAGCGACTATACACTTGCTGTTACTTTGTGTGCGTGTGGTGTATATACATGTCCCTGTGTGTGGTGAATATCTCATGTTGGGGCCCCACCTTAGTGACTATATGCTGGTATGTGCTGTTAGTCTTTGGTGCTATCATTAAGCCCCTCTCATTCACAACTGTCAACTGGTAACTGTCACTTTTTCCCCATTATGTCGATAGGGGCAAAATTGTTTGGTGAATTGGAATGCGCGGGGTTAAAATTTCGCCTCACAACATAGCCTATCACGCTCCCGGGGTCCAGACGTGTGACTGTGCAAAATTTTGTCTCTATAGCTGACAGCTGTCGATTTTCCTCCCACACGTTTCCTTTCCCTTTTTTCCCATTATGTAGATAGGGGCAAAATTGTTTGGTGAACTGGAACGCGCAGGGTTAAAATTTCGCCTCACAACATAGCCTATGACGCTCTCGGGGTCCAGACGTGTGACTCTGCAAAATTTTGCAGCTGTAGCTGCGACGGTGTAGATGCCAATCCCGGATATACACACACACATACACACATACACACATTCAGCTTTATATATTAGATAGCTGTAGTACCCGGCTACGCCCGGGTTAATAAATAACTGCTGTTAGCTATAACAACATTGAATTTGAATTTGTCATATTAATGACCTGTAGGAAAATAGAAGCTGAGCTGTGATTGGTTGCTATAGGCAGCCTAATAAATCTCCAGCCAACAGTAATCCCTCCCCCTGGCCGGGCAGTATATGTTACCTCACACATACACATAATAGACGGCTCATGTGACTGACATCTGCCTTAATTCCCTATATGGCACGTGTTGCACATTGGCTGTTTGTAATCAGATGTTTATGTTTGGAAAATAAAGATAGCACACGTATGAGGCGAGTTGTGTGAGGTGATTTGTGCACATCTGTGTTTGTCTGTGTGGTGTGTGTGTCCCTATAGGGAGTGTATGTGTGTGTCCCTGTGTGGGGGGTCTGTGTGGTGTGTGTATCTGTGTTGTGTGTGTCTCTTTGTGGTGTGTGTGTGTCCCTGTGCGGTGTGTGCATGTGTCCCTATAGGGTGTGTATGTGTGTGTCCCTGTGTGGGGGGGTCTGTGTGGTGTGTGTCTCTGTTGTGTGTGTCTCTTTGTGGTGTGTGTGTGTCCCTGTGCGGTGTGTGCATGTGTCCCTATAGGGAGTGTATGTGTGTGTGTCCCTGTGGGGGGGTCTGTGTGGTGTGTGTGTGTGTCTCTTTGTGGTGTGTGTCCCTGTGGGGTGAGTGCATGTGTCCCTATAGGGTGGCTATGTGTGTGTGTCCCTGTGGGGGGGGTCTGTGTGGTGTGTGTGTGTCTCTTTAAGGTGTGTGTCCCTGTGGGGTGAGTGCATGTGTCGCTATAGAGTGTGTGTGTGTGTCCCCTTGAGGGAGGTGTGTGTCTCTGTGTTGTGTGTCTCTTTGTGGTGTGTGTGTGTTTGTTCGGGTGAGTGGTGAGTATCCAATGTTGGGGCTGCACTTTAGCGACTATACACTTGCTGTTACTCTTTGTGTGCATGTGGTGTGTATACATGTCGCCGTGCGTGGTGAATATCTCATATTGGGGCCCCATCTTAGTGACTATATGCTGGTATGTGCTGTTAGTCTTTGGTGCTATCATTAAGCCCCTCTTATTCACAACTGTCATCTGGTAACTGTCACTTTTCCCCCATTATGTAGATAGGGGCAAAATTGTTTGGTGAATTGGAATGCGCGGGGTTAAAATTTCGCCTCACAATATAGCCTATGACGCTCCTGGGGTCCAGACGTGTGACTGTGCAAAATTTTGTCTCTATAGCTGACAGCTGTCGATTTTCCTCCAACAGTTTTCCATGCACCTTTTCCCCATTATATAGATAGGGGCAAAATTGTTTGGTCAACTGGAACGTGCAGGGTTAAAATTTCGCCTCACAACATAGCCTATGACGCTCCCGGGGTCTAGACGTGTGACTGTGCAAAATTTTGTAGCTGTAGTTGCGACGGTGTAGATGCCAATCCCGGATATACACACATACACACACATACATACACACATTCAGCTTTATATATTAGATGTTAACTATATGGTAAAAGTGACTTCATAAGTTGATTATCTAGGTCAGAATAAGAAGATACTGAACATTTTTTTATTTCAATCATAAATACAGAAATGTGTAAAAAAATAAATAAATAAAAATAAAAATTTGCTTTATTTGCCTTTTTCCGAGACCCATTATGTTTTAATGTTTGAAGATACAGGGCTATGTGAGGGCTTACTTTATGTGCCCTGAGCTGACATTTTTACTGATATCATTTTGAGTCAGATACAATATTTTAATCGCCTTTTATTGCATTGTATTGTAACAACGTGGTGGCCCAAAAAACATAATTCTGGCATTTTTATTTTTTTCCAGTTACACCATTTACCAATTGGGTTAATTTACTTCATATATTGATAGTTTAGATTCCTATAAACGCAGCGATACCAAATATGTGTATTTTTTAATTTTTTTTTACTGTTTTATTGCTATTTTCAGTTCAGCTCCTTTGGGGGCCCCTAAGAGAGTGCGGGCCCTGGGCAACTGCCCAGTCTGCCCCCCCAATGCCACCCCTGTACAAACGATAATGTGAAAGTAGCCTAAGTTCTTTCTTCAGATTCTCACAGTGGATTTCCCTAGTGGCGGACACAGACATAAAAAGGCCCCTGTTTAAGAACAGTATATGGGCCCTTTACAGTCCAATACTTCTGTATATAGCAGATTCAACTCACTGCTTTGAAGATGGAGGTTTACCTCGTAGGCTGCACCAATGATGTGTCTGTCCCTGGATTTCATCCTTTGCAATTCCTTCCTTGGATATTTTTGTGTGTAGTTAAGAGTTCCTCTAAATCTTTCAGTGTTTAAGCTATTACAGGAATCAAATACATTGAGGTTGATTTACTAATCCTGTCTAATACGTAGAGAGTATAAACTTGGATTAGACAGTCTGAAGATGTGCCAAATTTATTTCAGCGGCTAATACTGGATGATAACTGTGGCGCTTCTTTAATAAGAATATGATAGCACGTAACTCACCCCCATGGCTGTGGGGTACTCAGAAATGTGCTGGTTTGGTCTCTCAGGGACGCACGGGGGCTGAGACCTGGCTCCATGGCCCTGTGGAGTCATTAAAAATGTGGTGAAAGTGTTTTAGGGATAATGAATAGTGACGCCACCCGTGTTTTGTAGCTATGGGTGGCCAACGATGCTGCAGTACCTCTGGGGACGATGGACGGGCAGCTGGGATAGTGTGGTTCCCCACGGGTGGAGCAGATCCCCAGGCCAGTGGATGTCGTAAGGTCATTGGGGTGCAGGACGGAGTGCGCAAAGTATCAGACAGATTCACGGTTGTTGGTTCGTCAGGTCCTTTACTGGTGGTACTGGTCCCAGGACAGGTGATGTTACTAGGAGTCCGTGCAACCTGGGAGCAACTTGGGGTTCTTCTCTGCCGACAAGTTCTGAGCCCTCCCTGCTGTGCTCTCTCTACGTGTCCCTGCTGCTGGTTAAGCTGAGCTGCGGCCCTCTCTTCCTGCGTGTGCCGGTATGGCAGGAAGCTCGAGTCCTTCTCCAGCCCCACTTCTCGGGTGGCTACTCCTGGGTTCTTCATGCTGCTTTGTCTGCGGGCACTTTAGTGTGGCTGGGGGACTTGGTATCCTCCACTCTCCGGTGTTGGCTGCCGGGACATTAGACTCTGCACAGCCTCAGACTCCTGTGTCTGGTTCTTGGCTTTTTTTTACACTGGGGGGAGCTCGACACTACTCCACTTCCTTGGCTCTCCTCGGCTTCCTCAGACCATTTCCTATGGGTCCCTCAAGCTAGGCTTTAGCTTTCCTGGGACAAGCTTAGCACTGCTCCAGTCCACAGGATGTCTTCCTCAGTCCTCCTAGGAACTGAACTAAACTAACTCCGCCCCAGACCAGAATTTATAGGGGAGCTGCCTGAAGGCAGAAAGGTGTTGTGTGCTTTGGTTTTGCCTGGTGTGAATACCCTCTGTTGCTCTCAGGTATGACACTACCCCCTGAGGGAGGTAGTCACATTGTGGCATCCGGACTCTGGGGTGCCACATATGTTTTTACCACTAAACTAAGAGCAGCATGAGGTAAGAACTGAGAGTCTGATTCCAGGGATGTGTCACTTTTTAGGCTCTGTGCTGTTATTTTAATACAAAGTGATTTTTCACAAGAGACTATCACTAGCAGGAGATTATCACTACATTGCAACCAGGCAAATCTGTGTAATCTTGCCCCACCACTGCTTAGTAGTTTGTTCACAATACAGAGTGTAAACAGGAACCTGCCAGTCAGGGGTGTGGGCTGGGTTATACACAGCCCAGAAGATGTAGCTCTGCTACATCTACATCAGACAAAACTGGGATTCTATCAAAACTGTGAAAGAGATCGGGTAAATAAATGTGCCCAATGCTTCCTTTTACATCTGGGTTGGGGAATCTTCAGCCTTTTTCTGCAGATTTCAGGGGAGGCCAGTTGCTGAAAGCCTTTTAAATGCTCCTTTTGTAATGGGGCTTATCGTTCCCTACTGTCCACCCCCATGTGGCTTCGGCAGCCAATGGAATGACCACAAACACCGGTATTGGGGATAATAGATGCCTTTACTTCAGCAGGAACGAGGGAATCCAACATGGAGTATATGTTAAACAGTCTCACGTGAGTAGGCCACGATCAATACATTTTGAAGTTGAATACTGACATGAAATTGGGGTTCTGGAGCTTTAAGAGCATGGATTCTTTAGATATAGTGCTTGTAAGTTGTTACAGGAAGATTCAGAGTCTTTGTGTGGCTTAAAGAAGAAGATTATATATAGCAAGATAGTTGTAGAGACCTAAGAGTCCTGGGGTAATTACACAGCTAGTCACAGCATGTACAAAAATACATCTGGTAGAGCACATGTGGGGTCTGGACAGCGAGAATCCACAGTAGGGTAGAAAGCTTTTAGCATACTGTCTGTGGAAGACAGAGAAGGATTCTAGGCCTTGGCCTTGCCAGCAGATCTTGTGGTAAAGGAAGTCTCAACGTGTGCTTTGCTCCATGTGGCATCTTGTCCAGAAATGGGGGATCTCCAGCCCTGTCTATCTAGACAAACAGAGCCCTGTGTCTGCGTTACTGGTCAGTAGGACAATTCTCAATTTACATGTCAGATTCTTACAATGCAAAGTTCGATAAACTATACATTTTCACAAGTAGATGATGCTGGAACACAGCAAATGAGAAATACCTGCGAAAGGCATGAAAAATGCATGATATGACTTAGGCGGCCGTCACACGCACAGATATCTAGAACGATATTGTAAGCGATCACGTGCACGCGCGATCGCTTACAATATCGCTCACATCGCTAGTGAGATGTCACACAGACAGACTCACCAGCGATGTGGACCAGCGAGATCGCTGGTAACTATGGTACACATCGGGTAACTAGGCGCCGCGCGTCGCTTAGTTACCCGATGTGTACCATAGTTACCATCTCCCAGCATAGGCTCTGCCGCTGGGAGATCGTTCATCGTGGTGTCATACACCACGATGAAGCAGATCGCTAAATCGTAAATCGCTAGATCTGAGGTCCGGACCTCAGATCTCGATTTTGCAATTTGATCAGATCTCGCTCGTCGTATCTTGCCGTCACACGCACAGACATCGCTCACGCGATGTTTAATCTGCCGCGTTCAAGCGATATCTTGCGCGATATCTGTGCGTGTGACGGCCGCCTTAAATGAAAATGCATATCTAACACTCACTAATAACAGTAGAGGGGTATCTAGAGAGTGAGCTGTAGTGTGCAGTGACTAATTATGGTCCAAAAGTACCTAAAGGAAAAGACACAATATGGACCGGGACACTACTCTTACATTGCAAGCATGCATGCTCAACAATTGCTACAGAATGTTACAATACATTACCAGGATTAGGATGTATTTTGTGGGTAAAGTCAGCACCCTCTGCGCTCTAGCCCAACCAATGATGATAGCAGTGGCAGCCCCACTGTGATGTATCATACTTTTTGAATTAAGACGCACCAGACCATAGTCTGGTCATAGCACCCAGATTTCAGAGGAGAAAAATAAGAAAAAAAATGTGAAGCAAAAATGTGCTCATGATGCATTGTTATGGTGGGGGGGTCTGCTGCTGACACTGTTATGGGGATAATGTCTGCCAATTCTGTCCTATTGTCCTTCATCCTGGACCTCTTCCAGGTATATATGTCCCCCAACCTGGAATATAAGGCCCCCATCCTGGAACATGGCCCCCATCCTGGTATATATGATCCTCTCTCAGCACACACATCTATTATATAAAACCCGAAGGCCACTTCCGGCCAATCCGGCCAACTTCCGTGATGGCCTCCGACCTGTGTAATCAGACCGGAACCGGAAGTGGGCGCTTTAGCGCCCACCAGACCCACGAGCGGTGAGCGCGTAGCGCTCACTGCGAGCCGTTAAACTCCCACGACCCCTGTTTCCCGGCACCTCCTCTCTCCTCCGGCCCAGTCCTCCCGCTCCTCTCTCCGCCGCTCCAGCCCCTTCCTCCCGCTCCTCCTCCTCCCGCCGCTCAGTTCTCATCCTCCCCAATGTTGCAGCTCAGAGCGGAGGACATGCGGTTCTCCCGACGCCGCCCGCAGATGACCGGCATCAGCCGGTTCTCTCCCGCTTGCCACACATGCGGCTCCCCAGCTCCTGCGGCCCCCCCGCGGGTCCTCCTGCCCCCCCGCGGCTCCTGCGGGCCCCCCGCGGGTCGTCTTGCCCCCCCCGCGGGTCGTCTTGCCCCCCCGCGGGTCGTCTTGCCCCCCCGCGGGTCGTCTTGCCCCCCCGCGGGTCGTCCTGCCCCCCCGCGGCTCCTGCAGCCCCCCGCAGCTACTCATGCCCCCCCGCAGCTCCTGTGGGCCCCCCCGGGTCATCCTGCCCCCCCCGCGGCTCCTGCGGCCCATCGCGGGTCGTCCTGCCCCCCCGCGGCTCCTGCGGCCCCCCGCAGCTACTCCTGCCCCCTGCGGGACCCCCGCGGGTCGTCCTGCCCCCCCGCGGCTCCTGCTGCCCCCACCCTGCTTGCTTCTACTAAAAATAAAAAATGCCTCATAGAGGATACTCACCCGTCCGCCGGCGCGCTCCATCTACGTCCTATAGCTCCATGGCTTCAAGACCTGTGGTTGCCTGGGAAACCGATCAGCTGATCGGTTTCCCAGTCAACCACAGGTCCTGCGAGCCACCACACGGGTGAGTATCCTCCCATCCATCCTGCCCCTACCCCCCACCGGCTCCAACCTGCCCCCTCCCCGCTCCATAGCACACATCCCCCTCTGCTCCATCCTGCCCCCCCCTCCATCCTGCCTGCCCCCCCTCCACCGCCTCCATCCTGCCCCCCCACAACAGTTCCATCCTGCCCCCCCGGCTCCAACCTACCCCCCACCCCCGCTGACTCCATCCTGCCCCCCCCACACCAGCTCCATCCTGCCCCCCCACCGGCTCCATCCTGCACCCCCGCCCGCTCCATCCTACCCCCCCACCGCCTCCATCATGCCCCCCACCACACCAGCTCCATCCTGCTCCCCCCCCACCAGCTCCATCCTGCCACCCCACCGACTTCATCATGCCCCCCCCGCCAACTCCATCCTGCCCCCCCCACCAGCTCCATCCTGCCCCCTTCCCACACCAGCTCCATCCTGCCCCCTCGCCCGCTCCATCCTCACCCCCCGCCAGCTCCATTCCACCCCCCCCACCCGCTCCATCCTGTGCCCCCCCCCTCGGCTCCATCCTGCCCCCCACGCCGCTTCCATCCTGCCCCCCTGCCCGCTCCATCCTACCCCCCCGCCTGCTCCATCCTGCCCCCCCACACACACCAGCTCCATTCTGCCCCCCCGCCACCTCCATCCTGCCCCCCCCCCCGCCAGCTCCATCCTGCCCCCCCCCCCTGGCTCCATCCTGCCCCCCCTCCGGCTCCATCCTGCCCCCCCTCCGGCTCCATCCTGCCCCCAGCCGGCTCCATCCTACCCCCCCGCCGGCTCCATCCTGCCCCCAGCTGACTCCATCCTGGCCCCCCCCGCCAGCTCCATCCTGCCCCCCCCCCCGCCAGCTCCATCCTGCCCCACCCCCCCCTCGGCTCCATCCCCCCCCCCACACCAGCTCCATCCTGCTTCCCCCCGCTGGCTCCGTCCTGCCCTCACCCCTCCACGCCCCCCCCCCCGCTCCATCCTTGCGCTCTCTCCCCCCCGCCCACCCCCCGCGGCTCCATCCTCGCTCCATCCTTCCCCCCCCGCCGGCTCCATCCTTCCCCCCCGCCGGCTCCATCCTTCCCCCCCGCCGGCTCCATCCTTCCCCCCCTGCCGGCTCCCACCGCCCCCCCTGCCGCTCCATCCTGCCCCCCCCTGCCCGGCTCAATCCTGCCCCCCCCGCCGGCTCCATCCTGCCCCCTGCCGCCCCCTCCCCCCCCCCACGGCTCCATGCCTCGGCCACCCCCCCCCGCCAGCCTCCACCGCGCTCCTCCCCCCCCCCCGGACTCCCATCCTTGCCCCTGCCGGCTCCATCCTGCCCCACCCCCCCATCGGCTCCATCCTGCCCCTCCCGGCTGCATCCTGCCCCCCGCCCGCTCCTATCCTATCCACCCCCGCCGCTCCATCCTTCCCCCCGCGCTCCATCCTGCCCCCCCCGCCCGCTCCTACCCCCCCCACCCTGCTCATCCTGCCCTCCCCCACCAGCTCTCCGCCCCCCCCCCGTCCTCCATCCTGCCCCCCCCCCTCGCTCCATCCTGCCCTCCCCCACCCCCCTCGGCTCCATCCTGCCCCTCCCCGCTGCATCCATCCTGTCCCCCGCGCCTTCCATCCTGATCCCCCGCCCGCCTCCATCCTGCCCCCCCGCAGCTCCATCCTGCCCCCCCGCCGCCTCCATCGTTCTGCCCTGCTCGCTCCTCCTGCTTCCCGCCACTATCCTGTCCCGTTCCCTCCATCCTGCCCCGCTCCCTCCATCCTGCCCTTCGCCACCATCCTGCCTCGCTCGCTCCATCCTGCCCCCGCCACCATCCTGCCCCGCCGCCTTCATCCTACCCCGCCGCCTCCATCCTGCCTCGCCGGCTCCATCCTGCCCCGCCGCCTCCATCCTGTCCCCCCACCACCGTTCTGCCCCGCTCGCTCCATGCTACCCCGCTCGCACCATCCTGCCCCGCCGCCTCCATCCTGCCCTGCCGGCTCCATCCTGCCCCCACCTCCGCCACATCCTGCTCCTCCGGCTCCATCCTGCTCCTCCGGCTCCATCCTGACCCTCCCGCCCCCCGAGTCCATCCTTTCCCTCCCCCCGCTCCATCCTGCCCCGCTCGCTCCATCCTGCCTCCACTCCACCCCCCGTCACCATCCTGCCCCCCTAATCCATCCTGCCCCCCTGGCAGTTAGCGATCAGCTGAACGGTTTCCCAGGCAACGACGGGTCCTAAACCCCTGTAGGACCTAGAAGACGAAGGTGGAGCGAGCCGGCGGTCAGGTGAGTATCCTCACTGAGGATTTTTTTATTTTTTGGAGGGAGGAGCGGGGGGGGGAGCTGAGTATGGCCATATACCATAGTGCTGCTATACATGTACTCTAATGTATCGCCATATACTAAAGTGCTGCTATACATGTACTGTAATGTATCGCCATATACTATAGTGCTGCTATACATGTGCTATACAATTCCACCATATACTATAGTGAAACTCTACATATACTGTAATATACTGTCATATACTATAGTCCTGTTATACATGTGCTGTAATGTATCGCCATATACTATAGCGCTGCTATACATGTACTCTAATGTATCGCCATATACCATAGCGCTGCTATACATGTGCTATAAAATACCCCCATATACTATAGTGCACCTGTACATACTGTAATATATTGCCATATACTATAGTGCTGCTATACATCTGCTATACTGTACCGCCATATACCATAGTGCTGCTATATCTAATATATAAAACATGAAGGCTCACTTCCGTCACTTTAGCCAGTACTTCCGTCACTTTGTGATCGCCAAAGTGACGTCACCACAGTGCTACACCCGTCCAGGGTGGACCAACATGCCGGCCCTAAGCGGAGCGGGACTCAGGCAACACCGCCACGCTTACGGCCGCCCCTACACTGCCTAAAACACACATCACGGGCGGGAGAAGACCGCCGTGATGTGTGCAGCCTGGAGGAGCAAAGGTGTGCCGAACGGTCATGTCGCCGCTCCAGCCTCCTCTCGCCTCACCCCTCCAGCCACATCTCTCCTCACCCCTCCAGCCACACCTCTCCTCACCCCTCCTGCCTCACCTCTCCTCACCCCTCCAGGGCCACCTCTCCTCACCCCTCCAGCCTCCCGCCACATCATACTCTGCTATCCACAGAGCCGCCTGTATACTCTGCTACCCACAGAGCTGCCTGTATGATCTGCTACCTTCAGAGCCCCCTGTATACTCTGCTACCCACTGACCCGCCTGTATACACACAATTCATTTCACCGCGCTCCCGATGCATCGGGCCCCTGACCACTGCTCTCTGGCCCGACCACTGCACTCTGGCCCTGACCACTGCACTCTGGCCCTGACCACTGCACTCTGGCCCTGACCACTGCACTCTGGCCCTGACCACTGCACTCTGGCCCTGACCACTGCACTCTGGCCCTGACCACTGCACTCTGGCCAAAGCAGACTATGAGCCACTGAGCCTCCATATACTCTGCTAACCACTCAGCCGCTGTATAGTCTGCTAACCACTGAGCCCCTGTATACCCTAATAACCATAGGCTAGCATACCCGATTCTTTAGAATCGGGCCGCCATCTAGTAAGAAATAAACAATTACAGATGCATCTCAATGAATTAGAATATCATCAAAAAGTGAATTTATTTCAGTAATTCAATACATAAAGTGAAATATTGTATATATTATATAGAGTCATTACAAACAGAGTGATCTATTTCAAATGTTTATTTCTGTTGATGATTATGGCTTACAGCCAATGAAATCCCAAAGGTCATTATCTCAGAAAATTAAAGTAGGGAGGATGAAGGGTTAAAAACCGTGCTGCGGTATTCCACAAAACATAAAAGGGTGAATTGGTGTTATTTATATTGATTTATTAGTCAGCGTGTTTTAGGGCTCCCTGAAATGCCCAGAAACATTGCAATATGATATTGATGTCTCATGGAATATGGCAGTGCAGTTTTTAACCCTTTATCCTCCCTACTCTATATGCACCATGCTGGAGACTGCAGCAGCCATAATATGCTTTCATAGTGGTTGTGACTCTCACAACTACCCAAGGTGAAGCCTCTGATACCTATTTAGGTAATATTTTACCTCTCATACCCTTCATCCTCCCTATTTTAACTTTCTGAGATGACCCTTAGGTTTTCATTGGCTGTAAGCTACAATCATCAACATTAACAGAAATAAAAACTTGAAATAGATCACTCTGTTTGTAATGACTATATATTATATGATTTTCACTTTTTGTATATTATTATTGAAATAAATACATTTTGTGATGTTATTCTAATTTATTGACATGCACCTGTATACTCACCATCTATTGCTCCTCTGCAGTGAGAT
This sequence comes from Allobates femoralis, assembly GCA_033576535.1. Lineage (NCBI taxonomy): Eukaryota > Metazoa > Chordata > Amphibia > Anura > Aromobatidae > Allobates > Allobates femoralis. Next base: position 223,278,765 of record JARQOC010000005.1, on the reverse strand, counting down.
GTCCTCTTCTCATGACAGCTGCTAACCAGCATGGAAGTGTCGAGCCCCAGGCCCTGGGGTACTCGGGTATCAGGCTCGGTGGGATGCTTCCCACGGGGGACGTCACAGGTGGCAGCGCCTGAGCCCATGGCCTGGGTGACACTTCAAAAAGGGATTATTTACAGGGGATAAGAGTTTGTCATGTGACACCACCTGTAATACCTGGGGATGGGTCACCAGCGCCGCCACAGTCCGCAAGAGGTAGATCGGCTGAGATGGCAAAGCTCCCTACAGGTAGAGCTGGTCCAACGGGGCAGCGTTCCTGAAAACAAGCAGGTTGATGGAGAAAACCACACACAGGCAAAGTCACTTTCTCCCGGGTACTTTACTGTAAACCTTTAGCAGCAACATACAAAGTCCACAGTTCAGCATCTGATGTTAGAATAACAGGTAGCTCAACGGGTGGCTGCAAGTGGATCCCAGGTGGTAAGGTGGAACCCGTGGTGTACCTGAGTTGACGAACTCGTGTCCTTTCTTCCCCGCCTAGGATGAGTCTATACCCAATGGCTCCTTGTAGGTAGTATTGGGGGTCCTCTCCCTTGTGGTGAGAAAGCAGGCAGACCGCTTCGTCTGGCAGGGTGCTGTGGCGATATACGGATTACAGCAGCTGGTTGCCGACTGCAAAGCTAGACCTTGGCCGGATCCTCGGGCCTGGCGTTCCCGTGGTGGACTGGAGAATCCCCTGGAGTATGGTCGCTCCACGCTTGGGTTCTCCCTTTCTCTCTAGGGCCTCGACTACACTCATCGGGCGCCCTCTTTCAGGATCTCATCAAGACCTCTTTCTCCTTCCCTCCGGATCGGCTTGAAACCATCCAGGTAAACCTTCCGCCTCATTCCACACTCTTTCTTTTCTCCTCCTTCTCCGACTACTCCGCTCTCTGAGATGCCCATTGTCTGACTATTCTCTCTCCTGACTCTTTTGCTGATGTGCGTAACAGGAAGGTATTGCATCCCTGACTGAAGATGTAATATCTTCCTTCTCAGTGATGAAATAGTTAAATCCAGAGCTCCATATACCACATGCACCACTCAGAGGTAGAGGGCCAATCAGGTCCTGGTGGGAGGGGTGTAAGGTGTAGTGTGTGGGGGAAGTTAGAAAAGAGTAGTAGTTGGAGGGAGTCGTGTTCAGGAAAAAGGAGGAGAAGGAGCAGGAGTCTGCACAGTGCCGTGCAGCCCTGAAAAGGCAACTTAACCGGGAGGGCACCAACAAGCGGTGACCCAGACCAGAAAGCGGGCAGCAAAGCAACTAAGCAACGGGTAAAAAGACACCTATGCCCCAGTCCTACTAGACACCGGTTCCGAGGCAGTCAAACGTCTACCGCTGTCCTGCAAAACTGGAGTGACGGAGTAGCTTCTTAGGAGCGCCTCACTACAGCCGCTAACCCAGCAGTCTTACCAGCAGGGTACCTGACTCACCGTAGCCGGGGGTACACAGAGCAGGAGTTGTTTCTCCTCCAGTCACGGAACCGCGCCTGCGGTGGTGTAGGCCCAGTGGTCCAGATCAATAGGGGAAATGGCGGACCAGTAGGGGTAGTTTGTCTTCATGACGCCACCTGCGGGTGTTCTGGTAACTTTACCAGCGCTGCGGGTTCTCCGGGGATGTTAAGCAGCTAGATGGGACGCTCCCCACAGGATGAGCGGGAGTCCCCGGAGCTGGGAGCTGCGCAAGATGTTGTGAGGCAGCTGCGGGATGCTGCGCGCCAAATCCAGGAGTAACGCACAACCACACAAAGTGTCTTTTAGGTACCTTTACTGGGTGGTAATCAGGTACACTCGGACCGAGATAGTGAAGTCAGCACTTCTGGAGGTTCACAGCAAGCAGTGTTAGGCTTCCTTTCTCTAGTTCTCTGATTATGGTCGAGTGGATGTGGAATCCAGCCGGATCGGGCAATGTGTTCAATGGAACTTGCTTCACCTGGTTAACAGCACTGAGGGCACTGTAAAAGGGTCTGAGCAGGATCAGTACTCTTCCCTGGGCTCTAGTGGGTAGGTGCATCAGGTGGGAACAGGTGGCTAAACCTCCTGTCGATGGTGCTGGTTCTCTGTGATGGCTGGGTGGCTCTCACAGCTTCGGTTCCAGTAACCGGTTTGTAAGGAAAGAGTCAGAATAACTCTGTTTTCCTGAGAGGTGTTCTCCTTCTTCCTCTTATCCCAGTTGCAGGGATTTCCTCACTTGCTAGCTGGCTGGTGGGGCCTAGTGTGTTCCTCATAGGGTGGAGGTTACACACAGGCTGGCAGCTCTTGTAGTGACTGCACACACTCTGGTGTTTCTCCCTCCAAGACTCTATTTATAGGGGGGAACTGGCTCAAAGTGACCAGTGGAGCTCCCCCTAGAGGCTCGGGGTGAAACCAGGTGTTCTAAGGTGTTGTTGTGTTGTTTGGTGTTTTGTGAGTTTGCTTTGCTGTTACTTACTCCAGTCGTGCCCTAAGGATTTCTGTGGTGCCCAACAGGTGCCAGGGTGCCACATTCCCCCTTAGTTAAACTCAGTTCTCCCAGCTGAGCAAAAAGTTCTTTTTACAACTTAACACTAAGCATTTTATAACAGAGTCTTAAGGAAAAATGACAAAAATCACTGAAAAGGAAGTGAAAAATATGAAAAAGGTGAAAAGCAGTCCATACGGCACTAGTCCATCTGCCGCAGGCTGGAAAAGGTAAAGTTAGTGGTCACACAAGTCCTGTGACAATTGTCCAAAGTTTATGAAAAGGGAAAAGGTAAAGTCCACACATATTTAAACTTTATACATTCCCTACGGGTGTCTCTGCTTGGGAGGCCGGTACTACCCTTCTATACCTTACCAGGCGCTTTCTGTCCCCAACTTGATATACTTGGGACAGAGGCCAGTTCCTCCACCCTTCTGTACACTACTTTTTACAGGTTTTGAAAACTGGATACTATTTACAAACACTTACAGGTAATTGTTCCACTACATTTTAAACCCATTCTCCAAGTTAGTTTGGGGCTTGTCCTAATGTACTACGTGTGGATCTGCGTAGTGTGGGTGTTTCCAAAGCTGTTGGTGTAGTGTACGAAGTGGTTGTTGGTGGTAGTGTAGGTAGTCGTCTACGAGTACTTTGCGTAAGGCCATAGTAAGTGCGGAGTCTATCAACTGGACTAACTTCTGTAAGTAGTTGAGTAGGGATGGCTTCTCTTACTGTGGGACTAGCAGGTTGACCGATTACAGGAATCTCAGGTTCCATAATAACAGGCTGCAATTCTTGCACTTGAACTTGTTCTTGTTGGACTTGTTGGATTGTCATTGGTTGCTGATTTTCTACAGCCTGGTAGAAATGCATAACTGGTATGAGGAATGCTTCACCGCATTGTGGCCAGTCAGCTGGTAAGTATCCAATGTCTGTAAGGACTAGATTTTCTTTTGTTTCTTCATCTGTAGTTATGGCAGGGTAACTGGTTGCTTGTGGGATTAACTGTGCTGGACATTTCTTCAAATGATCCCTTGAGACAGTTGCAATAGTATTCCCATTATCTTTACTGATAACGCAAGTTTTTGAGTTGTCATAGTGTGACGGCATAACGGTGTAGGGTATAGATTCCCAACTGTTATCCAATTTGTTGGTTTTTCGCTTTCTTTTTAGCACTACGTCTCCTGTAGCTAAAGGTTCAGCTGAGGCGTGCTTGTTAAAGTCTTTTTCTTGCTTGGTTCTGCTGATTTCTAGGTTTCTTTCAACACTTTCTTGTACTTTCCTGTAATGTTCTTGGCGTTGGCTGACCCAGTCTTCATCAGAAGAGTCTTCTGTGGGTTCGATGGTTCCCATCTGCAAATCAATAGGCAGTTTACCTGGTCTTGCTCGCATCAAGTAAGCAGGTGTATAGTTTGTTGAACTGACAGGTATGTGGTTGTAGATGTCCACGAGATCTGGAAGTTTCTCTGGCCATTGATTTCTCTCTTCAACTGGTAAGGTCTTGAGCATGTCAATGACTATGTGGTTCATCTTCTCACATAAACCGTTCATCTGGGGATGATAAGGTGTTGTGCGGATCTTCTTACACCCATATAGCCCTAAGAATTCTTGGAACAGAGCTGATTCGAAGGCTGGCCCTTGGTCAGTTAAGACTTGGTCTGGATACCCATGGGGGCGACAGAAGTAACTCTGGAACGCTTTGGCTGCTACCTCAGCAGTTAAATCCTTAACTGGAACTACTACCAGGAATCTTGAGTAGTGATCAACGATGGTGAGAGCGTAGGTGTACCCGGTTCGACTTGGGGTAAGCTTCACATGGTCGAGAGCAACTATTTCAAGAGGTTTGGTGGTAATGATCGGCTGCAACGGAGCTTTCTGAGACAGATGGTCTTTCCTTCGAAGGTGACATGGTCCACAGTTTTTACACCATTTGTCAATTGAGCCTCGCATACCGACCCAGTAGAACCGATCCTTCAGGAGTCTCTCCAGCTTCTTCCATCCAAAGTGTCTGGCATCGTCATGGTATGCTTCAATGATCATCTGGACTTCAGTCTTGGGAACTACAATCTGCCAGATGAGTTCATGGGTTCTTGGATTGAGGTATCTTCTGCATAGTTTTCCTTGGTAGACAAACAACCTTCCTTTCTCCTTCCACAGGCGTTTAGCAGTTGATGAGGCATCAGAGTCCATGTTGGCGTGTTCTTGAGTGATTAGATCCCTTACCAGGCTGACATCTGGGTCGTTGGCCTGAGCCTCCTTCCAGTCATGGTGAGGTAACGGGTTCACGGTCCTCTCTACACGTGTCTGGTTTCTCTGTTGACATGTTGCTGCACCCGAACGGTGGAAAGCAGATAGTTCAATCTCTTCCAGGTCATCTATGTCTTCTCCCTCTTCAGGAAGGTGAGGCATTCTGGACAGGGCATCAGCATTGCCGTTCTTGTGACCTGCCCGCTACTTTACAGTGAAGTCGTAGTTAGAGAGTCTTGCTACCCAACGCTGTTCGAGGGCTCCCAGCTTTGCAGTCTCTAAGTGTGTTAGAGGGTTGTTATCTGTGAAAGCTGTGAACGGGGCGGATGACAGGTAATGCTTGAAACGCTCTGTGATTGCCCAGACCAGGGCCATGAACTCCAGCTTGAAGGAGCTGTAATTCTCCGGGTTCCTTTCTGTGGGACGGAGCTTTCTGCTGGCGTAGGCTATCACCTTCTCCTTGCCCTGCTGGCGTTGAGCTAGGACTGCTATTAAACCTTCATTACTTGCATCGGTGTACAATAAAAACGGGAGATTGTAGTCAGGGTAGGCCAGGATTTCTTCTCCAGTTAAAGCATCTTTTAACGTTTGGAAGGACTTGTCCTGTTCTGGTCCCCAGTGGAACGGGGTCCCCTGATCTTGCCGTTTTTGGATTGACCTAAGAGATCTTGCATGGGGGCGGCTATCTTGGTATAGCCTTTGATGAAGCGTCGGTAGTACCCGACCAGTCCTAGAAATTGACGTACCTCTTTGTGGTTGGTTGGTGCTGGCCAGTCCTTGATGACGGTGACTTTATCCGGATCCGGTGCTACGCCTTCAGCGCTTACCACATGTCCTAGGTATTGGACCTTGGGTTTCAGCAGGTGGCACTTGGACGGTTTTAGTTTCATCCCGTACTTGGACAGTGACTCGAACACTTCACTCAGGTGCTGGAGGTGATCTTCATAGGTCTGAGAGTATACAATGACATCATCAAGGTATAACAGGACAGTCTCAAAGTTTTTGTGGCCCAAACAACACTCCATAAGTCTCTGAAATGTTCCTGGGGCATTGCACAACCCGAATGGCAACTGTTGAACTCGCATAAGCCCATAGGAGTAGTGAAGGCTGTCTTCTCACGATCCTCCTCTGCAACGGCAACCTGCCAGTACCCACTAGTAAGATCTAATGTGGAGAAGTAGTTGGCAGATTTGAGTGCAGCTAGTGACCCTTCTATGCGTGGTAACGGGTATGCATCTTTGTGTGTGACTTTGTTGATTTGCCTATAGTCTACGCACATCCTCATACTACCATCTTTCTTTTTAACCAGGACTAGTGGTGCGGCCCAGGGACTACAGCTATCCCTAATGACTCCTGCATTCTTCATGTCCTGAAGCATCTCTTTTGCTTTTTGGTAGTGAGTGGGTGGTATAGGCCTGTACCTTTCTTTGATAGGTGCATGGTTGTTTGTTGGGATATGATGTTGTACCCCTTTAATCCTCCCAAAGTCAAGTGGGTGTTTGCTGAACACTTGCTCGTACTCCCGAACTACCCGGTATACTCCATTTTTCTGGTGAGAGGGTGTATTGTCAGTTCCTACACTGAGTTCTTGACACCATTTCTCTAACTGATCTTTGGAGTGAGGGGGTTCATCAGTGACTGTTTGATTTGAGGATTTTACATCAATTACAGCATCATCTTTTACTTGGTACAATTTTGCGACAGTTGCATATCTTGGCAGTTTGACTTCGTCATCACCATAATTTAATATGCGTACGGGGACTCTCCACTTTCTTACGTCGACTAACCCTCTGGCTGTCAAGAGCGTAGGACTACTATCGGACATTACAGGTTCTACTACAGCTTGGTAGTCCTGCCCTCTGAGGCCTATGGCTGCTCGACACCAGATCATCATTTCACTTCTGGGTGGTACCACAATTGGAATGGGATCTTTAACCCTTACTCGGCCAATTTCACCATTTGACAATGTTACCTGTTGTTGATACACCAGAGCTCTGATCTGCTTTTGGATAGCCCTCTTTTCTCTGGGTTTACCGGCTTCAGCACTCTGTTGGAGTAAAAACAACACTTCATCGAGGCATTTGATCATGACATTGGTACCCAGTATTACATATGGATCCTTGTGGTTAGGCTTATCCTGAACCACTAAGATACCCTGGTTCTTCAACTGGACCCTTCCCACCTTTACTGTAGCCTCCCATTGTCCCTCTATTGTAACTAGTATACCATTAGTGGCTTCAATGTTCAAATCGGGGTTAGGGGGTTCTAGCTTAACATCGGGCCAGAACTGCTTGTAAAGGGTACTGGGAATGGATGTCACCTGGGATCCAGTGTCTATCAAGGCGGATATAGCGATGCCATCGATGACGATTGGTAAGTATGGACAGTCTCCCACATACTTGTGTTCCCAGTTGGTGGTTGGGCCTGTACAGTCTACTCCTGGGGTTGGCCCTTCTCGCCCAGGGGTCGCTCGTTTAAAGGACGGGATTGCAGGTTGCGTTCTCCTAAGTCGTTCTGCTGACTGTTGCGGCGTCTGTCAGGACTGCGGCGGTCTGTAGGTTTTCCTCGCGACGGCTGTGTCTTTCTCCTCATCCACGGGACGTCATCAGGACTGTCGGCGAGTAGAATCTTGTCCGATGACCTTGCATCTGTCTTGGGTCTTCTCCCAGTTTGTAGCTTGGCCACGTCTTTCATCAGCTGCTTGACATTAGCACACAGTTGATCAAACCGATCAGGTGTTACAGACTGTGCACTGGACTGAATCGCAGGGATTGGAGATGCTGCTGCCGACACGGAAAGGGTGTCAGCATACTGCTGCTGCAGTGAAGCGGGATCAGGTACTTCAGCGAGCCGTTGTCCCCAAACTGTTAAGTCTCTCAAGGTATCAAACTCTGCTCCAGGATTTTGTATGGACCACCAGCTTGCTTGCTTTCTATCCTCAGACAGTTTAAGGCCCACAATAAATTGTCCAATTAACGCTTTGTTTTCATCTCTGACACCATCAGGATCAACTTGCTTTAATAGTCTGAATGCTTCTTGCAAGCGCAGTGAATAATCGAGGACACTTTCTTGTGCCCCTTGGTTACAACGATAGAATGACAGTCTTAATTCAGCTTCAGTATGGCGCTCAAAAACCCGGGTTAATTTAGCGAATATCTGCTCCACAGATTCCTGAGTTTCTACAGGCCAGCTGCGGCTCTGCAGTTCAGCTGCGCCGGTTAACTGTCCCATAATAACTGAAGCTCTTTGCTTACCGGTCATCGGGTACATGTCCAGCGTCTGGCATATCTTTCTCTGGAAGTTCTCCAAGGTACTGGGTACACCGCTGTACTTAGGTAACCAGGTCGCATTAGGAACGTAGGGTAGAGACATCGGCATAATCGGAGCGGGTTGCGGTGGCATACCGCCGGCTTGTTGCTGTCCATCAAAAGGTATATTTTGAGGTGCCGCTTGGTTTAGCGGGGGTACCGCGTTGTTGGGAGCCGGGTTACTCATGGTCGCTCCCCCTTAATTAAGCGTAGCCTTTCCCTCGGTTTCAAACGGAAGTGTCGGCCTCGCGGTGAGGAGTGAGGCACCATGGGAGTTTCCGGTTCCTGCTGCGTACGGAGGAAGTTGTCAGAGCGTGGGGGCGGGGCCAATCTTCACGCCCTCTGCACAGTCACGACCCTTCTTTTCCCGCCTTTTCGCGCAGCAATGGCGGTTCAAATTTACAGTTCGATATTTACAGTCAATAAATAGCACACAATACCCGTGATAACGGGCCTGCTCGTATCCTGTTCGTGACGCCAAATTCTGACTCACCGTAGCCGGGGTACACGGAGCGGGCGTTATTTCTCCTCCAGTCACGGAACCGCGCCTGCGGTGGTGTAGGCCCGGTGGTCCAGATCAATAGGGGAAATGGCGGAACAGTAGGGGTAGTTTGTCTTCGTGACGCCACCTGCGGGTGTTCTGGTAACTTTACCAGCGCTGCGGGTTCTCCGGGGGATGTTAAGCAGCTAGATGGGACGCTCCCCACAGGATGAGCGGGAGTCCCCGGAGCCGGGAGCTGTGCAAGATGTTGTGAGGCAGCTGCGGGATGCTGCGCGCCAAATCCAGGAGTAACGCACAACCACACAAAGTCTCTTTTAGGTACCTTTACTGGGTGGTAATCAGGTACACTCGGACCGGGATAGTGAAGTCAGCACTTCTGGAGGTTCACAGCAAGCAGGCTTCCTTTCTCTAGTTCTCTGATTATGGTCGGGTGGATGTGGAATCCAGCCGGACCGGGCAGTGTGTTCAATGGAACTTGCTTCACCTGGTTAACAGCACTGAGGGCACTGTAAAAGAGGTGTTCTCCTTCTTCCTCTTATCCCAGTTGCAGGGATTTCCTCACTTGCTAGCTGGCTGGTGGGGCCTAGTGTCTTCCTCATAGGGTGGAGGTTTCACACAGGCTGGCAGCTCTTGTAGCGACTGCACACACTCTGGTGTTTCTCCCTCCAAGACTCTATTTATAGGGGGAACTGGCTCAAAGTGACCAGTGGAGCTCCCCCTAGAGGCTCGGGGTGAAACCAGGTGTTCTAAGGTGTTGTTGTGTTGTTTGGTGTTTTGTGAGTTTGCTTTGCTGTTACTTACTCCAGTCATGCCCTAAGGATTTCTGTGGTGCCCAACAGGTGCCAGGGTGCCACATACCTACCATTGGGCCTCTGGACCCTTCACAGCCTAGGTTGCAAACCCGGCTAAGGTAATCCAATAGAGATTCCCAATGCCTTGAACTGGTGCACTAAGGCATCGACAGCAACAAGAATAGGACAGTTAGTAACAGAGGAACACCGTGGAGCTCTGGACAGAGGCTGTTCATCACTGGGACCACCCGATCCATTACCTAACAAACTGTATACTGTGTACCGCACCGAACTTACAGTAAAGATCCATTACAGAGGAGCATTGTGTCAGTGCATTTCTTCCAGAACTGTTATTAACCTTGCTCACCAAACTACCCGAGCTGCCGCATTCCACCCAGTGCAGCTCCTGGCCCCGGGGAATACTGCTCATCCTGTGGGGAGCATCCCATCTAGCTGCCGCACATCACCCAGAGGCCCAAGCAGCGCCGGTGCCATCACCGGACTCCCACAGGTGGCGTCACAACAATCAAGAATTATCCCAATCCCTTAACCCCTTTTTATTTGATCACCGGGCCCCACAGCCTCAGGCGCGATACCGTGACAAGTGAAGCATTGCCTGAGACCTGTGAACCCGGCAACGGTGAGTCACTGACTTCCTTTGTTCCCCCTGGAGGTGAATCTATCCCCTCCCCCAGGTAACCTCCCACCGCTCAGCTAATGTGGGAGTGCAGGAATGGGTCCCACCAACCTAGGATCCACTTGCAGCTGGGGAAATTACACCTCTTTTACGGGTGCAATACCCCTCTGACGCCTGACTACATGGGGCGCCACAGAAGCGCACAGCACATGACATCACTGGTATGCCACATGCCCTCACATAACGTCAGCTGACAGAACATTCACTTCTCCCACGCTCAATGTGTGTGGGAAGCAGTGAATATCCACTTTCTGTAATAGCAGGCAGCGATCCTGCAGCTGCAGTAGCGGCTGTTCGGTGATCCCATGTACTGTTTAAGGAGTTTATGTGCTGCTCTCCCCGCCCACTTCACGGTGCAGGCTTCAGTGCTGAAAGGGCGGAGGGAGCAGTGCATATTTAAATTTTCTTAAACAGCGGGTACCATGGGCGTACCCAGGATCAAAACTAGGGGAGGGGCAAGCCATGGTCATTACCGCCTCCTGTGGTACTCTGTCACACCAGCCCGAATGTCATATCCGGCCCGGTGCATTGTGAGGGCTGATCACGTGTTCGGCCAGGCTTCGGCGCATGCCCAGTGCACATATTGAAGCTGCCCTTACATGTCATAAGCCCCCACAATGCACAGGACCAGATATGATGTTCTGGCCAACACGTCAGTGTACCACAGGAGACGGTTGTTTCAAAAAGAGGTGGAAACAACAGAAGGAATGCTGATGCCGTTTAAAGGGAACCTATACTGGACAACACCTGCTCATTACATACACATCATAAATGTTTTTGACACAGAGACACAAGCCACACACATATACACAGACAAAAGCCAAACACACACAGAGACACAAGCCACATACACACACAGACAGACAAAAGCCACACACAGGCAAGCCACAAGCTACACACATAGACACAAGCCACACACACACACAGATAAAAGCCACACACACATGCCACACACTGACATTTGGATGGCTTCAGCTTCATTCCATATTTGGCCAGAGCTTCAAACTCCTCAGCTAGATGGGTTACGTGTTCCTTATAGGTCTTAGAGTACACGATCACACCATCCAGGTAGAGCAGTACCGTCTCAAAGTTCTTATGTCCCAGGCAACTCTCCATTAACCACTGGAAGGTTCCAGGTGCATTACATAGTCCAAATGGCATGCTGTTAAATTCACACAGGCCCATAGATGTTGTGAATGCCGTCTTCTCGCAGTCTTCCTCGGCTACGGACACCTGCCAATACTCACTATTGAGATCTAAGGTGGAAAAGTAACTGGCAGACTTCAACGCAGCTAAGGATTTCTCTATACGAGGTATCGGGTAAGCATCCTTGTGTGTTATGCAGTTTATTTACCTATAGTCTACACACATTCTCACACTGCCGTCCTTCTTCTTGACTAGGACTAATGGGGCTGCCCAGGGACTACAGCTATCTCATATAACCCCTGCGTTCTTCATGTCCTGTAACATTTCCTTGGCTTTCTGATAATGTGCATGTAGAATAGGCCTGTACCGCTCTTTGATTGGTGGATGTGTAACTGTGGGGATATGATGTTGCACCCCTTTTATCCTACCAAAGTCAAGTGAATGCTTACTAAAGACTTGTTCAAACTACCCGGTAAACACCTTGGTTTTCATACACAGGAGTGGTGTCAGTTCTGACATGGAGCTGTTGGCACCAGTCCTCCAGTGGCCCCGTTGTATTATCAGGTTTTGCTCCTTTGGTATGGGGTAAGGGACCCACTGCTTGGATCTCGTTGTTGTTTACTGTGTACAATTAGGCAACGGTTGCATACCTGGGTAACTTAAGCTCTTCACTGCACAGTTTAAGATGCAAACTGGTACTCTCCCATTGTGTACATCAACCACCCCCCTGGCTGTCAAAAGTGTAGGTCTGTGCTCTGTACTGATGGGCTCCACTAATGCCTGGTAGTCCTGCCCTCTCAGACCTATAGCTGCTCGACACCAAATCATCATTTCACTCATTGGGGGAATCACAATAGGAAACGGGTCTGTTACCCTTGCAGTACCAAATTCGCCACCTCTAATTGTTACCTGTTGATGGTGAAGGAAGGCTCTTATTTCAAACTGAAGGACCTTCCTCTGACCAGGTTTGGCAGTATCTGCAATCTGTTGAAGCAAAGACAAAACTTCTCACATGCAATTGCTACCAACATTAGTACCAAGTATTATATACGGGTCATTTGCATTGCTTGCTTCTGCTACTACTAGAACCCCTTAGTTTTGCAATTCCACCCTCCGCACCTTTATTGGTACTTCTCTAACCCCCATTACAGTAATCGGTTCACCATTAGATGCGTTGAGGGTGAAGTCTATGGCGGGCTGTTTCAGTTCTGCATTAGCCCAGTACTTTTTGTAAAGGATATAGGGGATGGTGGTCACCTGTGACCCGGTGTCCAGCACAGCAGGTATCGGGATGCCATCTAGTACAATTGACAGTAACGACCTCTGTCCGATGAAAGTCTTGTTCCACGTGGCTGGGCACTGTTGAGTTACTCCTGAGGTTTGGCCCCGGCCCCCAGGGTCTGCTCATTTAAAGGACAGCTCCTGGAGATGTGGCCGGTTCGATTACAGCGGCGGCAGATGGGCTCCCCGGTGGAGCTGTAGCGGTCGGTGGTTCTCCCTCAGTATGCTGTGGCTTGCTTCGCTCTCATCCAGGGTACACCCTCCGGACTGTCAGCAAGATGAATCAGCGGTTGAGGTCAGGGCTGGGGTCTTGGCGCTGGCTGGTGGCAGCGGTTGAGGTCAGGGCTGGGGTCTTGGCGCTGGCTGGTGGCTCTGCTGCAGCTGTAGAGCTTCCATCACCTTGATTATGTTTTTGCTCATTTGGCGCATTTCAGCACCCATCTCAGCACTCAGAGAGTCATCCTTGTCAGGCTGAGCAGATTCTACATTGTGCGTGGCTACAGACATGGGTACTGGTTTCGGGGAAGCCTGCGCCTCACCACTGCACCACCGTTTGATGGCAGCTTCATGGGTCTCTACTGGCCACAACCCTTTTATGGCCATGTCCTTTAGGGTGTTATAGTCAGCTTCCAGGTTGCTCAGTGACCACCAACGCACAGTCTTATTGTCCTCGGGGGTAGCAGTCCCCGGGTGAATTGTTCAATCAAGAGCTTATTTTCATCGGGTACACTGGCAGGGCTGACATGCTTAAGGGCTCGCAATGCTTCCTCTAGGCGCCAGGCATAAGCTCTGATATCATCTCCTGGCCTCTGGTAGCAGTGATGAATGCACATGCGTATATCAGCCTCATTGCACTCCTCAAAAGTAGCTCTCAATTTGTCAAATATAGTGGCCGCTGATCTCTATTCAGCAGCAGACCAGGACTCACTCTCTTTCTCTGCTGCGCAAGTTAACTGTCCGAGTACCACAGCAGCACGCTGCTGACCGGTCATCGCATACATGTCAATGACACTAGTGATTTTTTATTTAAAAACATCCAACATATCAGGGCGACCATCATACTGGGGCAATCACTTAGCCCCCAGAATGCATGTGAGTGAGATCGGCATGTTCGGGGCGACTGAGCCCGGTGCGCTGGTGGCACTGGCAGTACTATTAGAGGCAGCAATGGTTGCTTCGGGGTAATTCCTAGGGTCAGCGAACGTACAGTCGTCATCGTTGGAGGAGTCCGACATGCTGGAGGCCCCCCTAGTGAATTACAGCCAGTGTTCCAATAGTTAATCAGTTCGGGAATTTCCAGGACTAGGCCGCGGCACTCGGGAATGCTCGGCTGGGGCGGGCTTCAGTTTCACACTCTACAGGCCAACACGCCCCTTTTCTTCCCGCTCTTCGGCCCAGTAATGGCGGCGTAGTTTTAACAGTCACTCAATACAGTTGAAATCACGGCACACAGCATCCAGTAATACCGGGTACGAGATCCTGTTTGTGAGCGCCAGCAATATATGTCGAGCCCCGGCCCTGGGTTACTCGGGTATCAAGCTTGAAGGGGGTGTTCATTTGTGGCAGTGCCTGAGCCCGTGGCCTGGGTGACACTTCAATAGAGGGGTTATGTACAGGGGATAAGAGTTATTGTCACGTGTCGCCACCTGTAGTACCTGTTGATGGGTCACCAGCGCCGCCACAGTCCTCCAGAGGGCGATGGTATTGCGGTAAGGATGGCAAAGCTCCCTACAGGTGGAGCTGGTCCTCCGGGGCAGCGTGGAGAAAAGGGGCAGCTTGGAGTGGGACTTGAGGTCAGGGTAAGAAGCAGTAAGGCAGTCTATTGGGAGGCTGGAGACGGAGAGGAATAACACACACACTCTGAAGAAAGTCTCTTTTACCTTTTACTGATGGTATTCACAGGTAAAGATGTCCAGAGCACTGTCGGGTGCCCAGGTGCACAGTGAGTCTCCACAGCAAGTGGGTATAAGGCCTCCTCAGGTTCCCTGCTGTTGCTGAAGCCCTGTCTATATGCAACACGACTGGCCTCCTCACTTTCTCTGGTCCTCTCTCTCCTCCTGTGTGGTCCACGGGTTACCCTCTCTGATCACCGCTGTGTGATTCCACACTACGGTGTCTGGCTCCCTCTTGCTGGGTACGCAGGGGGACCAGGTGACTGAAGTCTCCATGGTGTGCCGGGATTTTCTGCAGTCCTAAAGTGTTCCTGCAGGTGCGGATCCCCGAAGTCCGGTACGTCTTGGGTAAACTTCCACTAGTTCCTCTACTCCCTTGGCTAAGCTCCGTGCCTTCTGACCCCACTCCTAGGCTTGGCTCAACGGCAGATGGGTCACTCCGGGTCACTGGTTCGGGCATCACCACCTGAGTAAATGTATATGGGTATACCTGGCACACATGCACACATACTCAGGCGCATGTTATTAGCGAACTTAGGCTGTTTTGCACTACTGTGTGAATCTGGTCTGGATAAGGAGAACTCGCATTCCCCCACAATTGTAAAACTGATGCAACTGAATGCTCCAGCACAGTATTATTACTCATCCAGTAGCATCCAGCTGCATCAGGTTGTATACTTTTTTAATGGATCCGGTGAAAAATGAAATTTTTGGTATACACCCCTAGTGGGGTGTCATATGAAATGGCTTTGGGCATGCTCAGTCAAAAAAACAGGATACGGAATCTGGATCCAGCGGGATTCCATAGAGCACTATTTTATTTTAAGCCACATTGCCCCACATCCAGTTATTTATGGTTCTTAAAAAAAAAAACTTTTAAAAATTTTACAAACTGTGTTTTTGGTTTCTGTTAAAAACCGTTTTCAGCCGAATCCGCTGGAACCGTATCCAACCTCATGACATTGCATGAGCTTGTGTCCCAATTGAAAGTCATTGTGGTTGCATATGGTTTCAGCCAAATTCAACTGGCTTCAAACAACCAGTGGTGTGAAAATAGCCTTATTGATGCCGCTTTCTTAGGACACTAAAAGAGCGAGAGACCACAAGGGAGAGAGACAAAGCTCAGGGGTGAGCGCACAGGGTGGCAGAGAGAGCACACTGGGATGCAGAGAGAGCACACAGTGTGGCAGAGAGAGCACACACGAGGAGAGGTGAATGCAGAGGGGGAGAGAGAGAGTGCACAGGAGAAAGCTCAAGGAATGAGCACAGAGGGGAGAAGACATCACAGATGGAGAAAAACCACATACAGGCAGAGAGCACAGAGGGAAAAACAGCACAGGGGCAGAGAGACTACATACAGGGGGGAGAGCACACATGGGGAGACAGATCATACGAGAGAGCAAATTAGGGAGAAGACAGCAACAGTGGGTGACAGGTCAAAGGAGGGAGCATAGAGGGAGAAGACAGCACAGGGGGAAAAGAGAGAAAGCACGGTGGGAATACAGTTGCCGCGCCAACGTCACAGAACTCGCCCCATCGTGACATCACCACCTCTTCAAAAGCAATAACTGTAAATCTTTGTTTATTCTCCCTTTTCCTGTAAGGTATCATATTTTATTCCTTTGTAAGTACTGTAGCTTGTCTATTAAAGATCCAGATTATTAGCAATAAAAACACAATTAAACCAAGGGAAAGATGAAAATAAGCAAGACTGCAGCATGAGAACCAAGCCTTATATTAAGTTTGCAACCTGCGTGAAAAGTGTAAGTGCAAGATTAAGGGAGTGGAAATAGATTACTCTTCACTCACTTCAACATCATGTGCGGGTCAGTGCATACGTGACACACAGTAATTCTGTCTTAATCTCCTTTCACCTCTGTAGTGACCTATTATGTGTAGACACTACTGTTATTAAGAGAAATTCAACCTCTACAGCCAAAGTCTTTGTCTGTGAACAGATACAATACAAAACTATGATACTCATTGATCACATTAAAAAAGTGGGTAAAGAAGGCTAAAACCCTAACACTTATATCTAGAAATAGATTGCATTATAATCATTATTCTTCCACTACTGGAAACCACACTAATTGTAAACATATACGGTAGATATCATTTAACACAAGAGAAAAGCTAACTTGGATTTAAAGATGTGTAGCTCCCCACTAGTCAGCGCGCTACAAAAGGGTACTGCACGCCTAACAGAAGGTGGAGTATGCTTTGTTCTGGTAAGGAGTAGTAGAAACCTGAAGCTCCAGCACACACACACACACACCTAGTGATAGGGGACCAATCAGACGCCCGTTGCTAAGGTAACCGGTCCTGGTGGGTGGAGAAGCTAGGTTATAAAGTGAGTGGGGAGAGCAGAACAGAGTTAAGGTACCATCACACACGGCAATTTTGCTAGCAATTTCACTGGCAATTTGCTGGTTGCAGTGAAAACATGGACACATTGTTCTATTTTGTTGCAGTGTACAAATGTATTGCTAGCAATATTGCCGCGTGTGATGGTACATTTACACGCGGCCACAGGAAGGTAGGAACAGGCAGGCATCGGACACAATTGTGCCTGTTGCCTTGAAAAGACCACGATGTGGCTGCGTATAATTCAGACTTTTCTTCCTGTGTCTTCCCTGAAGGAAAGAAAGTCCTGAATTACACGCAGCCACATCGTGGTCTTTTCAAGGAAACAGGCACAATTGTGTCCGATGCCTGCCTGTTCCTACCTTCCTGTGGCCGCGTGTAAATGTACCATTACAGTACCTTTAAGGTACCGTTACACGAGGCAATGTTGCCGGCAACATCATTGGCAGCTCAGGGGCGTGGTGAAGTTGAAGCAACATCGCTAGTGAGTTGCTACGTGAGACAGGGCAATTCAACGGCAATAAGTTGCTTGAGTAGAGTTGCAGAACATGTTCTGAAACCTGGCGATCTGCTAGCATTGCTCTTTGTGACACCGCAATAGCAATGTTGAAAGCAACTTCCCCTATTCATTACATTGATAAGGATCGCTCGCTGGGTTGCTCATACCCAGTGAGCGAATGTTGCTTTCAACATCCTAGTTGCGTTGCCTACGATATCTCCCTGTGTGACATCTACAAGGTAATCTTGGAAAAGTGCCAAAAACGTATGCGGTTCCGTGAAGTTGCCGGCAACATTGCAGCAACATTGCCGTGTGTAATGGTACCTTTAGTTAAGAAGGGAGCTGCAAAGAGCGGTGCAGCAGAGTGAGAGAGTGAGAAGCAAAGTGAACGCAGAACAGACAAGCAGCAGAGTAGCAGAGCTACAGAACCGAGAGAGAAGCTAATGGGGAGAGCACCTCAACCTGGTGACCCAGAAGAGAAAGGGGCAAAGAAGTAGGGTAACCAAATACCCTTGCCCAGTCCGAAGCCATCACCAGACCTACAGGTGGCGTCACAAACAACTTTATTTTATTATTTTTCCTCTTTACATTGTCTGCTTAAGGGCCCCAAATAGATGCAATAAAGATATTTATTTGAGTTCTACATACATATTATATAGTTAATTGGAATAGCAGAAGAAAAGCTGGAAATTGCACAACCTACAAGACTGAAAAAGTCAAAAGCCCATACCAAAAGAGGATCCTAGGTAAAGCAGTGTGTATGTAAGTAGCTGTAATATTGGTATATAAGGTGCAAAAGTGCTAAAGTTCATAAAGCCAGGCAAATCTAGGTTAGGTGGGGGGCACAGAATCCTAATGGTCCGGATTCACGTTTTGCGGGCACTCAAACCCACTTCACTAGAAAGGAGCGCCAGACCATTAGGAATCTGTGCCCCCCGCCTGACTTACATTGTTGGTAAGCTCTGAATAAGTGCACTTTAGCCTTTGATTCTGGGTTTATATACTTTAGCCTTTAATTTGATATGTACACAGGAGAAGTGATCAGATTTTGCAGTGCTGAGGAACCTTAGGGGGCAGTGTAAAACAAAAAACATTTTTTAAAAAGTTTTTAAAAATATAAAAAATGTTCAAATCACCCACTTTTGCCCCAATGAAAATTAAACTATTTAAAAAATACACATTTGGTATTGCCGAGTTCAGAAATGCCTGATCTATCAAAATATAAAATCAATCAGATCGGTAAACTACATAACAGAAAAAAGTCCAAACGCCAAAATTAAATTTTTTTGGTCATCACAACATTGCAATAAATGCAATAACAGGTGATCAAACCAGCGCATCTACCCAAAATTGTACCATTAGAAACGTCAGTTCAAGACACAAAAGAAAGTCACCACACAGCCCAGATCCTGAAAAATGAGAACACTGCGAGTCGCTAAATAAATGGCGCAAAAGTGCAATATTTTTCATTAAAAACGTCTGAATTTTTTTTATCACTTACCAAACATGTATACTTTTACTGTTATCTATCTACAAACTCATACCAACGCGAGGCATTATACTAACATGTCAGTTTTACCATATAGTGAACTTGATGAATAAAAAATTTAAAAAAATGTGTAATTGCCCTTTTTTGCAATTTCACCACCATTCGATTTATTTCTTATTTTCCTGTACACTATATGGCAAAATACATTATTTCATTCAAAAGTACAACTCGTCCCGCAAAAAATACGCCCTCATATGTGTATATTGCCGGAAAAATAAAAAATATATGGCTCTTCCAAGAAGGGGAGGGAAAAATGAAAACTGCGAGTGAAGGGGGCTCACACTTTATGTTCTCACTGTTAAGACTTTAGTGTAAGGGTGCGTTCACACACTGCCTATTTGCTGCGTATTTTTACGTGAGTGCTCTTGCAGTTTTTGTAGCCAAAACCAGGAGTGGATGATAAAAGCCAACAGTGGGTGATTAAATACAGAAGTGGAGCACTTGTTTCCATAAAGGCCCCGTTACACGTAGAGACATTCCAGCGATCCCGACAAAGATACGACCTGGCAGGGATCGCTAGAATGTCGCTAAAGAATGGTCCAGGTCATTACATAAAGATCAGCGACCTCACAGCAGGGGGCCGCTCGCTGCTACGTGTCACACGCAGTGATATCGCTGGCGAGGTCACCACAATGTCACAAAACCTGTGATGTTGCGGCGATATCGCTGCGTGTAACGGGGCCTTTAGACTTTTCCTCTGATTGTTTCACTCCTGGTTTTGGCTACAAAAACTGCAAGAGCACTTGTGTAAAATACACAGCAAATACGCATGTGTGAACGCACCCTAAAACTAGTAAGAATCCTTGCTCCGGAACACTTGTCATGTAAAAAATTGTTTGTTTTTTATTTTTACTATTGTAAAATAAAAAAAGCACAAAATGTGCAGATGTTAATAGACAAATGTAAGTTGCACCAAGCCAAATCGCAATAGAAGAAACCACTTGTATGGATCACAAATTGCTCTTGAAATGCAAGTATTAAAATAGCTACTTCTATAGATAACGGATAAATGTTTTTATTTGTTTGGATGACCTATTTTTTTGCTTTTCTTTTATAATAAAAAGAGTGGTTATTTTGCCATGAGCATCCGATCTGTGCCTTTCTAATCTTCTATAAATAACATAGCTATAATGACATGTACTAGCCATCCGTATTGAGCTGTTATACTGCTTCAGACTTCTAAAGTACCTTTTATGTTCCAGGGAACACTACAGCTATTGCCTCCAGGGCACTAAGCGTCCAGAACATCAACTACAGCAATTCACCAACCAACAAAGAGAAATTGGAGCACAGTGAACTAGAAAATGAAATTCTGAAGGTGGACCAGATGATCACTGACATGGAGTTGAAGGTCAATGTGTTAAGGTGGACTGTGGAAGCCACAGCAAACATGAATGATGAGCTTGATGGCACCGATGCCTCATCAACAGCATTACTTTCAGTAGATGAAGGTGGAGGAGACAAACGCCAGTGCTGCAGTGAAGGACAATTTGTTGCGTCATTGATGCTATGTGGTGTCACACTAATAGCGGTTACCCTTTCTTCTATTCTCTAAATGTGATAGACATTAAAGGATAGCATTAATGAGTAAATTTTTAGCAGAATGCTTCACTAATAAAATGTGTTTTATTACATTTATATATAGTAAATATATAGAAGATTTACATGCAGTGCAAATAAGGTTTTGGATAAAAATAAATTAATAAAGTCGATTTTCCAGCAGTTGAGCACCTCTGTAAATTGTTCTCTTACCATCTTCTCCTACACTTCCTTGGAATATTTGGGTGTTACTATTAAACAGAAATGTCATGGTGAGTAGCATAAGAAATAACTTCCTATTCTAATCTAAATTGTCACTTCAGTGAGGAAGTGAAAAACTGTAATGCCACCCAATAAGGGTAGCAATCCTTAAAGTCATAATTGACTCTTTAACAAGCCTTTTAATATGACTTAGGATTTGTACCAGATCAGAACCCCAAACTGCAGACGCTGCGTTCCGGGGTGACTGCCCCCCATCAGTTCAGTGTGTAGGAGTTATTATCTGGCTGTATGAGAGGCTAAGACGAGGTCCCCAGACTTATTCTTTACCATTAATAATTTTTATTAACAATCTTATCACACAGTGTTGAATACACATGTATATATAACTCAGGGGACATTGTCCCAACAAAGGAAAGAAGGGAGGGGGGGGAAGGACGAGGGCCCCAGACCTATTCTAATCTATACATCAGCTTTAAAGTGCAAAAGGAAGAATAATTTGGCTCTAGTTTGTCTTAATGTTAATGTTTCATGGGGTTGAAAACAGTCACCTGTGATATTAGCCACATATTGTATAACGCTAGAGTGTGAAGAAACTGACATACAGCTAGGAAATCAGATTATCATAATGCCAGGCTTTTTAAGAACTAAAGCCATCGATGTGATTATGAGGCCAGCTGAGGCAGCAGGGCTTGTTTTTGCTGAAGTAGAAGCACAAAGCATGGAAACCATAATATCTTCTTAAAGGTACCGTCACACAGGGACATATCGCCGGCGATGTTGCCGGCAACTGAGGGGCGTGGCCAGGTTGCGGCGACATCGCCGGCGAGTTGCCTCGTGTGACAGGGCGATAATCAGGCGATGAATCGCCTGAGCAACATCGCCAGGTTTCCCAACAATGTTGGGAAACCTGGCGATGTTGGTCAGGCGATCCTGCCTGATCGCCCTGTGTGACGCGGCAACCTGCAATGTTGCGGGCAATTCCGCCTATATCCAACATTGCGAGTTATCGCTCGCTGGGTTGCTGGGCAACCCAGCGAGCGATAGCCGCGGCAACTAGCCGGCGACATCGCCGGTAAGTTGCTCAGTCTGACATCTCACCGGCGATGTTGTCAGGGATGCGCGCGCCCCGCGATCGCCGGCAACATCGCCGGCGATATGTCCCCGTCTGACGGAGCCTTTAAGGAAATCTGTCAGCAGGTTTTTGCTTTCTCATCTGAGCGCTGTATGATGTAGGCAACGAGACCTTGAATCCAGCGAGGTATCGCTTACATTACTGGTGTATCAGTAGGAGTGGCCTATCACCCATACCAGTAGTGGGCTATCTGAAAAAAGAAAACAAGAGCACCCAAACTTTTTAAAACATGCTTACATAACTTTAGCTTAACATTCTACAACCTATGCATTTGCACATACAAACGGAAATGCTCTGATTTACACCTGCCAATTTCATACACCACTTAAACCCCATCTCGTAGCCTCAGTTGCTGACCCTATGCGGAAGGAATGTGACCCAAATTTAGTTACATCCATTCCCAATGACACTAAACACTTTTTAAAAACAGCTATAAATTGGAATCAGACAGAGCTAAACCATTCACATGAATCAATAAGGATCCTTGTTTGCGTCCTGTCACTGCCAAATAACGTGACAACCTGAAAACCGGGCATTCAAACAAACTGTCTACAGCTCAAAGCTGGATCAATATTCCTTTTCCTCCAAAGCTGGATCAATATTCCTTTTCCTTACCAGAGACCAGAAGTCCAGAACAGTTTCATGCTCTGCATCTATTTGAGTGTATCAAGTAGGGCTGCCACTAGGAATTTCAGGGCCCCCTCACTGGCAGAATTTTAGGGTCCCCTGACACTCCGCCCAGTCTCCACCCCAGCTCTGCCTCTCCCCAGGCTCCGCCTTCACCCAAACATACATACATACACATGCATATTAAATATACACACATAGGCACACAATTGAGACTGGGCTGAATACAGAATAGTTGTATACACAATAGAGAATACTCAATAGAGTGCTGCTAACTGTATACACAATAGGGACTGCTGATAGCTGCATACACAATGGACCCTGCTGATAGCTGTATACACAATGGACACTGCCGATAGTTGTATACACAATAGGGACTGCCGATAGCTGTACACAATAGACACTGCCGATAGCTGTATACACAATAGACACTGCCGATAGCTGTATACACAATGAACACTGCCGATAACTGTAAACAATGGACACTTCCATTAGATGTATACACAATAGACACTGCTGATAGCTGTATACACAATGGACACTGCTGATAGCTGTATACACAATGGACACTGCTGATAGCTGTATACACAATGAACACTGCAGATAGCTGTATGCAAAATAGACACTTCCAATAACTCTATACACAATGGAGACTGCTGATAGCTGTATACTCAATAATAATAATCTTTATTTATATAGTGCCAACATAATCCACAGTGCTTTACAAATCAGATTCATATACAAATAAACAGTCATAAGAAACAATTTTGAAAGACACAATAATGAAAAAGCAAAAAATAATGACGACCCTGCTCGCAAGAGCTTACAATCTACAATGAGGTGGGGGTGACACAAAGTACAGGGGCTTATTTACAATCATGGTCCAGACGTTTTGAGGTAGTGTGGAATAGATGAGAATGGAGTAAGTGGCCACCAGCCAGTCAGTGTAGAGCTTTTGGGTCTGATGGAGATAAGCAGTTATGTTCAAGGAAGTAGTGGATAACCTATGTCTGATTGACTCTGATTAGGGAGAATGATAGGCCATCCTAAAAAGATGTGTTTTTAGTGAGCGCCTCAAGCTAAGTAAGTTGTGGGTATTCCTAATTTCTTGGGGTAGAGCATTCCAGAGAGTTGGTGTAGCTTGGGAAAAGTCTTGGAGCTGGGAATTGGAGGTTCGGATTACATCAGATGTTAGTGTAAAGTCACTCCCAGACTGAGGGGAACAGGTAGGGTGATAGACAGAGATGAGGGTAGAGAGGTAGGGAGATGCTGCACCGTGAAGAGCTTTGTGGGTGAGAACAAGCAATATGAATTTGATCCTGTAGTGTATGGGCAGCTAGTGAAGGGGAGGCCAAATAATAGAGAGTTGCAATAATCAAGGTGGGAGTGGATTAGGGCCACTGTGATGGTTTCAGTTGTTTTCATGGTGAGGAAGGGATATAATGGACACTGCTGATAGCTGTATACATAATGGACACTAATGTGGGCTAAATACACATTAGAGATTTCTTTCTTGTATACACAGCACTATACTGTGTATACAGGTCCTCACTATATACATACAGTGTATAGACTGCTAATACAGCATGTGATGTGGACCTGTATGTACAGTATAGCGCTGTGTACAGATACAGTCAGAAAAACACTAGACACAAAGACATACATATGTCATGCTCACCACCACAGAACCTGCAATGATGTAACATGGAGGGGAGGTATCAGGGGTCACATGATCAGCTCAAGGGATCAGGGATATGATGAAGTTGGTGGGAGGGCCCAGGATCTGCACCTGTCAATCCTGATTGGTCTGAGTGGGGTCCTGCTTTGAGGAAACAGCTTCGCCTCCTGCACATCCATGACCCCACCCCCTGCACATCCATGGCCCCACCCCCTGCTTGTCAGCTTACCAAGCCCCTCTGCTTCAGTGGGCCCCTGACAGGAATCAGTGCAGTTAGCCCCTGATGGTGGCCCTGGTAGGGAGCAACAGAACACTTAACAAGGCAACCTTTCATTTATCTTTGCTTTTCTTCTTCATACTGCGCAGACCATTATCATGTCTTCCTACCAGGACTCGCCTCTACAGAAAATAACACAGAGACATTTAAACCTAATTGCTTTGTGGAGCCCACTGGGACGGGGTACTCGGTACCGGACCAGGGTATCACGGGGTTATCACGGCGGTCTTGGTCCGGACCGTGTCCCGAGCCCATAAGTAAAGGGGGGTATTTACAGGGGAGAAAGTCATGACGCCACCCGTGGTATGTGGTCAGGGTGACCACCACTGCTGCAAACCCTCCGGGGATGATGGATGGCAGCCTGTGATGTGATGGCTCTTCACGGGCAGAGACTGGTCCCCGGGGCAGTAGTGATGATAACAGTTTGTGAGGGAGAACGGGGTTTGAGGGCAAGGATTACACAGACTCATGGTTTTGTAGTTTTCCAAGTCTTTTACTGAAGATGGTAATTCAGCTGAGTACTGTCCACGGAGTCTGTACAGGGGCCGGGTTGCTCCCACCCTGGCTTGGTCCTTTAGCTCCCTGTTTCAGCGCTGTGTGTGTGGCCCTGCTGCCGCTTTAGCTAAGCTGCCGACCCTGTCTCCCCTCACGGCTACCAACTTGCTCGGCAACTTGAGTCTTGTTCCGTGTTCCTGACCCCGCTGTGTTGCTTCGCTGTGGTACAGTGAAGATGTGGGTGTCACGCTGGAGTGGGGAAGACACCCAGTGTAGGATAACGACGGGGGGGGGGGAATAAGGAGTCCCTAACGCTAAGGGCACAAGAAGGAGACGGTGACCCCTAGACTTCCTAGAGCTGACCCTGTCTGCCCTAACGTCCCTATACAGTCTCCTCAACTGTCGCCGACCACGAACCTCGTCCCTCTCTGATCCTAGCACTATCTTATCTAAGGATCAGATGGAGAGGTTCACTAGACCCCTCCACTATCAACTAAAGACAAACACCAGGGAAGACAGACATTAGGGAAAAGGAAACACTTATCTGACAGCAGAACTCAGCAACCTCCACAACCTCAGCGTCTGCTGGAGCAAGGATAATGAGTGCACCAGGAACTATCACCTGCACCGAGGAAGGGTAATGAACCTCCTTATAAAGGTGGAAGGAATCTGCTGGGTCCTAGTGACCCACCATATTGGTGGATAAAACCAGACCGAGCACAAGACCTCCACAGCCGTCCCCCCATAACAGCGAGATCCCATCACACCCTCTCTCCATCTACACAGAAGGTAAATGCCCCTGAAAGAGACGGACCATCCTCCCCCATTATGGCTGGTGGGCCACCCGCTGGGATCGTCTGCGCGTGGCCTCCACCCTGTCATCCGTGCCACCCGTGACAGTGGGACCTTCACTAATCCAGTGTTCACTGTGCTGTTTGTGTCAGGCACAATCTCGGATCCGGTATCCATTCTTTGCGCTTCTCTGGGGTGAGTCTCAGGAACTCAGTCTCCCAGGTGTGTTCCTCTCTGGTCCTTCTCCTTTCCTCAGACACTGGCTTGGCCTGGAACTGGACAGTGGACCGTGGGTTGAGCCTAATGCAGCTCTTTTACACCCAGATCCTTCTTCCTCAGTCCTCCTAGGAACTGAACTGCCCACTTCCTCTCAACATCAGAATATATAGGGAAGCAGCTTTAGCTCCCCCTACTGGCCTGGAGGCGCTAGTGTAGTGTTGTAGGTTGTGTGGGGAGTTAACCCTTTGTGGTGTTACTGTGGCACATGAACCCTGGGATGCCACATTCCCCCTTAGTAAAGAACAGTACTCTGGGACTGTAGAAAAAACAAACAAATAAACATATCACAACAATTATTATATACAGAGTCTTAAAAGTAAAAATATACAAAAACCACTGAAACTCAAAAAGAGTCCAAAAAGTTCAAAACGCAGTCTTTCTGGGGGTTTAGTCTATTGCCTCCGGGGCTGGTAACTATCTACAACTAATCTTTACCACAACTAGTTCCGTGGTAGGTATGGTCCAAAGTTAATAAAGAAGAAAATGTTCAAGAATACGTAAGTAGTTCATACAGGATAGTCTCTGTAGGTACTAGGCTTTTAATGTTGCAACAAATATTAACAAGTTTCTACGGGTGTCTCTGGTTTAAGTGTAGTAGGCTCCTAAGCCCTCGGGTCACCGCATAAGAGGCCACTTTCTTACTCTCCGTGGCTGCCACCTAACACCATGCTACTCTCACCCTTTTTTGTACACTTTCACTTCCCCGGGTTCTATTGAACTTTATAACAAACATATTTACAATTTACATTTGATTCCACACTTTATTCCTTGTACCTAGCCTGTATCTGACCCTGGGTACTAAGCTGTGATCTGCGTAATGCTGGTGTACTGGGTGTACTTAGCATAATGGTGTGGGTGGACGTGTATCTACTTGGAGTATCTGTCACTGTTGAGGATGGAGATCTGACAGTAGGACTGGCAAGCTCACTGGGACCAGGAATTGGTTCTTCCTCTTCAGGCTCAATTTCCAGTTCTTCATGTCTTGGGACTTCTTGTGGTACGGGTTCTGGTGTTGGTTCTACCATGGGAGGGAAGGCAATCATGGGAACTACAACTGCTCCATAGAATTTGGCAATGTTTTGGGAAATCTCCTAAGACGGCATGGAACACATCCTCTTCTTTCCTGACAGGTTGGACCTGTACGGGTACGGTTACTTCTGGTGTCTTCAGTGTTTCAGGACACGGTTTGAGATGGTCTCTTGACACAACTGCTGACATCCTTCCTTCGTCTTTGCTGATTAGACACACTTTGGCATTGTCTAAATGTGATGGTAAGACTGTATAAGGAGTGGTTTCCCACTGATTATCCAATTTGTTGGTGCATCTCTTTCTTTTGAGAACTTACTCAATAGGTTGTAATGGGGTTTCTAGAGCATGTTGGTTAAAGGTTCTTTCTTGTCTTTCTCTAGCTTGCTGGAGACTTTTCTCTACACACTCTTGTACTTGGCGATACTGCTGTTGACGTAGGGTATTCCAATTGGATACTTCAACTTCCGCATCTGGCTTCAGAATTCCCATATCTATATCAATTGGCAGCTTACCAGGCCTTGCTCTCATAAGGTAGGCTGGGGTGCAGTTTGTAGAACTCACCGGGACATGGTTGTAGAAGTCTACCAAGTCGGGTAATTTCTCTGGCCATTGATTTCTCTTTGACTCTGGTAAGGTTTTCAACAGGTCAATCACAATATGGTTCATCTTTTCGCATAAGCCATTGGTTTGGGGATGATAGGCTGTTGTGTGGATCTTCTTACAGCCGTACATGTTGCAGAATTCCTGGAAAATCTCTGACTCGAAAGCTGGACCTTGATCTGCAAGGACTTGTTCTGGGTAACCATGAGATCCACAGAAATGTGTATGAAATGCTCTTGCAGCTGTCTTCGCTGTCAGGTTCTTGACGGGTACCACCACTAAGAAGCGGGAGTAATGGTCCACGATGGTTAAGGCATAGACATAGCCTGACCGGCTTGGTGACAACTTGACGTGGTCTAACGCAACTAACTCAAGTGGTTGCTTGGTTACTATGGACTGGGGCACTCTGACTCTGTTGATCCTTTCTTCTAAGGATGCACAGGCCACATTTTCTACACCAATCTTCAATTGATTTTCTCATGCCAACCCTGTAGAATCTCTCTCTTAAGAGCACTTCCAACTTCTTCCATCCAAAATGACCTGCACCATCATGGTAGGCTTCTAAGACCATTTTGATGTCTCTCTTGGGTACGATAATCTGCCAGACCAACTCATGTGTTTTAGGGTTGGTGTGCCTTCTGCAGAGCTTTCCTTGATATGGGAACAACTTGCTTCTTTCTTTCCAGAGTTGTTGGGTCTCAGCTGGAGCGTTCTGATTAGGGTACGCACCTTGTTGTGTAAACAGTTCTTTCACTAGCTTAACAGCTGGATCGCTATCCTGGGTGTCAGCCCGTTAGCGTGTGCTAACGGGTTAAGATTTGCCTCCTGTTGTTTTTGGTAGATGCCGGGTTGATACTGTTCTACCTTAAAACAGTGAAAGGCCGGTAGTTCTATTTCTTCTAGCTCCTCCGATTCCTCTTCCACGTCTTTCAGGTGTGGCATTCGGGATAAGGCATCTGCATTCCCGTTCTTGCAGCCTGAACCTATATTTGATGACAAAATTGTAGTTAGACAGCCGGGCTATCCATCGCTGCTCTAGCGCACCTAATTTTGCTGAGTCCAGGAGGGTCAATGGGTTGTTATCAGTGTAGACGGTAAATTCTGCAGCTGCGAGGTAGTGTTTGAAGCGCTCAGTTACAGCCCAAACTATTGCCAGTAATTCTAACTTGAAGGAACTGTAATTCTCAGGGTTTCTTCCGAAGGCTGGAGTTTTCTGCTTGCAAAGGCAAGAACTCTCTCTTTGCCTCCTTGCTTCTGTGACAGTACTGCTCCCAGTCCCATGTTGCTGGCATCTGTGAACAGAATGAAGGGTTGATGGTAATCCGGATACGCCAGGGTCTCTTCTCCTGTCAGCGCCCACTTTAGCTTTTTGTGGGACTTTTCCCTCTCATCACTCCACTGGAAAGGGGGATTATGGGTTGAAGACCTTTTTGACTGTCCTACCAGGATGTTTTGTAGGGGAGCTGCTAACTTTGTGAACCCTCTGATAAATCTTCTATAATAGCCCACCAGTCCCAGGAATTGCCTCACCTCTTTTACATTGGTGGGTCTTGGCCAATCCCTTATCACTGTGACTTTATCAGGATCCGCTGCTACTCCCTCTGAACTTACGACATGTCATAGGTACTGCACCTTTGGCTTGAGAAGGTAGCACTTGGATGGTTTGATCTTCATGCCATATCCGAACAAGGCTTCAAACACTTCTGCCAGATCTTGTAGATGTTGTTCATATGTCTTGGAGTAGACTATGACGTCATCCTGGTAAAGAAGGATAGTGTCAAAGTTATTATGTCCTAGGCAGCTCTCCATCTGCCGTTGGAAGGTACCGGGTGCGTTGCAGAGTCCAAACGGCATACAATTGAACTCACAGAGGCCCATCGGTGTAGTAAACACTGTCTTCTCCTTGTCAGCCTCTGCCACAGGAACTTGCCAATACCCACTAGTCAGATCTAGGGTAGAAAAGTAGTGAGCAGAATTTAATGCGGCTAATGACTCCTCAATCTTAGGTAACGGGAATGCATCCTTCTGTGTAATGCGGTTGATCTGTCGGTAATCTACGCACATTCTCATGGCCCCGTCCTTCTTTCTAACCAACACTAAAGGCGCTGCCCAGGGGCTGCAACTGTCTCTTATTACACCTGCAGTTTTCATCTCTTTGAGCATGTCTTTGGTGGTTTGATAGTGAGCGGGTGGTAATGGTCTATACATCTCTTTTATAGGCTGATGGTTACCTGTGGGTATAGTGTGCTCTACCCCTTTAATTTGCCCAAAGTCTAGCGGGTGTTTGCTGAATTTCTGCTCATATTCTTTTACTACCCGATATACTCCATGCTTTTGATGGGAAAGTGTAGAACTGGTACCCACGTGTAGTTTTTGGCACCAATCCTCCAGCTTTTCCCCTGAGCCATTGTTATCCGCCTGACTTGACGGATTCCAGGGCTCGACGGCTGTGATGGCATTGTTATCAACCGTAAATAATTTAGCCAGGGTAGCATACTTTGGTATGGTTACCTAATCTTCCCCGCAATTTAGAAGGTGTATTGGCACTCTTCCCGGTGTCTTTCAACTACTCCTCTGGCCATCAGTATAGTGGGCCTACTGTCTGAGTACACGGGTTCTACCAGGGCTTGATAGTCTCACCCTTTAATGCCTATTGCGGCTCTACACCAGACCAACATTTCAGTTTTGGGAGATATTACAATGGGTATCGGATCACTTACCCTTACACTGCCAATTTCACCTCCTGATATTTCTACCTGTTGTTTCAGCATCAGGGCTTTTATTTCCTTTAGCAGGAGTCTCTGTTGCCTGGTTCTGGCAGTGTCGGCGATCTGCTGTAAGACAGTAATTACCTCGGAAAAACAATTTTCAATTACATTCATTCCTAGCAACATTACTGGTTCACGTTCTCAACATCTACAATAATAATACCCTGATTCTTCAATTCTACCTTCCCAATCTGAATGGTCATTTCTCTGAACCCAACTTGTGGTATTATTTCAACATTGCTAGCCCATATGTTCAATGCAACATTAAATGGACCACTAATAATGTCTGAATCAGCCCAGTACCTCTTGTAGAGAACACGTGGAATTGATGTTATCTGGGACCCGGTATCCAACAAGACGCTGACGGGAATGCCATCCAACATGATAGGGATGACTGGACGTCCTCCCACGAACTTGTCATGCCAGGCTGCAGGACCTTGAGAGTTTATACCTGAGGAGCGGCCCGCCTTCCCAGGGGATCCTCGTTTAAAGCACATTCCCGGGCAAAGTGACCTGGTTCCTTGCAACGGCGGAAAATGGGCTGTCCATCCAGCTGATATTGGTCGCTGGGTCGTCCTCTCATCGCTTGGTACTTCCTGGGTCTCATCCACGGGACATCCTTCTTACTGGTCGCCAACTCGATCTTGGGTGCAGGCTTGGATCCATGCAGTTCCTTGATGGCTTTAGCCATGGAAACAACAGTGTCCGTCAGTGCATCCAGCTTTTGGTTGAGGGCCTCATTAGAGATAGGCTCTTTGCGGTCAGCAGCAGTCCCTAACATGGCAGATGTCACTGATGCTCCTGGCTGCTGAGGTGCTACTGTCGGGCCTTAAATAGAGTTTATATCCGAGGGCTCCTCTATCTGCTGGAGGCAGATGGCTCTATCTTTTAGCTGGGCAAAAGTTATTCCGGGATTCTGGATTGTCATCATGCTTAAATGTCCTCTGTGAGAAGAGGATAGGAGGCCCTCTATGAACTGATCTATCAGCATTTTATCAGCTCCTGGGGCTAAGGCAGGTTCTGCTAATTTGAGTGCTTCCTGCAGGTTTAAGGCATAATCTCTTGCGCTCTCTTTAGGCTTTTGTTGGCATCCAAAGAACCTCATTTTAGCCCGTGTGTCAGCACTGGACTCAAATACTGCTTTCAGTCCAGCCACAAGATGCTCTACAGTGTCTTTGTCTGTGTCCGGCCTGGACGTAACTTCCCGCTGTGCATTGCCAGTTAACTGCCCAATAATCATACCGACACGCTGGGCTTCTGTTAAGGGGTATATAACGTAGTACGCTTTTATCTTTGTAACAAAGTCATTGAGGGTATTGGGTTCACCTGAGTATTGCGGTAGTCACATTGCTCCCGGAGTGTACAGCATCAGGAACGGCATGTTGGGTGCTGCTCCTTGTGCCGCAGCACCGCCGGGTGCTACGCTGTTGTCCGGTACCACAGCATCTCCTTGTTGCGACATCTTGCGCCCCCTTAGTTAATGTCGGCCTTCCTGATCTTCCGCTTCCGCGAGCCACAGTAACGTCCCCAACGGTTATGTCGCCATTCACAGCCCCATGAGCGATGGCGCGCTTGCGCGCCACCGCGAGCCACAGTGACGTCCCCAACGGTTATGTCGCCATTCACAGCCCCACGAGCAATGGCGCGCTTGCGCGCCACCGCGAGCCGCAGTCACGCCAGGCACAGTTGCGACGCCATTCACAGCCGCACGAGCGCAGTAACCATCCGTCACCGCGCATGCGCATTTGTGGCACCCTGGTTGGGGCACCACAGAACTCTTAGGACCCAAATGGAATGTACACAGCAAGCAGATCTCACTAACTTACACAACCTTTAACACCCCTTTTCACCCCAGGCCTCTAGGGGAGCTCCACTGGTTACCTTAAGACAGTTCCCCCTATAAATACGGGTCCTGAAGGGAGAAACAGTGGAGTGTGCAGTCACTTTAGAACTGAGAACAGCTAGGAGAGCTGACCTGGTACTGGAGCCACACTAGGCCCATACCAGCACACCCGCAAGTGAGGGACCCTCGCAATCAGGGTTATAGGAACAGGAGGCAAAGCCCTTACAGGAACAGAGGAATTGCTTCAACTTGCCCTAACAATCCGGTCACTGGGTCCGAGCTGCAGGAGCCACAGCGCAGGCTGCAGAGAAACCAGCACCCCAACAAGGGAGTTTAGCTCCCTGGACACCTGAAGCACCACCAGATGAGAGCCCGGGGAAGGGAAAGTGCACCCCCCACAACCCTTTATAGTGCCCTCAGTGCAGCGAACTCAGGTGAAACACGTCCCACCAGAACGTGCAACCCCGGTCCGGTAGGATTCTATATCCACCAGACCCTGTAGAACTGAGTACATACGGAAGCCTACACCACTGCTTGCTGTCGAAGCTCCAGGAGTGTCTACTTCATCACCCGGTCGAGTGTACCTGTTGTCACCAGTAAAAGGTACAGAAAAGACTTTATGTGTCCGTGCATCATTCCTGGATTTACACTCAGAATTTCCCGAGCTGCCGCATTCCATCTAGTGCAGCTCCCCGCCCCAGGGACTCCTGCTCATCCTGTGGGGAGCATCCCATTAAGCTGCCGCACATCCCCCGGACGCCCAAGCAGCGCCGGTGCATTCACCAGACTCCCACAGGTGGCGTCACGACAAATAAGAATCATCCCCATCCTTTAATATCCCCTTTTCATCTGACCACCGGGCCCCACAGCCTCAGGCGCGGAACCGTGACGAGGGAATCATCGCCTGAGACGTGAGCATCCGGCAACGGTGAGTCACATTCACGAAATTTACCTCACATCAAGGACACGCCCTATTTCCTCCACTCTGGAAGTACGCAGCTCTCATAGAAGAAGTCGGTGGTGACAGCCATTACTGTCACATCACCTCTCCACCCACCGGGACGCCCATTAAGGTCGCCATCACGCCCACAAAGCTGTTACCACAGAACTACCTGTATATACTCTGCTACCCACGCAGCTGACTGTATACTCTGCTACCCACAGAGCTACCTGTATATACTCTGGTACCCGCGCAGCTGACTGTATACTCTGCGACCCACAGAGACACCTGTATATACTCTGCTACCCACGCAGCCAGCTGTATACTCTGCTACTCACAGAGCTGCCTGAATATACTCTGCTACCCACGCAGCTGACTGTTTACTCTGCTACCCACAGAGCTACCTGTATATACTCTGCTACCCATGCAGCTGCCTGTATACTCTGCTACCCACGCAGCTAACTGTATACTCTGCTATCCACAGAGCTACCTGTATATACCCTGCTACCCACGCTTCTGAATGTATACTCTGTGACCCACAGAGACACCCGTATATACTCTGCTACCCACGCAGCCGGCTGTATATTGTGCTACCCACAGAGCTGCCTGAATATACTCTGCTACCCACGGAGCCGCCTGTATAGACTCTGATACCCACGCAGCTGGCTGTATACTCTGCTACCCACGGAGCCACCTGTATAGACTCTGATACCCACGCAGCCGCCTGTATACTCTGCTACCCACAGAGCCGCCTGTATACTCTGCGACCCACAGAGCCGCCTGTATATACTCGGCTACCCACGCAGCTGGCTGTATACTCTGCTACCCACGCAGCTGGCTGTATACTCTGCGACCCACAGAGACAACTGTATATACTTTGTTACCCACGCAGCCGGCTGTGTACTCTGCTACCCACAGAGCTGTCTGTATATACTCTGCTACCCATGCTACTGGCTGTATACTCTGCTACCCACAGAGCTGCCTGCATAAACTCTGCTATCCACGCTGCTGGCTGTATACTCTGCTACCCACGGCGCCACCTGTATAGACTCTGCTACCCACGCAGCCGGCTGTATACTGTGCTACCCACAGAGCTGCCTGCATATACTCTGCTATCCACGCTGCTGGCTGTATACTCTGCTACCCACAGAGCCACCTGTATAGACTCTGCTACCCACGCAGCCGCGTGTATACTCTGCTACCCACAGAGCTGCCTGTATATACTCTGCTACCTACGCAGCTGACTGTATACTCTGCTACCCACGCAGCTGACTGTATACTCTGCTACCCACGCAGCTGACTGTATACTCTGCTACCCACAGAGCTACCTGTATATACTCACTAAACTTATGAACATTCTTTTTCTGTCACTATTACCTTATAGTATCATGCTTTGCCCTTATTTTGCAAATGTTAATAAAAACTATTTTTTCACAAGCGCAAAAAGTGTCATACATGTTTACTGTTCCTGTTAGCACATCTAAGGATGCACACAACTAATTTCACCGAACTCCCGATGCAATCGCATCGGGCCTTTTTCTAGTATATCTACTATATAATTGCCGTAGGCAAAATCGTGTCGGACCCCGAAAACGCCGTGGCTATGTCACGCTGTGACGTCACCACGCGCGAGCAATGGCCGCGAAGCGGCCATTGCGAGTCGCTGGTCGAAAATAGAACCAGAGGCCCGGCCACAAAGTTAGCGATTTACCGCTGAGGTAGCGCGAGCAATGGCCGCGAGGCCATTGCGAGTCGCTACCTCAGCCACCGCACCTGCCGCACCGCTGAGGTAGCGCGAGCAATGGCCGCGAGGCCATTGCGAGTCGCGTTCCTCGCCGCTGTCATCCCGCTCCGGAGCAGCTGCTGTCAGCACATGCTGACACAGTGCTCCGGAGCCTGTGCCCCTGTGCTCCTATGCCCGCTCCGGAGCAGCTGCTGTCAGCACATGCTGACACAGTGCTCCGGAGCCTGTGCCCCTGTGCTCCTATGCCCGCTCCGGAGCAGCTGCTGTCAGCACATGCTGACACAGTGCTCCGGAGCCTGTGCCCCTGTGCTCCTATGCCCGCTCCGGAGCAGCTGCTGTCAGCACATGCTGACACAGTGCTCCGGAGCCTGTGCCCCTCTGCCCCTGTGCCCACTCCGGAGCAGCTGCTGTCAGCACATGCTGACACAGTGCTCCGGAGCCTGTGCCCCTGTGCTCCTGTGCCCCTGTGCCTGCTCCGGACCAGCTGCTGCCTCCTCACAACACAGTGTGATTACCGCAACCGCGCCGCATTGCGAGTCGCTGCCTGAGTGCGAGCACTTGCAGCGCGGTTGCGGTAATCCCCATAAGGATTACCGCAACCGCGCCGCATTGCGAGTCGCTGGCTGAGTGCGACCATTTGCGGCGCGGTTGCGGTAATCCCCATAAGGATTACCGCAACCGCGCCGCATTGCGAGTCGCTGGCTGAGTGCGACCACTTGCGGCGCGGTTGCGGTAATCCCCATAAGGATTACCGCAACCGCGCCGCAAGTGCAAGTTGCGGCGCGGTTGCGGTAATCCCAATACAAAGTATAGGGGGACTTGCGGCAGGTGCGGCAAGTGCGGTCTTGCCGCACCTGCCGCAAGTCCCCCTATACTTTGTATAGGAATTACCGCAACCGCGCCGCAGATGCGCTTTTTTAATAAAATAAAATAATTTGAAGACAAAAAAATTCACTTAAAATAACAAATAAAAAATAAATTTAATTATAATAAAACTATTAAAAAAAAATATATAAATAAAAAATAATAAAATAAAAAATAATAATAACAAAAAAATAAAAAAAAAAATATGAAAGTATTGGACCCCCCCAAAAAGTATTGGACCCCCCCAAAAAAAGTATTGGACCCCCCCAAAAAGTATTGGACCCCCCCAAAAAAGTATTGGACCCCCCCAAAAAGTATTGGACCCCCCCAAAAAAGTATTGGACCCCCCAAAATGTATTGGACCCCCCAAAAAAAGTATTGGATCCCACAAAAAAAGTATTGGATCCCACAAAAAAAGTATTGGACCCCCCCAAAAAAGTATTGGACCCCCCCAAAAAGTATTGGACCCCCCCAAAAAAGTATTGGACCCCCCCAAAAAAGTATTGGACCCCCCCAAAAAAGTATTGGACCCCCCAAAAAAATGGCCGCGAGGCCATTGCGAGTCGCTACACTTGCGGCGCGGTTGCGGTAATCCCCATTGCCATTGCTCGCACAGGCTGAGTACGAGCAATGGCCGCGAAAATTGAACCAGAGGCTCGGCCTCAAAGTTAACGATTTACCGGTCAGGTAGCGCGAGCAATGGCCGCGAGGCCATTGCGAGTCGCTGCCTGAGCCGCACTTCTAATTGGTCGGCGCCAGCGAGTTGTTACACTTGCGGCGCACTTGCGGTAATCCTCATACAAAGTATAGTATTCTAGACACCCGATGCATTTGCATCGGGCTCACAGCTAGTACATATATATGTGTGTATGTATATATATATATATATATGTGTGTATGTATATATATATATATATATGTGTGTATATATATATATATATATATATATATATATATCTGTATACATATATATACACACACAGTGCCATGAAATTTATACCATGTGTACTCCTGCATATTCATGTCATGACACCCATACACGTGATTGTTTATATATATATATAAATATATATATATATATATATATATATATATATATATATATAAAAGTACATCTGCGTAAGTTCATACACACAGATATGATATATAAGAAGCAAACATAAGAGCGCTCCCCGCCCGGCTCCATGGTTTTCTGCCTCAACTTGCACGCTGGTTTATATGGTATAAAGTTCTCTCAGTAGTGGGCGCAGCGCCACCTAGTGTCCACACACCTGCACAGAGGGCTTTACAAGCTGACGCAACTTGACAGAGACACGCCCATTTCCCGTATTAACTTTTGTATTCTCCGAACTTTATTGCTTGTTTGCACTGATGGTTTTGAACACAAATAAAGCGGTCCATGTGGGCGATGCCGACTGTATGAGTAATACATAGCCGTGTACGGCAGCCGGCAGAGGTCAGGCTATGCTCTGGTGACGGGACGCGGCGAGCACTATGTTGGGCTGCGGACGTTGTTCCCCGTCCTATGTGAAGCGTCTGCTCGCCATAGCGGTGCGGAGACCGCGCAGTGGAGGTGAGAGCTGTGCGCTCAGGGGATCAGCGCATGCGCAGCTGCCGTCCTCAGCATGGCCTGTGGATTCTGGGACTTGTAGTCCCTAATTTGCCCTATGTCTGTTGTTGTGGATGAAAGCTTCAGTCTCTGTACAGGAGGCCTATCTGTGACTGTAATGGGAGTGGAAGGCCGTCTAGGATCCGTAACTGCCATACAAAGGATAGAGAACAAGCTGAGGTGTTCTACAGCCGGCCATCAGACAGGAGGAGAGATCTGTCCTGCCCACAGTCATTCTAGTCCATCCATAGTCATCTGACACAGGAAGAGGGACATGGATCTCATTACAGGGCTCCTCCTGCATGTATAGTGTATAGCAATCAGTACAGAGAGCAATGTCCACCTCCAAATCAAGCTCAATTGGGCTGCAGAGGCCCCATATCCTGATAAAGCACAGGAGCCTTCTCTGTGTTGGCCCCAGTCCTCAGGTCACATGTATGGGAATCCAGCACCTCTGCACTGACAGTGGCTTGTTCCCAAACATATGTATCTTAATACACCAGAACAGGGGCTGACTGGCGACGCAAATGCTGGGTGGCAACATTTTTCCGGCAGCCCTGAGGATCGGGGGGGGGGGTGCTAGCGGAAATTTTCGGTGGCCCGTCTCAGTCCCCACAGCCCTTAGGTGAGCACCGGGGGTGGAGGAGTGCTGTCAGAAATTCATTTAGAGTTCCTGCCGCCCTAGGCACTGTCAGCGGTGCAACATCGCGCCACGCCCCTCTGCAGACAGAGGAGTAGCTAAAAGGAGCCTAGAAGTTACCATTATGGTTGGAGTAGTGGATGGTTGCTAGATGACTGCCACCATGTCACAGGTTGTGACATCAGCAAGGAGGTGGCAGTCATGTTTTGGGTCGTAATCATGTGGAGTTAGTTTGCCCCCATAGGGTCCATGAAGGCGTGAAAAGGACCACGGCAAAGTATATATACTTTTAGACCACTTTTTTCTTCGTACAAAATCATCCCCATGCATGACAATGCACCATCTCTTAGTACAGAGCATAGCCCTGAGTAATTGGCTGCTATGAACATAAAAGTAGAGAAAACCATGGTGTGGCTACCAGTCTCCCCCGATCTCAGCCCTATTCAGAAACTTGGAAGTACCATTAAGCAAAAAAAATCTAAGATGCTGTAAGAC
Organism: Allobates femoralis; assembly: GCA_033576535.1. Taxonomy (NCBI): domain Eukaryota; kingdom Metazoa; phylum Chordata; class Amphibia; order Anura; family Aromobatidae; genus Allobates; species Allobates femoralis. The sequence continues at coordinate 223,240,455 of JARQOC010000005.1, read as the reverse complement.
ATTAACCGACAAACCAGCAGCACTGGGAGTCAATTCTGACATCCTGCAAACAAATGCAATCAGAAAACATCCAAAACCTGACAAGTTCAATAAATACAAGAATTGTGAAGGTGATATCAAAGAAAGGCGATGTACAATATGAGACATACTGGTAGGATGTTTTCATTGTGAGCCCAATGGGGACAGTGTTGATGATGTATGTAAAGTGCTGTGGAGTTCATAGTGTAATGTAAATGTAAAAAAATATTTCTTCATATGTCGTCACAATACCGGGATCTGAGGATCTTCTATTTCGAGGTCAGGGGTTTTCTGATGCCATGTTGCTGCCTGTCTCGCTGTCTTCCTCTTTTGACACTGCAGTGCGGTGGACAAGAGAGCATTAACTGGTTAATAACAAGAAGTATGGAGTGTGTGTACTAACTGAGCCATACACCCTCCCCATACCATGTCCAGCAACATTGTAGGATTACTATATGGATTTTATTATTAGGGTAGGGACACACTGGCGTGAAACTCGGATAAGTGCAATGTGTGATTTTATCGCAGTGCAGTCAGGTAATCAACGTCTGAAACACATTGGCGAGTGTCGGACGCTTTTTTCTCATCCAGATTCTGGATGGGAAAAAAGTCACAACATGCTGCGACAGTCTGCGATGTATGTGCGAGACTCGCCAATGCAAGTCTATGAGTCCGACAAAATCATGGACCGCACATGGACCATCCGAGAGGCATCTGTTTTTTTCACTGATACATTATCATTCTTCAGCTGAGAACACTGTAAAATGCTCCTGTAAATGATTCTACAGTAATAGCTGCTGAGAAACAAAACAGATTGCACATGGATGTGATCTAAGAAAACTGTCGGGCACTCGCACAGCATTTAGATGTCCCAGTGGCCAGCTACACAGACAGCCCACCACAGCCACACACAGAGCCACAACCACACACAGATCCACAGCCACATAGACAGTTACACAGACACAGAGAGCCACACAGAGAGACACAGCCACATAGACAGCCACACACATAGCCACAGCCAGCACAAACATAGACACAGCCATAGCCAGCCACACACAAGCACACACAGATACAGCCAGCCAAACACAGACACAGCCAGCTACACACACAATCAGCCACACATAGCTAGCCACACACACAGCCAAAGCCAGCCAGCCACACATACAGCCAGCCACATAGACAGCCACACACACAGCCAAAGCCAGCCACACACAGCGCAGCTACCACGCCACACACAGGCGCAGCTACCCACACACAGTGACCAATATAGACAGCCATAGCCCGCTACACACAGACATACAGCCAACCACACAGCCAGCCACACACACACACAGTCAGCCAAGCAGCCACAGCCACACACACAGTCAGCCACAAACAGCTCCAGCCACACACACACAGTCAGCCACACACAGCCAAACAGCGCCAGCCACGCAGCCACAGCCACACACAGACATAGTTAGGCACACACAGCCACATAGCCCCAGCCACATAAAGACACAGACACACAGCCACGCAGCCCTAGCCACACAGACACAGTCAGCCACACAGACACATTTTGCCACACAGACACAGTCAGCCACAGACAGCCCCAGCAACACAGACACATAGTCAGCCACAGCCACGCAGCCCCAGCCACACACAACCAGCCACAATGCCCCAGCCACAAAACGCCAGCCACATACAGACAAATAGTCAGCCACACACAGCCCCAGACACACAATCAATCATACACACAATCAGGGGCTGGCTGGCTGCTCTTGCCGAGGGTGGCAGTCCTATTGTACAGCCTGGGGCCAAGTGAGGAGCAGGGGAAGGGATGATTGAGGTGCTGCTAGAGCCAAGTGAGGAGCGGGGAGGCTGATGAGAAGGTGGGGGGACGCGACGATGGGGGCGACAACAAGGTGGGGGATGGGACAAGGGGGCGACAAGATGGTGGGGGGGCGAGACAAGGGGGCGACAACAAGGTGGATGGACGAGACAAGGGGGCAACAACAAGGTGGGGGAATGACAAGGGTGTGACAAGAAGGTGGGGGGATGACAAGAAGGTGGGGGGACGAGACAAGGAGGCGACAAGAAGGTGGGGGGACAAGATAAGAAGGTGGGGGGACGAGACAAGAGGTGGGGGGACAAGACAAGGAGGCGATAAGAAGGTGGGGGGATAAGACAAGGAGGCAACATGAAAGTGGGGGCGGGAGACAAGGTGGTGAAATTAGGAAAAGAAAGTGGAATAAGACAATGGGTGACAAGAAGTGGGCAGACAAGAGGCCGATGTCCTGGGCACCCACAGCCCTCCTTTCGTGGGTACAACAGGGGGAGGGGTGGCTGTATAACACGCGGGGAAGCGACAGGGCTCACAGCCCCCGCCATGGTCTGCTCTGCATCTCTCCTATGGGAAGCAGCAGCTTTTCACACTGGGACATTTTGAGGTTTATCCGACTCCGCAGTATCTTTATGACAGTAACATGTCAGCCCTCGCACGTATTCTGTAGCCCTGACAGGCCGCCCCCGACCTCGCTGCCATCACCTGTCACATGCTCCGCTCCTCAGCACAGCGGCCGCAGCACTTCACATTCAAACTCCGGCAAAATGGGCGCTGTTCTCAATGCGCATGTCACGCCTCTCCACTGCGCATGCCCACAGACTACCTTCAGTGCGCATACTCGCATTCTCCGGTCTGGGGGAGCGGAGTCAGTCCTTGGCTCACCTGCTGCCTCCGCTCCAGTCCCAGGTCCCGCAGACACTCGTGTGTGCGGCCGCAGTGTGCCGCGACGCGGCTGTTCTCACCATCTGGGCGGCCCTAAAGACGGACTGAACCACCGGCCTGGGGGGCAGTTGCCACCCTGTCACCTGGGCCAGTCTGCCCCTGCACCAGAATCAGTGGGATAACTTGAAGCTAATGGTCTCCGATGCAAAAGCTCCAACGGGACCCCCAATTATTGCAAATCTCTAATAGCATTAGTCTTTTTCTATAGGCCAAAGGGACTTTTGGGGCCCCCTAAGCTCCATGGCCCACGTGCGATTGCAACCCCTGCACCTGTTGTAGTTACGCCCCTGACCAGAATGTACCAGATGGGAATATCCGTCCAGTTATAGAGGCACTGATAGTATCACTGGCAGGAAAGCGCTTATGTGATCTTTTCCTGTCTCCTCTAGATTGGTAACCTGCAAACAATGCGGACTAGAGATCAGAACAGATTCCACCGATCAATCTCACTTGTTTACATATATATGGCAGCCAGATGTCGATTAATGCTGGATGAAAAATCATCTGAGTTATTTCATCTATGTGTCCATTTTTAAGTGTCCATGTGTCACTTTTTTGCTTCTATGTGATGTCCATATGTCTGCATTGTGTGCGATCCTCCATTTTCATACATCTGCATTAAAAAATGTACACAAACACATACTGTTTCCTAAGTCTTTAATAGAAATTAATCAGTAAAAATCAGATGTTCTGTATGAGATCTAAAAATATTTTTTACGTACATATAGACTTGAATGGGTGCGTCTTTGTTATTTAATAGGGCAGCCCTGTCGAATAGCACAGGTCAGTGTTTTGCCCATGTGTTAGCTCCCCTTCACATCAGTTTGTGCCTGTCCATGTGGATCCTTGTTTTTTGAAGGACGGTACGGACAGGAGCGGATTCATGTAAATGGATGGGAAATATGCTCCGGGATCCTGTTTTCTGAAGGATCCGTTTTGCGCATGGCAAATGGTGCAGCCATAGCAAATAATGGTAATGTCAGTTCTAGAGAGAGAGACTGTAAATTTGTTCTGAGCGTGTTCAGTACCTAACACCAGATCTGGGAAATGATCCTTTTTTTCCCGGATCAGGCTCCATAGACCCTCATGTTATATCCTCCGGACCACACCAGATTCGTTTTTGTCCAGAGCACCCAAAAACGGTGCAGTCTCCAATTTTGGGCCTCAGAACAAACAGGGCACAAAGAATCCCGGACCGAATTCACACAAACAGATGACCATATATGACCAATCCGGCACCATCCTGCCTGTCCATTTCAAAATGGATAGACCCGGATCCCCAAAAACGTGGTGTGAAGCCAGCCTAATGCAATAAAAAATTAGCACACACAATTTATACATTTGTTTACATGAGCCCTAAAGCGGCCGATCAGCTGGAGCGCCTCATTCTATCTGAGCACGTAGAAACCATTTAAATGGAACAAGATGGCAGCAGTTGATAAGTGGTTGCTGATTGGCTGCAGCAGAGACATGTGGTCCCCTACCGGTTGTTTATTCTGGACTAGATAGGAGGCCATAGTGAGTACAGTGCTCAGTATGCTATTTTCTTTTGTTTTTCTTTAACCATATTTGACCAATTAAAGTGGATTTCTGGGAACAATGTATAGTTGACCGATCCTCAGCATCAGTATCACTGGGGTCTGACACCCTACATATTGTCCTGTGTAGAGGGGACATGTGCTACCAATAAAGATGTTCTGTGTGAATAGAATTGTGGACTGCCTGTCTAAACATTGTATTTAGTGGCCATAATTGATTGATCTAAATATACCCTAAAGGCCATTTTACACACCAGATATCTGTGACCAACTTCTGAAAGATCTCTGGTTGCAGTGAAATCATGGACACATTGCTCCATTTGTACACAGCCACAAAATGGAACAATGTGTCCATGATTTCACTGCAACCAGAGATCTGTTCAGAAGTTGGTCACAGATATCTGTGTGTGTAAAGTGGCCTTAAGATTGGCCAATATCACCCATTTTGGTGGGGCTGATGTAAAGTCCCTGTTACACAGTACAATGTCCCAGCGATCCAACCAACGATGTGGATCGCTGGGACATCGTTAGCTGATCGCTGGTGAGCTGTCAAACAGGCAGACTCGCCAGCGATCAGGACCAGCGAGAACGCTGGTAACCAGCGGGTAACTAAGCAGAGCGGCGCACTTAATTACCCGCTGTTTATTCTGGATACCAGCTCCCAGCGCTTGCTGTGTGGTGCTGGGAGGTCGTTCATCGTTGGTCTCTCGCTGTCACACGCCTAGCGGAAGACCAACGATAAATTTATGGTCCAGGTCTTTAACCAACGATGAACGACCTCATCGTTGGTAAATGTCACAAGCAACGATGTTGTTCCGACATCGCTGCAACCTCACCAAACCGGTGACATTGCAACGATATTGTTACCGATATCGTAGCATGTAATGGGGCCTTTATGCTATAGGCAATTTACTCAATAAATATCAGGGGAGGAAAAAAGAATTAATCTCAACAGTCATGATCCTTTGTTGGGTAATAAGCGGCCAACTGCAGTGTCTGACAGCCACTTATTCCCTTCTCTTTAGGCCTCATTCACACATCTGTTTTCTCACATATTTTCCATCCATTTTTTTTTATAGCACATGGACACATTATAGTTTATGGGTTCTGAAGTACGGTATTTCTTGCGGACTAAGGGCGGCTTCACACTGCGGCACGATCCGGTCCGGGGCTGTCCGGGAGGACCCTGACAGCCACGGACTGGATCAGCACACAGAACCGGGGGGGCTAATATGCCCTCTGGTCCACTGTGCAGCGCACACGGCTGCAGCCACTGGCTGGTCAGGACCGCGGCCCTGACTTAGCAGTGGGAACTGCGTGCGCTGCACAGTGGACCGGAGGGCATATTAGCCCTCCGGTTCTGTGTGCTGATCCAGTCTGCGGCTGTCAGGGTCCTCCCGAACAGTGTGAAGGCACCCTAAGGGTCCACAAAATAAAGGCAGAGATGCTACCAAGTTTAGTTCAACTGGATTCATTGAATAGGTTTGTGATGTGAATAAAGAGCACATGATGCCAACCACTTTGTTCATGCTTCCAGTTCATTACAAATGCAGGATTTGGATTTGGTCTTATTTATCGTACATGATCACTAAATTGATCATGATTATGGGGTCAGAAGAATTAACAATTATCATTGTCATATGATTGCAGTGTTACATGTGGTACAGTACCGTAGTCCACAATCTGCTCTATTTTACAGCTTGCAATGAGTCGTTTGTATCAGCTGAGCGCACACATCGAGGACGGTCTTTTCAGCAGTGGGAAAGAGACTCTACTTTGACACTCATGCGATTGTTCAGAACCTGGAGACCCAAGGTAACCTCTCTCATGGCTTGTTCTTGTGCCCCTTTTTACCATTCACTATATTATCTTTAGATATTTTGCTAATTATCTTATGTTTGTTTCTCTTAGGGTTTACAACTCAGCAGTCGGAGATGATTGTATCCGCTTTCCTTAAAATCATGAATGCCAATATGGACCTCATATATCAGGATATGGTTTTCAAAGTACAGCAGGTTAGATACTATATGTAAACTGTTTAAAACCTATGTATGAGTAAGAAAAGTAGGTGAAATGCTTTTCCTTTATAGCTGCCAGGGTGAATATATAGTCAAAAGTGCAAGTTGGGGCCTGGGGCAGATGAGCTGACCATATAGCTCATGAGATAGCTGTCAGACAAATGTTCCTTCATCTGATAGCGATCTCCCCTGACTCTCCAATGAGTTCTTATTAGCCATGTGTTCCTGGATGTAGGAATTTCAATTCTTCTATCTCCTGACATCATCTGTCTGGGGAGAGTCGGAGGTGAATTACCAGTCCCACTGAAAACAGATCCTGCTGATGTTCATCTTGTGCTGGAGTAACATCTATGCATCATGCGAGAGCATCAGATGCAATACACTAGTGACCCTTGGCTCAGACTCTGCTGTGAGCACAAGCCGAGTGTTATGTGCCTGTGGTGCGCTGATACGATTGGATCACAGCTGCGGAGGAGGTAGAGATTAATCTTACCATCTCCTCCATTGCTTGCGTAAATGGCGCTACACTCGCATGTCTGGCGAGTCCATGTCGGTGCAGAGTGATGTGTCACCTGCCCCCATAGACTGGTGTGGGTGCGAGTGAGCCGAGAATCGCTGACAGTTGCAGCATGCTGCAATTATTTTTCCTTCGTCCGTGTAGGCACTGACCAGCAGAACACAAGACCACCCTCTATTACTCAGAAATCCCTGTGAAGATGTTTGAAACTTTTTCTGAAGAATACAATGCCCTAAAGTCACAAATGTTTGATGATGTTGAGCTTGTGATGCAGCTTATGGAGGGTCTGTGCATGTCATTACAGGAGATCAGTCTTCAGCAGGTCATGTCACACATAGCCTCAGCAAAAAAGGACATGATCATCTTGGAGAAAAGTGAATTTTCAGCTCTCAGAACAGAAAATGAGGTACTGTTTATTCATAGTATTAAGAATTCACGCTTATGTTTTTTATTTACACCCTTTAGAATTCCATGTGAATCACATTTATATTGCCTGAGAAAATCAAAACTGGTAAGCTGTATGGTTGAATTACTGTGTAGCCCAAGTTAAAATGTCAGATGGTAAATCAGAGAATCTAAACCAAAAGTGAGCACCTTTATGCCTGCGCTTCCTGTAGTTTTACCTACTGTATTGGCATAAGAATACTCATATATCTCTGCAAGTAAAACAGATGGGATTACTATATTTAGGCTGACTCCTGATTAGCTCCTGAGTAGTTCTGCTGATTCTGGACTAGTTTTTTCTCTGTGTCCCTCTGTGCTAAAGTTATGCCCTCTGGTAATAATGACTAAAATTTTCCCTTCAACCATATGGGCATATATCTATCACATCCCCACCAGAACCTGCTCCTGTAACACCTGCTTCTGTCACCAGATACAGCGGTATTCACACTGTAGTTGGTGCTGGTGATAGAGAAGTCAGAACCAAAATCTCTGGAAAGCGCAGGCTTTGCTTATCCACAAAGGTTAGAGTTGCTGAGACCTGCAGTGCTTTACAGTCTGTCAAAGTGTATGTGTGTGTTTGCTGTCCAGCAGAAGTCCTAAGTCCTAAGCTTTATCCTATTGGAAAGCACCACTTACTACTAATACCTTCAGCTTTCTGCTGGAAGCTTCCAATAATAGATTTTGGTTCCCCTGGCTAGTCTACTGTCTTGAATTGGTGTTTTTCCTGTGTTACCTTGGCCTGTTTTTGGATGCTTCTTCTGCCTTATAGTTTTGGACCTTGCTGCCATAGTCTTTTTGACCCAGCTCCCTGACTACTCTTAACGGATCCTGTTTTTGTACTTTTCTTGACCTCACGGTTTTGATCCCGCTTGGTGACTTTCCTGTCTCTGGACTGTTAGAAATAATCAACTCAGTTTCTTCGTTCGATAAACTCCATAGACTGCGTCTTCAGAACCAAAAGTGGGTTTTATTCGGGTAGGAAAAAATACAGAGATTTTACGGCAAAAGCAGTATATGACTTGGCAAGTTACCAGAATGACAGGCGCGTATGGCACACAAGATGGAATAGTGTCGCCCCGCCTGTCTAAAGCAGGGAGTTTTTATACCTATTTTCTCCATAGAGAATCATTGGATAACGTTAGTGGCCATTATTGTCAATGGATACATAATGACCTCATCCTGACAAAGGCAATACTTACATTTCACGTAGACATGAAAAAGACACACTAATTTCATTACTAACTACATACTACACTTAAACTTATTCACATAAATTATCTCATAATAGCCTTTTTGGGACCAAGCACAAATCACAACTTATTGACATTAATCAGCTCTGTTCTTGATTATAAGAAACGTCATATTAGCCTTGAGGGATAGAATACACCGTAAAATATCTAGACAAATTCAGAACTGGCTTATGAACTGATTATAAATTTTGCTAAATGATCAGACCAAATCTAATTAACGTGTATCTGTTTTCTTATACAGGTTAGGTCATTGCTTATAGCTAGAAGACATGACATTTAGATTTCTACTAACAGAGAAAGTTTAAAGTTACTTTTTTTTCAAACAGACAATATGGCCGACAGAGGCCTTGGTATCCATGGCCTCCGTCTAACAAATCCCTCTGTTGTACTTATGGTAATTTGGTAATTTACCCTGAAGTACAAATTGGCATATGAGTCTAGTCCTAATTCTCATATATGGTATTGAGGGAATACATAATTTCGTACACTCCCTGGTCAGTAGGAGTGTTGGGAGGGACTGAAGGTACTCTTGTAAGAAGGGCCTTAACAATAGGTGTACAACCTGCAAGTGAGTGTGGTCTGGCAGTAGGTACCCTACCCGCACCAAGTCTCCGGTATGGTCTGATAAAAGTGGTACTATGTGTTATTACACGGGCCTGAAAGTTATTTAGTTCCTCAACATGAGCCAGATTCTTTTTTGAAAAACTTTTAGACTTTTAGGTTACTACCTATTAAACACATATAGGAAAAAACAAACAAAGTAGCAAAAAATCTACAGTAAATATCACCAACGTAAGAGTTCTTAAGTATTATTGAGTCCCGTTACAATCTTTCAAAAAAGAAAAAATTAAAAAAATGTTCTTTGTTCCATGGCTGCTAAGGTCCTATTCACAGTTCAGGTGTGGACAAATAGTCCTAAAAAGAAGCAAAAAACACAACAAAACAAAAAAATCATCACAGAAGTGAAAAAACATAAAGTGTCCGAGTCCCAAGTCCCATAACAGTCTCTGAGTCCTTTGATCCGTGGCTCTCGATCTTGTTCTGTTCCTTCGGAGCTTCCACTGTCTTCCCCCTCGATCACACTGTCCGGGTCCCACTGGATGGTGTGAGATGTCATCTCCAGGGAAACAGGCGGATTCATGGCTCCCGATCCAATAGGGGACCTGAAAAATAAAATAAAAGCGCAGTATCAGTTCTCACCAGCATCACTAGGATTCTCAACTGGCAGTAACAATTTTAACACCTTTGTCTCTTGGCTTGCTAATCCTTAGCACTCCCAAAACAGTTGGGCCTATCACCTGTGTGATAACAAATGGGCCTTTGTAATTGGAATCCCACAGTCCTTTTTTTCCTAAAATTCTTAACCATGAGCTAAGCTCCCACAACAAATTTGGACTCATATAAATTCCTGTTGACTCTGAGGCTACAGCTCTTATTGCCAGGCAAGTGGGTCATGATTTGTCTCAGTGAGTGAGGTCCATTGTCACTTTCAATTAATTTTGGGAAGCCCCAGTGTGAAAACACATCTTTCCACAAGAGGAGGCCGTTGTTTGTGGCAGGCAGGGCCTCAACCCATTTTGAGAAAACGTCAACAATGACCAAGGCATACCTGAATCCTCCCTCTGCTGGAGGGAATGGACCAATGAAGTAAATTTGAATCGACTACCATGGACCATCAGCCACTCTGGGAATGGCACATTTTTCCTTTGTACTAGCTGTAAGAGCGCTTCTGGTTCTGACTGAACAAAGACTGAATGATTAAATTTAATCAGAGACTTAATCATTATAGTTGGGATATATGGTAATAATTTGTCATCAACCCTTTTGTAATACAGACATTCTTCTTTATCAATGGTATTGATTCAAGGGAGTTAAATAAAGATGCATCTCCTTGCTTTCTCTATACCTTTAAGAGGTTGTGGAACTGAGATGCATAAGGGTGGGGCTCCTCCCGGAGTCTTCGTGTGACAGCAGAGATAGTAGCCTGTGGATATCTGTCAACGCCCATCAGGGCGGCTTCTTTGGCTGCGGAATCTACATATGCATTGCCCACGATGTGGGGGTCAGATGTGAGCTTTTGATGTCCTTTGATTTTACAGAAGGACCATAAATTTGGAAATTCTTTGCCTCTCTGCACAATTTGCTTGAGAATATCTGCATGCTGAAGCGGCTTGTTCTGGGAATTTAACATCTTCCTCTGTGCCCATACATTGAAATACAATGTCAGAGAGGAGACAACGTAAGCACTGTCGCTGAAAATATCATGGGATCAATACACAAAAGAATTACTTGCAAAGCTGCCTCTAATTCAGCCCGCTGGGCGGAAAAATGTCCAGGAAGCTTATATTGCAATAAATTCTCGTTGTCAGGGAACCACAAAGCGTAACCTGTGACGTATTTGCCATCATGCCAATACCGAGCCCCATCTATGTATACACAGGGGACATTGGTTCGAAAGTCTGCACGGAAGGGGGTGGGGGCGACATGAGTCTATTCAATTTGGCAATCATGAGACTGACCTGCATATTGCAGCAATTGTGCTAAGTGATATTTATCTCCCACTTCTACCTGCAAATCCCTAGTCTAAAAGTCAACAATCCATTGGGCCATTCTCTGAAACTTCACACCCCAAGCTTTGCCTTTAAGCAGTGTTTTTTAAGGTTACATGGGGGGTCTGCAGAATCAAGGTGAAAAGCCAATTATGTGACGGACCTGTAGCATGGTCCAGTGCACGGCAAGTAAATGCTTACAAGGTGTAAAACCTTTTTTTCAACGAGAGAAAGCAGCCGTGAGTAGTAACCCAGGGCTCTCTTTTGGCCATTTCTGTAGCAGCTCAGATGAGATTGCTACGTCACCTGCATGTGCTTGCAGATAATGAGGCTGGGATGGGTCTGCGTTAATTAGAGCTGTTGCTCCTGCAAGTGCATGTTTTAAATTTTCAAAAGCCTGCAGGGCGTCTCCCTCTATTGTGATCGTGGTAAACTCATTTTCAATACCTTTTAGGAGATGTACAAAGGTTTAGCAAGCAAGCAAAATCCTCAATAAATTCTCTGAAAAAAATTCACAAGACCCAGAAACTTTCTGAGTTCTGTGATATTGATTTGGCACAGGTACAGCTTGAATGACTGTCCCCTCTTTTGAAACTGACACACATTCAAATATTTAACCTCTGGTTGCATTCAGCTGTACTCTGTCCCGACTCACATTTAATATTGAGTTGCACAATGCATCACACATATTGTCAGTTTCATCAACAATTTGAGTCCATAAATTTTAAATCAAGAAATCATTGACATATTGCAAGACTTTGTCTCCGTACCCCTGGGGTTCCATTACCTGTGCCAACACCTGAAGGAAATAAATTGGACTAGAACAGGTACTGGACATTTTCTAAGGTAAATGCCAAACGGAGAGCCGACTCAGGTGTAATAGGTACACAGAAAAAGCCATTTGCAATATTCAAACAAGAGAAAAAAAAAAAAAAAAATACCTGACATTCACTCCTCAGCAGTGACATCACTTCAGGGACCGAGATGTGTTGCTGAGGGGTGTATCTGTTTACAAGTCTTAAATTCATGACCATGCGATAGCTACCATCCTCTTTTGTTTTACAGGCAGGATTGGGCTATTGCACGGGGGGGGGGGGTTGCCTCGTACAATCACGCCCTGTTGTTCCAATTCACTGACAGCAATCCTTATGTAAGGAATTGCTTCCTCAGGAATACGGTATTGGCGCTGAAAGGGTGGTAGACGGTCGCTGTCAATATTAATTAAAATTTGCATCAGTCCGCAATCTGTACATTTTGAAACCCATAAATGAGGAAAAAATTGCACCAATTCATGTTTCAAAGCCGTAGCTGCAACATTTATCTCAGGCATGTCATCATCATTATCAGCTGAGCACAAACTAGCAACGGTTAATTTATGACTGTGACATTTTCAACTCTGCAGCATCCATAATAACTGAACAAACAGTAGTTCCTTTGTCACGCCATAAGACCTTATTACACAAATCATCAATGATACCCAAATTAACAATGATACCCATGGCTGACAACACATTTGACCCATTAATAAAAAACTTTAATTGCGGACTGATCCAAAGTTCACACCAAATGCTCGCCTGTATACAGGAGCCCTCAAATCCCACTAAAGTTGTGGTGTCTGGCATCCCGGGGGGAGCTGCAATTTGTGTTCTGTTACTGAAACAGAGGCTCCTGTATCAATTAAAAAATCTTCCCAATTTTTGGTATCCTCTATTGTCCCTCTGACATAAGGTCAGTCCATCTTGGCCTAGGGATAATTTTGCCAAGAGGCTCAGGAGAACAGGGGGGTTCAAAGCATCAATCAGTACTGGCAGTAAGAAGCCCAAAAAAAAATTCACCAACCTCACCAGAGGCAATTCTACGACCCACTGCTGTCACCTCCGAGCCGGACAGATCGCCTGAAAGAGCCATTTCCTCGTCCCCCCCCAGCTCCTGAATCAGTGGAGCATAAGGGTGGGAGGAATTCCTCCCGGAGGAGGGTGAGCTCTCCTCACAGCATGGATCTGTCTGCTGGGATGGACAAGGGTCGCATAATTGGGTGACGGGGCAAAAGGCTCCCAAAGAACAGGGTTAACTATCTGAGGACCATTGTACTGCTGGCACGGTTTGGGGCCGTTAACCTCTGGCTGTCCAGGGTTCTTAATAGCAGGATTTGGAGCACTGGCTCCCTCATACGGATCTCGGGACATTGTAGAGGTAGGCTACTGCTGCACCTGTGAATCATCCCTGGGAGCTAAATGGGAACACTGACGTCTAAGATACCCTGATTGCCCACAAGGATAACATACAAGAGAACCCATGGAGTTCCGAGGGGCTTCTGCCGACTGGGACCAGCCCGCTTTCGGCAGTTGATCATAACCCCAGGAAGTCCTGGTCTCCTGTCCACAGCAGATGCCATTCAGGCAGGGCGATATGCAAAAACATCTGTATCATCGCCCTTAGTCTAGGATGGCATTTTCCCTAACAATGGTTACCAATGCCCTAATTTTGTCCTCCACAAATTTAGCATTATGTAAAATCCCTAACTTGCAAAACCTTTCTAAGTATTCTCTACAATCTATTCCATCAGATCATAATCATCTTTCTGATCTATTCTATCAAAAAATACTTATCAAACGTTACACACCAGGCAGCCCATCTTCTAATTCTAAGATAATTTCCTTTCCTGATTCTAAAGGATTCTAACAACCATGGATGAATTTTTGCTTCCTCCTTTCTGTCTGCCTCCAGCCGCTGTATCTTATACCCCTCCCTTTGTGACACTACTACTACTCCTGTCATTGTATCAGTAGCTGCTGTGTTCTCTCCATACTCTGCTCCACTGCCCCTCCCTGTGTAACTACATTAACGTACTGTCTTTGAAGCTATCACTAGCCTGATCTGAGCTATAACTAACTTACACAAAGCCGCTATTCGGCTGCCCTTTCTGCTAATAATTTTTTTCTTGTCAAGATGTCTACTTTCTTCTGTGAACCACTGCATACAATTTAACCAAGTGGTTCAGCATTAACCCCTTCTAGCTATGGGGTTTCAGCGTGCCTGTCAGTCTGTTTCCTTAGCCACTCCATAGTGGTGGAAACACAAGGACATTTATAAAACTGCTTTCAGTATCAACTTAATGCAATTTACAGGCAAAAGTTAGATACTCACACCTCTGTAATGGAAGACACGTGCCGGCTTTGGTCAACCAAAAGAGGTGCAGCCGTATGAACAGCCTCACTCGTTACGTTGCCACACGTCTCCTTCTCCGTACCCTCGGCGTTAATCACGTCCTTGTTTAACTCACGTAGAGGCTCAGTCTTGGTTACTCAGGGTAGATAGGAGCGCAAACGAGAGATTCTCAGCGGCTGATTTCCTTAATGCGATTTCACGTGGCGCCACGCTTTTCATCAATAAAGGCAAAAAAAAGAGAAAGAAAAGTCCATTCCTCACCCTCTCACCCCTTTGGTTCACAGCTTTACTTGCAGGAATCTTCTAGGTTCTTCGGAAATGATATAGGGTCTTCCCCCTTTCATCCGGGCTAGCTCGCCATTTGTTAGAAATAATCAACTCAGTTTCTTCGTTCGATAAACTCCATAGACTGCGTCTTCAGAACCAAAAGTGGGTTTTATTCGGGTAGGAAAAAATACAGAGATTTTACGGCAAAAGCAGTATATGACTTGGCAAGTTACCAGAATGACAGGCGCGTATGGCACACAAGATGGAATAGTGTCGCCCCGCCTGTCTAAAGCAGGGAGTTTTTATACCTATTTTCTCCATAGAGAATCATTGGATAACGTTAGTGGCCATTATTGTCAATGGATACATAATGACCTCATCCTGACAAAGGCAATACTTACATTTCACGTAGACATGAAAAAGACACACTAATTTCATTACTAACTACATACTACACTTAAACTTATTCACATAAATTATCTCATAATAGCCTTTTTGGGACCAAGCACAAATCACAACTTATTGACATTAATCAGCTCTGTTCTTGATTATAAGAAACGTCATATTAGCCTTGAGGGATAGAATACACCGTAAAATATCTAGACAAATTCAGAACTGGCTTATGAACTGATTATAAATTTTGCTAAATGATCAGACCAAATCTAATTAACGTGTATCTGTTTTCTTATACAGGTTAGGTCATTGCTTATAGCTAGAAGACATGACATTTAGATTTCTACTAACAGAGAAAGTTTAAAGTTACTTTTTTTTCAAACAGACAATATGGCCGACAGAGGCCTTGGTATCCATGGCCTCCGTCTAACATGGACTACTGCCCTTCCATAGGTAGCAATCCCCAGGATTCTGTAGTAAATCCAGATCTCTGTATAGGGATTTAAGGGTGTCAGGGTTTCTCTGGGTTCTGCTTTGTCTGTCAGAGAGAGCCTTTTTGTGCCACTATCACAGAACTTATCTGTGGTTGCATCCATATATTGATTGTACCTTATCAAAGGAGGGGAAAAAAATGCTCACAGAATTTCTGTGGTATATGTCCAGTTGGTTGAATGGAAAATGTACACCATTATTACTGGAGAGATAACTTTGGAACAGAGAAGCACAGAAAAGGCATAGAGTCTCATGACGAGAACATAGTTTTGCCTCTATACAAGTTGAAAGTGCGACCATATTTAGAATATTGTGTACAATTCTGGTCTCCGGTGTATAAGAAGGACATTGCAGAACTACAGCGGGTGCAGAGAAGAGCGACCAGAGTTAATAAGGGAATGGGTGACTGCAAAATACGGGTTATTAAACTTAGGGTTATACAGTTTTGAAAAACAAAAGCTTAGGGGTGATCTTACTACTATATAAAAATAAATGAGGGGACAGTATAGAGATCTGTATAATGAGCTTTTCTCCTTCGCATCATTGGGGGACACAGGACCATGGGTGTATGCTTTTCTGCCACTAGGAGGCGACACTAAGTGTAGAAAAAAGTTAAGCCCTCCTTCCTGCAGTATACACGCGTTCCTGGGCATAGCTAGTCAGTTTTTTACTTAGTGTCGCAGGAGGCACATGTGTGTCTGTAGCTCAGACCACATCTACCATTTTTTCTGGTCATCATAATGGGAGACCCAGACAATGGGGTTTAGGGCTCCGCCCTCCGGAGGTCACACTAGGTACTACAAGTTTGTAGACACCGCCTCCTCCGCTATAAACCCCCACCGTAGGAAACATCCTCAGTTTTAAACTTAGTGTGCTCGGAGGATCACGCTTTGCTTGCACTTCACTGCATTCTCACAGCTTACGTGATGGCGTATGAAGACAAGGTAAATGGTCCCGGTTGGGACCCTCGACAGTCTCCCCGCTCACCCTTTGTGGAACACGCTGGTGGAGGTACCGGAGGGCTTTTTAGCCTGGACACTTGCTGTTCTCCCGGTACGCTGTCGAGCTCCTTCCTTTCCATCCCTCCATGGAGGCTCTGGAGAGGGGGAGCCTGGAGCCTTGCACAGCTCCGCTCCGTCCGAGGCCTCCCTAAATGGTGCTTACAGACCGGACGGAGCCAGCCCAGTCCGAGGCCTCCCTAAATGGTGCTTACACTCCGGACTGGTGCTGTACCCCCGTCCGAGGCCTCCCTAAAGGTGCTTACAGACCGGACCGGCACTGAGGCACCTGGTGTGTCTCCTGTGTGCCTGGGGGTAGTGTCTGTCACTTGGTGTCATGACACTCAGACCGCGCGGTTACCCTCGGGTCCGCGGTTCTGTTGGTGTACCCTGTGCTGGGGTCACTCTGGCTGACCGCCCTGTGTGTCTCAGGGGCTGAGGCTGTAGACTGCTGATGTTTGTTTTGTGCATGCAGTCTGTGTGTGTATGTGCATTGTTACACACTCTTTTCCCGCGCTGCGGGCTCTGGCACCTCCATTACTGAGGCTGCCTGGAGGAGGAGGAAGCAGCTCTTACGGTGACATCACCGATGGGCGTGTTTTGTGTTCTCCCGCGTGTTCCTGGCCACGCCTATGACTTTACTGTCGGCGGCCATCTTCTCCCTCTCTTCCCGGCTGGGATCGGGCTGCAGCGTGTGTCTGCACTTTCCAGGGGAGACCGGAACTCGCGGAGGTCACACACGAACACCGCTTCCTCCTACCGCTTACTGCGGTCGGTAAGCCACCGGGATCTCCGGTTTGTTTGTTACAACTTGGCTTATTTCCCCCTACTGTGGCGATGTCCTCAGTAAGGAAGCATGCTGCTAAGACGGCAGATGGCACCATTACCTGCGCTACATGCAACGGTTCACTGGTGGAGGGGTCCTGCAATAATTGCGGACGCCCAGAGACCCGGACAGTTACTGTTGGATCAGAATCTGCGGGTCTGTACCCTGAGGTTCGGGTGATCCCAGGGACATGGGAAGCACAGAATAAGATAAATGAATCTCTGCTGTCCCAGATGTCCTCCATGTCGCAATCCCTGGAGGCACTTCATAGGAGGCTGGAAAACCCAGCTACTCCTCCCAGTTACCCCCGGGTGCTTCTTACTTCTTCTGTGAGACCCCCTAAGCGAGCTCGTGAGGCCTCTCCAGAGCTCCAAGCTCTCTCTGAGGAGGAGCGTTCCTCTGATGGTGAGGAAGATGATGGGGGTTCTACTCTCGGGTCTGTCTCTGAACCTCCAGATGGGGTGGAGGATCTGGTGTCCTCCATCAATGAGACATTACGTCTGGTCACTCCTCCTGAGGAGGTGACTGTTCACCCCAAGGAGGTCTATCAATGGCTGCGGCCGGAGGCAAGACCAAGTGGGTCCTTTATGGACCACACTAATTTTGGAAGGGTGATTAGAGCTCCCAGGTTACATCCTGGGCGGCGTTATGTCCGTAAACCTAAGGACAATCCCATCCCCTTTCCTCAGGAGGTGCTTCTGGAATGGTCACAGTCCCCTAAGGTGGACGCTTCCATGACTAGGATTGCTGCACGCTCCTTGTTTTCTGCCTCTGATAGCTCCTCATTGAAGGATGCTACTGATAGACAGGTCGAGCAACTCGCCAAGTCTTCCTATGAGGCTGTGGGGTCTTCATTTGCCCCTAATTTTGCCGCGGTCTGGACCCTACAAGCGATTACCTCCTGCTTGGATGGTATCTCTGATCTAGCTAGGGCCAGCCCAGAGGTCCTGGCACTCTCCGACAGGGCAAGGGCTTATGCGGATTACGCCAGGACGGCAACTTTGGAAACTGCCACTCGCTCAGCTGTGGCTTCGGCCAATGCTATAGCGATCCGCAGGTTGTTGTGGCTGCGTCTTTGGGACTCAGATGCCACGTCTAAGAAGATTTTGCAAAATCTTCCGTTTGCTGGTGACAGGCTCTTCGGCACCGAGCTGGACAAGCTGATAAAGGATTCTGCTGAGTCTAAGATACCGCAGAATAAGCCTAAGCCACGGTATACCGTGAAAAGGAACCCAAAACAGTGGTCCTTTCGCCCCAGCTCGCAGTCATCAGCGGCGTCCGCTCGCGCGGACCGTGGGGGCAAGCCCTCCACTCAGTGGCGCAACAAAAGTCGCCAAAAGAAGCCGGCAGGGGCTGCAGCTGCCACCCCTAAACCCGCTTCGGCATGACTCGCTCTTTCATCCTGTCTCCCCACAGGTGGGGGGCCGCCTGTCTCTTTTCCAGGACAGATGGCTTCTCCACGTCCAAGACCAGTGGGTCCGAGACGTGGTCTCAAAAGGCTACAGGATAGAGCTGACGTCACAGCCGGCACACCGATTCCATCGGTCTGTTCCATCCCTAGACAAAGCTCAGGCTTTTCATCTGGTGTTGGAGGGACTCCGCAGAGACGGAGTGGTGGTCCCAGTACCCACGGGAGAGAGGTTCAGGGGTTTTTACTCCAACCTCTTTATTGTCCCAAAGAAGGACGGCTCTTTTCGTCCGGTTTTGGACCTCAAGTTGTTCAACCGCCACGTGTTGGTCCGGAAGTTTCGTATGGAATCCCTGCGCTCCGTGATCGCGGCTGTGTCACAGGGAGACTTCCTGGCGTCCATAGATATCCGAGACGCCTACCTTCACGTGCCCATTGCACCGGCTCATCAGCGCTGGTTGAGATTCGCAGTGGGGGAAGAACACTTCCAATTTGTGGCACTGCCATTCGGGCTAGCCTCGGCACCGCGAGTGTTCACAAAGGTGATGGCCTCAATGATGGCTCTCTTGCATGTGCAGGGACACGCCGTCATTCCCTATTTGGACGACCTGCTGGTCAGGGCGCCATCGGAAGACCTTTGTCGGGTGAGCCTGGAGGTGACCATGAAGTCTCTGGAACAGTTCGGGTGGCTTCTCAACATTCCAAAGTCGACCCTGGTTCCGACCCAGTCTTTGACATATCTGGGCATGGACTTCCACACGGACTCAGCCCTGGTGTCCCTACCTCAAGCCAAACAGCTTGCGATCCAATCAGGAGTGCAGAATGTTCTCCTGTCACCACAATCTTCCCTACGGGAGTTGATGAAGCTGGTGGGGCGCATGGTAGCGGCGATAGAGGCGGTGCCTTTCGCACAGTTTCGCCTCCGTCCTCTCCAGTTGGAGATTCTTCGCCGATGGGACAAAAGGACCATTTCTCTGAATCGGCTGGTGACGCTGTCACAATCGACCAGGGACTCCCTACAGTGGTGGCTCCTGCCACATCATCTGTCACGGGGCCGGTCCTTTCTAAAACCGTCATGGTTAGTGGTGACCACCGACGCCAGTCTGAAGGGCTGGGGCGCGGTGTTCTTACACCACAGGGCTCAAGGCCTCTGGACCCAGGCGGAGTCGGCATTACAGATCAACGTGCTGGAGATCAAGGCGGTCTATCTGGCGCTCCTGGCGTTTCAGAAATTCCTGTCAGGACAACCCATTCGGGTTCAGTCCGACAATGCGACGGCCGTCGCCTACATAAATCATCAGGGAGGGACCAGAAGTGCTCAGGCCCTCGCCGAAGTCCACCGCATTCTAGCCTGGGTGGAGGAAAACGGCTGCCTGATCTCCGCAGTTCACATCCCAGGGGTCGAGAACTGGGAGGCCGACTACCTGAGCCGACAGGGGATGGACGCCGGAGAGTGGTCCCTGCATCCAGACGTCTTCCGGGACATCTGCAGCAAATGGGACACTCCGGACGTGGATCTGATGGCCTCACGGTTGAATCATCAGGTACCCCAATACATGGCACGATCGTGAGATCCTCAGTCTCTGGGGGCGGATGCCCTGATCCTGAGTTGGTCCAGCTTCCAGCTGCCATATGTGTTCCCGCCTCTCGCTCTGATTCCCAGGGTTCTGTGGAAAATCAGGACAGAATGCAGAGTAGCCATTCTAGTGGCTCCAGATTGGCCCCGGAGGTCCTGGTACCCGGACCTCTGGCAACTGTCAGGCGGACACCGGTGGGCTCTTCCAGAACGCGCAGATCTACTCGCGCAAGGGCCATTCTTCCACCTCAATTCCAGGGCCCTCAGATTGACTGCATGGCTCTTGAGGCCTGGTTGCTGACATCCAGGGGCTTCTCTCCTACGGTGGTTGCCACGATGAATCGGGCAAGGAAACCTGTCTCCAGGAAGATATACCACAGAACGTGAAAAATCTTTTTCTCCTGGTGTGCCTCTGGTGGACGCTCACCGTGGCCCCTGTCCATCCCGACAGTGTTGGCCTTCCTACAGTCGGGTTTGGAGTTGGGATTATCCCTTGGCTCTCTGAAAGGTCAAGTATCAGCACTTTCAGTGCTGTTTGACAGGCGCTTGGCGCTCCTCCCAAAGGTTCGTCAATTTCTGCAGGGGGTGTCTCGGGTGGTTCCGCCTTACAGACGACCTCTGGACCCTTGGGACCTCAACATGGTCCTGGCGGCACTGCAGAAACCGCCGTTTGAGCCACTGAGAGACATCTCTCTCTCTCGTCTGTCCCAGAAGGTGGTTTTTCTGGTGGCAATTACGTCTCTGAGAAGGGTCTCAGAATTGGCTGCACTTTCGTGCAAGTCACCCTTTCTGGTGGTTCACCAAGACAAGGTGGTGCTGCGCCCGCGGCCTGAATTCTTGCCGAAGGTGGTTTCAACTTTCCACCTAAACCAGGAGATTGTTCTCCCATCATTTTGCCCCGCTCCCGTTCATCAGGTTGAGCGCGACCTCCATACTTTGGATCTCGTGAGAGCTGTACGCATTTATGTGTCCAGGACCGCCTCCTTTCGGAGTTCGGATTCCTTATTTGTCCTCACGATGGGTCGCTGTAAGGGGTCCGCGGCTTCGAAGTCGACCTTGGCCAGATGGATCAAGGCTCCCATTCAGGAGGCATACCGGTCTTCTGGTTTGCCTCTCCCGGTTGGTTTGAAGGCACACTCTACTAGAGCTGTAGGTGCCTCATGGGCCTTGCGACATCGAGCATCTGCTCTACAGGTGTGTCAGGCGGCCACCTGGTCCAGCCTGCACACTTTCTCAAAGCACTATATGGTGCATGCCCATGCCTCTGCGGACGCAAGTTTGGGCAGGCGGGTCCTCCAGGCGGCGGTTGCCCACCTTTAAGGGGGACCGTGTATTATCCGTCTTGTTGAGGAACTCTTCCCGCCCTGGGGTATTGCTTTAGGACATCCCCATTGTCTGGGTCTCCCATTATGATGACCAGAAAAAAGAGAATTTTGTTTACGTACCGTAAATTCTTTTTTCTTTAATCATCAATGGGAGACCCAGCACCCACCCAGTTGTTCCGTTGCATGTTTGCATTTGATCTGTTCTCTGTTGAGACAGTGTTTTTTTCCGGGTTGTTCAAACCGTCTGTGCACGGTATTCTTCCCGATGTTTCGGGTGTGGTTCATTTTTCTCCTCGCAGCTTATGGACTAAACTGAGGATGTTTCCTACGGTGGGGGTTTATAAGCGGAGGAGGCGGTGTCTACAAACTTGTAGTACCTAGTGTGACCTCCGGAGGGCGGAGCCCTAAACCCCATTGTCTGGGTCTCCCATTGATGATTAAAGAAAAAAGAATTTACGGTACGTAAACAAAATTCTCTTTTTATTCTTACTTTTAATTTTACTACTTAATTCTTATTTAACTGTTTTTTATATGCCAAAGGCGCCGCTCTACATGTTGCATGGGGGATCCCAAGGCAGCGCACACCACCCTTGGAGGGGCGGCGGATCATCATAGAGGGGCTCCGCTCTCACTACCCCAGACCAAGCAGCCTGCCAGTCACTGTGCATACCAATAGCAAAGGCACAAGGGGCAGCACCTCTCACCTCCTCCAACAAAGGAGCAGGTGATTGAGGCCACCAGGGTGCCCAGCCACCGCACCGATCCATCCCTAAGGGATCCGGTGCAGCACCAACAGCAGAAGCCTGCACACACAGGGCACCATTCCCCCCACCGCGGCCCCAGGCGGGGACGCGCACTACCGGTAAGCTCAGGGCACGGGGCCGAAGCCTCTCCGCTCTGGAAAGGCAACGAACCCCTCAAGGCCCTGCTCTCGCTGCGTCCCCCCGGGGAAAAAAGATGGAATCCACAAAGGGCTCTGCTCTCCCTGCTCCCTCCCAGAGCCTCTGGCCACCTGCAAAGCATTCCCCACTACATCCCCCTGCACAACAGGGGATGAAAGGAGCGCTCACGCCCGCCACTTCTGGACACCCTGGGCACATTAGCACTGACCCAGCCTCAAAGGGTCCAGTGCTCAGCTGCAGCAGCAGCCCCCACAGCCCCAATCCTCAGTGTCCCACGGCGGCTCCATGCTGGCATGTGCACCGCCAGTAAGTTCGGGGTGCGCGTCCAAGGCATGGGGCGGAGGGACAACAGCCTGCTGCGGCAACGCAGTCTGCCAGTGCAGCGCTGCAGCCTGCCGCCATTGCGGGCCCCGGCGCCGCTCTCGGTAGCCCACACTAATCTAGTCCCCAGTCTGGGCCCGCACGTTGGCGCCGCCCTGCCCACCGGTGACTGGCTGTGCATCATGTGACCGCCCAGCGTCATAGGGGCAGGCACGATGATGCAGCGGGGCACAGATAGCCGCAATTGGCAGCTGCTAGTGTCAATCGCGGCTACACACGCCCACCGCTAGGAGCTGGGCTAGTAAGCGGAAACACGTCCCCCTTAGGCAAGCAGCCAACCACTCCGGGGCCAGCTGCATCGCCCCACCCCAATCACGCCCCCATTCTTGCGCTAAACTCACACAAAGAATCTGCATGTGGGGCACAGCAGCAGCCCCAGGCTATAGACAAGCACAATGCTGCAACCTGACCCTCCCCTTCTCCACCAACAAGGAAAGGCTGCACAAAGCAGCCAACCCAGTAAGCTGTAACAAGTGGCTGTAATGGGAGTGTGTGGCTCTGGCAACTATAACTATACTTTCACGCAACTGAAAGTTGTGGGTTTAAGTACATAGGCGACTCAACTTAAAGATCAACCACCACACATCCCTCCCTTTTCTGTGCCTCTGAAGCAGAAGCTCTTCAGCCCAGCACCACAGCATACTGCATGGCCAGTGTCAGCTCCCTGCCTTCAAAGCAAACCGCTTTGTACACGCCAGTACCCTGCTTCGCTGTAATCAGGTACACTATGACCATGGCGTAACTTCAGGCCCAGGAGCCCCAATGCAAAAGCTCCAACAGGGTCCCCAATTATGGCAAATCTTTAATAGCATTAGTCTTTTTCTATAGGCCAAAGGGACTTTTGGGGCCCCCTAGGCTGCAGGGTTCAGGAGCGATCGCATCCCTTGACTATGACAGACCCAAAACCACCAAAAGAAATAACAAAACAGCACAAGACACAAGGCATCGGGCACCACCAGTCAGACCCAGCTCTCATGGAACCACGTATCGCAACTTTGCCTAAATTCCAAACCCCAATGCCCCACTAAGCCTACCGCTAACGCAGTACCCAGTGTGTTTAACACCCCCCCACCCCCCGGGCCCTGGCACTGACACAACGGGCCAACTCATTAGCCCAAAAGATGCAGTCGCTTCCCAGTGCATATATAGCCAGTGACAACAAATGTCACTGCCCTCACTCTGACAGTCCCCCTGCCGACCAGAAGACAGACTCATACCGGTCCATCCCAGGGATGATCCCCTAAAAAGTCTCTTATAAGTGACCCATCTCACTCCTCGTTGCCCCACTACCAACCTGAGTCACCCTCCAAATAGGAACGCTCACAGCCGGGTTCGCCCCCAGACGGTCAGACAACAGGCACCCAGTCAACGGTCGACAACCTCATCGAGGCCGTTAACAAAACATTACTAGTCAGTGA
The DNA here is from genome assembly GCA_033576535.1 of Allobates femoralis. Lineage (NCBI taxonomy): Eukaryota > Metazoa > Chordata > Amphibia > Anura > Aromobatidae > Allobates > Allobates femoralis. The sequence goes on along the minus strand of JARQOC010000005.1, from coordinate 223,216,203 downwards.
CGACCAGGCCACCGCCCCAGTGTTCTTTACAAAGGCAAAACCCTCTCGTCGAGTCTTCTGTAATCACGACGACTGTAAGAACATAACCCGATGTAATGAGTACTGGCCAGACAAGCGCTTAGCAAGTCGCAGACCTTTCAAAGCCAAATACCCCTTCGCCGCAGGCCATCATAAACAACTGGCCAAGTTGCCAGCCATCGACCCTCCAGCGTCGCGCCCAGCTAACAAAATTCTGCTTGCGCTCTCAGACAGCTCGTCTATCAAAGACCCTAACAACCGCCAATTAAATAACCTGGCACGCTCTGTATTTGGAGCCTCAGCGCCAGCCCCTCTCACCCTCCTTCGTTGCGGCGTAGGTCGCTAAAACAGCGGTGTCCTAAATTACGTGCTCTACCTTCACTATTACAAATCCACAACCCCTCACAAGACAACTGACTTCCTAAACCAACTCTAAATGGCCGTGGAGTACCTCTTAGTACGTCCATAGACACAGCCAACTGTTATGCGTTAGCAGTGGCGAACGCCATCTCAGTGCGCTGAACCTTATAGATCAGAGGGTGGCACGCGGACTCCGTATCTAAAGGGTCCCTCATAAAGCTCTACTACCAAGGTGATCACCTGTTAGGTGAAAAGCTTAACCAGCTAATTCCCCAAGCCATGGAAGGAAGGGAGAAGGCATATTTCTTCCCCAACAAAGGCTCAAGTGGTCCTGTCGCTACCCATAGCCGTAGTCACGACTGCACATCCCTCATGGGAAATCAGGATAGCCCTCATCAACTGCTAACACAGTCACAGTGCGGCCTACACAAGGGAACCGGCATACCCCGATCTCAGTCAAAACCAAGACTAGCGACATCTGTTGTTCAAGGCCACCAACTTTCTACTCTGACCGGTGTCATAGCACCAGTACCAGAGACCTAATAGTTTAAAGGCTTTCGACTCAATGCGGTTTGTTGTTACAAACTATAAACTTTCTAAAGATGAACTCAGACACTGCACAGGAGCTAGTCATACTTCCTCAAGACAAAGACAGCGATTCGGAAAGTAGCTCACGCTCCTTGCATTAGTACACCCCAAGCCATCCGCTTTAGCATGGAAGTCCTGGGAAAAATGGTAGCGGCAATGGAAACATCTCCCTATGCTCAGCTACATGTCCAACCCTTACAATTGGCCCCACTCTCAGCCAGAAGCCCCTTCAGCCTCGACCGCAGACACCGCCTACCCACACGAGTTAAAAAAAAGATATTCACCTGGTGGACACGACCACCCTCTCTAACACAAGACAAATCATTCCTCCCAGTTCAGTGGCTACTTGTAACCACTAACACCAGCCTACTCAGCTAGGGGCTCGTCTATCGTCAATACACGGCCCAGGGCCGCTGCACGGCCCAAATACCACACCTCCCAATCAACATTCTGAAGTTACAAGCGATTCGCTTAGCGATCCAACACTTTCACCTCCAAGCCGCCCAACCTCACCCGGGCAGGGTGAGCATGGCGCACTGGTAGCAGAAATCACTGCAGCATCAAAACACAGGTTTGAATCCAATTGAGGCCATTCCACAGTCTGTGGTGTGAGCTGTGGTTAATTCACAATTACATGGAGCAATGATCACTGTTTAAGGTCGCTGAACAGTGAAAAAAAAAAAAAACAAAAAAACGCTCATGTCGCCAGTCCACATCCCAAGAGTGGACAGCTAGTCAGCAAACTTCCTAAGCCGCAAGAGACTGTCCTCAGTGAAATGATCTCTACATCCAGAAGTCTTCCTACAAACCCGTCGGCACTGGGAAACCCCCGACGTAGACCTCACAGCATCAAGAATAAACTCAAAGGTCCCGACCTTTGTAGCCAGGTTCCAGGACCCGCTAGCACTCACAGCGGACTCGCTAGGCGTACCCTGGCGCCAATTCCAACTTCCATACAAACTCTGGCTTTCTCTTTAAGGATTCCTCCGCCTTTTTGATAGATTTTCGCGGAAAGAGGGCAAAGCTAAGGTTAGGACAATTTTTGCATGCCCAGCAGGCTCAACCTTTTCCCCCACTGCCGCTGACCCTGCAGGTGATCAAGAAGATCAAAGCAGAAGGGGGTCAAGCAGTACTCACCGCCCCAGAATAGCAATGACAGGCATAGTACATAGAGCTCGTACAGCTTATTGCCAACGCGCACTACACACTCCCAATCCGACCGGACCCTCTAAACCAGAGCCCCATTTGCCACAAGTACTCGGGGGGCCTTGTCTTTAACGGGGTGGCTATTTAATCCTAGCTCCGGACACAAACGGGTGTTTTTCAATGGAGATCATAACCACCATAATTAATGCCCAAGAAGAAAAAAAAAATGTCCTCGCCGTCTATCGCCACACCTACACAACATTCTTCTGCTGGTACAAAAACAGCAACTGTGAGCCACTCCCCTTTTTCCACCCCTGCAGTCCAGGAGCTTTCTCAAGCCGTCCTAAACTCTGGCCTAGCACTCGGCTCCATCAATCCTCCGCCCTTAGCTTCCTATTCCAATGCAAGAAGGCACCTAAACAACAGGTCAAAACATTCATCCAAGGGGTCACGCACATGTTGACCCCATACAAAATACCTTTGGCCGTCTGGGACCTCCAAGGTAGTGTCCTATCCCCACCTCAATGAGGGCATCATTCTACCATCCTTTTGCCCAGCTTCGGCACACCGCCTCAAAAGCAGCTTCATACCCAAGACCTAGTAAAGGCCCTCACACGCTACAGCTCCCGTATAGTCTCAGTCTGTTAAGCAGAAACGCTGTTTGTCGTCCCCAAAAGACCTAGAAAAACAATAGCTGGTCCTAAACCCATTTCAGCAAGGTACATCCGCTCAGCAATCCAAGAGTCCTAGTTTGTCAAATGCATGACAATCCCAGTAGGGATCAGGGCTCACTCAACTCAATTGGTGGGCGCCTCGTAGGCCAGCCAACACCAGGCTTCAGGTAACTCAGGTTTACAAGGCCGCAACCTAGCCCGGCCGGCATACCTTTGCCAAATACTAAAACATTCACACCCAGGCCTCCGCAGATGCGAACCTAGGTAGGGAAAAACTTTGCAAGCGTCGGTCGTGCATCTGTAGGCGGCTGACACATAATTGATGCTCGACTGCTACTCAACTAATTCCCACCCAGGGACTGCTTTAGGACGTCCCATGGTCCTGTGTCCCCCAATGAAGCAAAACAGAAACAGGGATTTTTGTGTACTCATCGTAAAATCCTTTTCTCCTAGCTCATCATTGGGGGACATAGCACCCGCCCTATCAAACTTCAATAGTCTGTACAGACCCCCGGCTCACGCCTTTTGTTCCTTACGTTAACGTGCTCTCCTACTGCTTTAGTACCAAAACTGACTAGCTACGCCCACGAACGGGGGTATACTGCAGGAAAGAGGGCTTAACTTTTTTCTATACTTAGTGTCGCCTCCTAGTGGCAGAAAAGCATACACCCATGGTCCTGTGTCCCCCAATGATGACCTAGGAGAAAAGGATTTTACGGTGAGTACACAAAAATCCCTTTTTTACAACTAAAGTCTGCAACGGGGGCGTCCTCTACTTCTGGAGGGAAGAAGATTTAATCATAATCGCAGAAGCGAGTTCTTTACTGTATGAGCAGTAAGACTATGGATTCTTTACTCTACGAGCAGTGAGACTATGGAACTCTTTGCCACATGACGCTGTTATGGTTGATGCACTACTGGATGTCATGGATGATTCACTGCTGGATGTCATTCTTGAAAACTATAATATTACCAGTTATATATACTAGATTCATTGATAGAGTATTGACCAAGGGAACTAGTCTGATTTCCGTGGAGTCAGGAAGGAATTTTTCCCCAATGTGGAGCTTAGTGTTGCCCCATGGGGTTTTTTGCCTTCCTCTAGATCAACATGTTATGTTATAGGTTGAACTTGATGGACTTTAGTCTATCTTCAACCTTAAAAAACTATGAAACTTTAAGAAAACAAAAAACTGTTCCAGAATCGGTGGAGAAGCAGCAATTAGATGAGACACTCAGTTGAAATAAAAAAAAATCCAGTTAAAGGTCCTCGTGGAAAAGGTTATCCAGTGCCTCATATTTCCACATCTGGAGGTGAACAGCCATGCTGATGCGGTATTCCTTAGACAATTGCCAGGTAGACATGAGAGAGGTTTGGGAAACAACTTTTAATTGTTCCTTTTATTTTTAATTATTTAGAATAGTGTTTCATTTTGTTGTGTTGTTATATTTTTTTTTTTTGCTTTTTATCTTTTAGAGATTAAAGAGTGAGCTAGAACAACTGAAGAAACAGTCAATTGTGAGTGTTGAAACCTATCTGCTCAATCTTCTAAATTCATTTTTTTGATTTTCCATGTAATACACAAGCTTGTACATTTACAATGTTATGATTTAATACATGTTAGGACCATCCTCACCAATCACAGAGCTGCTTTCATATTTCCAGAACAATTTATGATATGAAAGCTGAGCGATTTATATAGTTTTGAGAAAGGATACTCTGTAGCGATAAGTGAACCGGCAGATGTCGGGTTCGCCGGATTTGGACAGACTTTAAATAAAAAAAAAAAAAAAAAAGACTGGTTTGGGACCAGATTTGATCAAACATGGGCCCGGCCCCAGAATCCTATAATAAACTATGGGGACCCGAAGTTTAGTGCTATAAAATGGTGGCAGTTAGAGTAAGGGGGGCTGCAAAAGGAAGCAAAATGGGGATTCTCTTTCTTTTTTTCTCCCCTCCCCTCCTTTTAGATATAACAGGGACAGCTGCTGCACTTGGATTACCAGTATGATTATTTGAAACGTGTAACTGTTTCTCCTAATGCCGTGATGCAGTGTTTCTGCTTTTAATATGCCTTGGCTTTAAGGATTTACCAAACAAAGATGGACTTTTAATATACTTCTGAGGACGTGTTTCCTGGAAAACTCCTTGCTCAATAAGAAAAAGTATGAGTATATTAGCAGCATAAATAAGTAAGGTGCATAGTGCCAATGTAATATATATAAACATAGAATAAGAAAAGTGCCGTAGACTATCATAGAAAGAATGATTAGTTATATAGGCGACATACCTGAAAGTAAACGGTCTGAGATGTGTGACCCTGCACCTCAATGCGCTTTTCACCCTGCTTCTTCTGGGCGTGTGTGAGTGCAGTTCGTGAACCGTATGGTCTTAAATATGTGGAAAAAACAATGATAGGTGTCAATAATTAAGAGAGAAAAATGTTCAGAAGTGTAGTAGCAGCACACATGTTCTACGCATAACAGGTCGACAGCCCTGAGATAACATTGGTTTATTCCTCAAATTTAAGACCCCATGGTTCTCCCCTTCCAGTCACACACCCCATGCTGAAGCGGGGTGAAACACGCGTTGGTGCACAGGGGTGCATCTCAGACCATTTCTTTCAGGTATGTCACCTACAAGTATATAACTAATTATTCTTTTTATGATAGTCTACAACATTTTTTTTTGTATGTTTGTATATACTATAACATTGACATTATGCACTCTACTTATTGATGTCACCAATATACTCATACCCTTTCTTAGTAGATTACACTGCCATTGTGTGCCTCTATTACTAATCAATAAACTAAAAGAAGGAAGCAAGCGCAGATAGGGTCTTATCTTTTTAACAATCAGCAACTTAAGAGCCGTAATGAACACTGCTCACCTGGTCTAGTTGTGTGACACACAACCAGTATGAAAAACATGTAATGGCGGCTGCTGCTGGACCTACACCTCTCGTGCTACGTGGTCGAATTCTAGATTTTTCAGGGACAATGTGTCGTCGGTCTGCGCTGCCACAAATAACTCGAATCAAAAGTTCACTCTATACATTTATTTGGATCCATCCAACGCGTTTCGGAGCCTGCTATGCTTCTTCATCAGGGAGTGTAGTTTATTACTAATCAGGTAGACAATTCCACTTGTTTTATTTTATTGCTGTGATTTTGCCATTATCATTAAAGCACTACAATAGCGTTTTTATGGCATTTTTGTAGTGGTGCTTTAAATGTAAATTCCATGCTCCCTGTATTATACTTTGCCTTTTGCTGCATTTATTCTTTTCCTCTGGCGCTCCAGTCAATCTGCGGTGAAATGTGACTAGGAAGCAGCTCCAATGTGTCATGAAGTACAATAGAGGTAACTTTCCAATACATCTCTGTAAGAGCCTCGTTCTGGCTCTCATAAAGATGCATTGAGAGCCTGTAACGTAGCTTCTGACCGGCCGGAAGTCAGAAGCTATGGGCAGAAGATGGCATCGTAGGGTCAGAGCGGGGTCAGTAAAGTATGAATACGCCGGAGGATGAGTATAAGACAGGGAATGGGAAACATTTAAAGCACTGCTGGAGTGGTGCACTTAGTATCTGCTTTTGACCTTTGCAGTAGGTATATCATTTTAGCTGGTGGTGATATACATGTCAGAAATAACTACTCTATATTTATACCTATTTATTCTCATGGCACTGATTTTATCCTCTGGCCTTCTGCTCCTGGGAGTTTCTATCTATCATCGTTATCTATGAAGTTATGAATGGTTGTCTGCCACATTAAATGCACTTGGACACGCAAATCATCAAAATCTGTTGCTCCCTTTGTATATGCCAACTAATGACATTTCAGACGTGCACAATGGGAGACAAGCCTGGGGACTTATAGGCCATTTTGGCGGAGCTGTGCGAGCCTGGCGCTAAATTTCCCAAATGTTTTCCACTTTCAAATTTATGCCAGAACTCTATCATTAAAGCTTTGATTTGGGCACAATGACTTTGAAACCGCTGCATATCGAATGCTTTCACTTTTATATATTCCAAGACTCCTTTACTTGTGTGAGCTTCCTTTTCCCCACAACTATTCCATATACAGTAGATTCCTCTCCCTGCTGAGGTCCATTGTCACTGAACACTGACTCCTCAGTGAATTGTGACGCACATGATCTTGTTTTCTATTGTGTACTTTGTCTTTATCCATACAAGAGATTAGCCTGTTTTGGCTAATTGTCATACATTGTGAAAAATATTGCAAGATCAAAGTTGAGAATCCTGTAAGGGGATACATATTCATAGAATGTCAGTATCTTCCGCTAAAATCCATTTTTCTAAAATTTATCATAAATTGCTTACATCAGCAATGATCAAATTATTGGTGTCATAATAATTGTACACTGCGAACCCAACAGAAATTGCTCACTGGTCCTGATAAGAAGCCTATCTTCACAACACTACAATCCCATACCTCCCAGTTAGGTCATTTATGCTCATATAAGATATATCAACACTGCCTCTTGACACTTCTTTTTATTGTTATTTTTTACTGTTAAGGATGAAATAACCAAAGTCCGTGCAAATAACAAACTAGATTTTAATTTGGAGAAAAGCAGAGTAAAAGAAATGGTACGTATTGCCTGGGTTATATATACATATATTTACAGGTACATCTCAAAGAATTAGTATATCATCAAAAAGTTAATTTATTCAATGCATAAAGTGAAACACATGTATTATTTAGAGTCATTACAAACAGAGAGATCTATTTCAAGTGTTTACTTCTATATGCAAATGGAGTCCGTGGAGCCTCGTTTAAGAGTCTCAAACAGGGGACTAGCCAGATATCCCTCCCTGACTTTGGGTAATTCCCTTGTCATATCCTTAAGCTTGTAACTGAGTAGGATAGTGACTGAAAGGGCCACTTAACATGGTGGATATGGTGGTCTCCGCAAGGAGTCCACCCCAGGGCTAGGTCCTTCCTGAAGGGATATCTGGTTAGTCCCGTGTTTGAGACTCTTAAACGAGGCTCCACGGACCCCTTTTGCATATTCAAATTTCCCAGGGGGCAATGCACCATGGATTTCATTGTGTTTGAGCGCTTTAGCTAGCTGCCCACAGTGTTTTCGACTGGTCTCCCTGAGATCAGTGAGAGCTTTGTGATGTAAGTGTTTATTTCTGTTAATGTTGATGATTATGGATTACAGACAATGAAAACCCAAAGGTGATTATTTCAAAAAATGAAAGTAGGGAGGATGAAGGGTTAAAACCACACTGCCGTATTACGCGACATCAAGGTGAATATAATATCAGGGTTCCATGAAACATGGCAATATGCTATTCATTTTTGATGATATTTTAATTCATTCAGATTCACAGTATATTCTACTTCCAGACATGCCTACAGCTGTCTGGTTATTTTCCCAGCTCTTGAATCAGAATGAGCATGTTCTTGTAATCTAAGTTTGATGTGCATAAAAATTCTATTGCATATGAGTATTTCAGTAAAATATTGACTTTTTATGACTAATAAAACCGGTCCCTGGTTTATTATTGGGAAGCTCTAGGTTGTAACGGAAGCGATTCTCATGAAAAGATTTTATTAGGGGTTTACTAGCAGGTTTTAGAAATATTAACACTACTTTAAATGTAAGTAAATATACTGCATAGAAAAAGACGCGATGTAGCCCCTTTCACATCAGCGTTTTTTTCAAATCACGGCAGCGCTGGTGAAAAAACCGCATCTGCCGCGATTACCGCATACCGGCTGCACTTGCGGCGCGGTTTGCGGTAAACGCCATACAATGTATAGGCGGACTTGCGGCAGGTGCGGCAAGTGCGGTTTTGGCACTTGCGGCAGGTGCGGCCGCGAAAAAAAACCGCGGCTGACAGCATTTTTTTTTCGCGGCCGCACCTGCCGCAAGTGCCAAAACCGCATTTGCCGCACCTGCCGCACCCTTACCGCAAGCCCCATAGACATTGCATGGGGCTTGCCTGCAAGTGTGCCGCAAGTGTCGCGGTTATGCGTTAAACGCGGCAGATGCGTTTTTTTCACCGCATCTGCCGCGAATTTCAAAAAACGCTGATGTGAAAGGGCCCTAAGACAACTTTTGGTACTGAGTGTGATAACCCATGACTTAGCTCTGAGACTGACCTTACACCTTGGCTGCACTGTTGGAGAAATAAGAGCATAGTCTTTATCTGCCGCAACTGTGCCGCACCTGCCGCAAGCCCCATAGACATTGTATGGGGCTTTCCGCAAGTGAACCGCAAGTGCGGCCTTTATGTGGTAATCGCAGCAGTTGCATTTTTTTCACCGCAACTGCTGTGATCAGCGATTACCACTGATGTGAAAGGGGCCTTAGTCATACAAGTCTCGTGCGAGTATCTTGCATGGATCTCACATTGTGTGTTTCCACCCTAATTGTTATCTTGGTTGCAAGCCTTAGATGGCCGATGATGTCTGGTGACTACCATAATCATCACATTTGTACGGCTTTGTTCACTCGCGGTGTTTTTGCAGCTTTTTTTGTTATGCCAATTAGAAGTTGCATATTACAGTACCAGCAAAAATTATAAGGTTTTCAGAAATCTCATGTACACGCTTGGATTTTTTTTCCTGACCAAGTTTGAGAACTGCAACGTTTTGGGAATCTGCAGTATGTGAATTCTTTCATCGTTTTGCCACTTTCTTCACCCATAAAAGAAAACTATGAGAAAAATGCTGCAAAAAATGCAAAAAGGTTTTCCTGCATTTGCCACATTTTGGTGACTAAAACTAATTTTATTTAATATGTAATCCATGCCCAAAGAAAAACCATTGCAAAAAAATGCCCTGTTTGAAACGCTGTCTTTACTGTCAAGAAAATAGGTTTTGCTGCAGAAAGAAAACCGCTGCATGTGAATACAGTCAAAATCTGGCTGTGATTGGAGTCATTCATTCTTCATTCATAACATAGTTGCCAATGCTAAAGTGGCTGAACCAACAACACATGGCAAGAGTTTATCGCTTATCTAGTGACAACACTCAAACTAAAATGAATCGTCTATCTAGAGAAGACAGCTAAGGCTCTATTTTTATGATTTAGGGTGCCTTCACACTGCGGAACGATCCGGTCCCGGACGGCCCCGGACCGGATCACGCCGCAGTGTAAAGCCGCCCTTACTCTTCTGTCATTTTTTAAGGCACATATTCATACATGTTCCAATTTTTTACATAGTTTGCTGACACTGAACGGAAACTAGTGGAACATCATACGGAAATAGTAGAAATGGTAAGTGCGACATTTATTCACTCTGAGCAATAGCATATGCTGTATATTAACTATATGCACTCATCAAAAAATTAAGGGACATTGCATATCACATTATAACCCCAAGTCAACTAAACTTTGGGAATACCAATGTGTTCAGGTGAGAATTGAGAATCAGTCACCTGCTTTGGGGCAAATAAAATTAACAACAGATGCATTGGAAAGGCAACAACAAGACAATTTCTCAAAAGGGTGATGGCCACAGAATGTCACCTTCATCCTTGCTTATTGATTTCTCTTAATTTTGCAGTTTTTTTTGTCACTATTGGTAGAAGGATCTTGTGGCTGCAGGCCATTCGGGTTGCACATGTAGTCCTGCTCCGCTAGGATGGAACATCTAGACGTGCCATCACAAGATGGTTAACTGAGACTTTCAGCACAATCTTAAGCCCATGAAGCAGTTACCAGAACATTAGCCATTATATGAGGAGAGCTAGACAGGGCAGTAAAAGTGCATACGTCCAGCAGGAGCACCAGTATCTGCTAATTATGCAGTTCTTTTCCTGTTCCTCGTTGCCTTTACTCCTGTACATGTTTCTGATCAAGCTTTCAGAAAAACACTCCATGAGAGTCCATCATTTTGTAGTGCGACATTTGGTCACAGCCCCCTATCATACACGTAGATTGACATTCACCAGAGAACACTAGAATTGGCATGTCTGCCATTAACATCCTGTTCTGCTGATAGATGACAGTAGGGTTACATTTGCAATAAGGAGTAATGAGGAGCACTACCAATAAGGGATAATCAAAATGTCAGGTGCTCACCATGCCATGGAATTCAAAGTGCAATTTAAGAAAAAGACATGGCATATTAACAAAAGCGGGAGCACACTAGTAATGTAAAAGTGTACAGAGTAATATTTTATTCAACATATATGCGGACAAAAACAAGTTTAAAATCAATTAAAATAGAACATCACAGAGGGTTCCTGCAGCTTTGTAATAGCCAACATAATTGTTATGTACAGAAACACAACACTGCATAGTTTAAGTATGGGGGAACCTAGACAATCCAATTACTGTTTCTGGACTAACACTTGGAAGTAACCAAGAGATACACCGTTATTATTGTGTGTATCTTGGCGATGACAATATGTATATGAAGTAAGGTGATTCCCTGTGGGGTATATATAAAAAAACAAACATGCGGCGCCAATCTAAGCATGTTACCAATGTAACTCTATTTTCCCCCTTTAATCAGCTGCTCCCAATTAGCTCAGAACCTGAGTCCGGTGCAAAAGAATCATATAACAAATTATTTTGCACCACTAGTAAACCAAAGAGCAAAAAAGAGAAAAATAGGGCAAGGGGATCGAGAGGGAGAAGGCACACAATAAGGAAAAGGAAAAATGGAAGGAATAAAAATAAAAAAATTGAACATGGAGAATCTGAAGGTATATCTATACCAACAGTGAAAATATTTAATCTATCCTCATATATTCTATCTGAATCAGAAATAGAAATTCTAAGTAAAGGTTTCAATTTTTTCCCGACACAGGACACAAATCCATTCGATCTGTTCCTGGATCTGAATGCTTTCACACGAAATTAACCCTCAAATGACATTTTTTGTTGGAAGATAAAAAGATACCGAATACTGATAACATTAAGCCAATGATTGATATGGAATCTATTAAAATCTACTCTATAATTGCCGTAGGCATTTTCGTGTCGGCCCCCGAAAACGCCGTGGCTATGTCACTATGTGACGTCACCACGCGCGAGCAATGGCCGCGAAGCGGCCATTGCGAGTCGCTGTCCGAAAATAGAACCAGAGGCCCGGCTACAGAGTTAGCGATTTACCGCTGAGGTAGTGCGAGCAATGGCCGCGAGGCCATTGCGAGTCGCTACGTCAGCCGCCGCAAGTCCCCTTATACTTTGACTGGGGATCCATGCGAGTCGCTGTGTAGTGCGTGCAATGGCCGCGAGGCCATTGCGAGTCGCTATCACAGCAAATCTCACTCATCATCATCATCATCATCATCATCATCATCATCATCATCATCATCATCAATCCCGCACAGACACCCCCCCCCTCAATGGCCGCACAGACACCCCCCCCCCTCAATGGCCGCACAGACACCCCCCCCCTCAGTGGCCGCACAGACACCCCCCCAATGGTCGCACAGACACCCCCCAATGGCCGCACAGACACCCCCCGACCCCCCCACCCCTCAATGGCCGCACAGACCCCCCCCCCCCCAATGGCCGCACAGACCCCCCCCCCAATGGCCGCACAGACCCCCCTCCCCAATGGCCGCACAGACCCCCCCCCCTCAATGGCCGCACAGACCCCCCCCCCTCAATGGCCGCACAGACCCCCCTCAATGGCCGCACAGACCCCCCCCCCCCTCAATGGCCGCACAGACCCCCCTCCCTCAATGGCCGCACAGACCCCCCCCCTCAATGGCCGCACAGACCCCCCCCTCCCCCCTCAATGGCCGCACAGCCCCCCCCCCTCAATGTCCCAAAGTCAGCTGTGACCACCTGGCCCTTGGACACTGGCTCCCATCACTTACCCACTGAGGACGGATCACTTCCAGCACCTCTTCACATGGCAGTGCTCTGAACTTCTGAATCGTCCTCTCCTCACTCAGACACCTGGCAGGTTCCTATCCAGCCTACTCACTCCCAGCTGCAACCCAGTGAGTCAATCAGCACATCTTCACTCACACACAGACCAGACATGTGATTAACCTCCTGTGCACCATTCAGGTTTAGCCCAGCAAAGCACTCATCCCCACACGTTCAGCCGCTCATTAGGCTCATGAATGTATCGGATCTTCAGCACTCACACTCAGCTGTTTTACTCAGCGAGTCGCTGGCCGAAAATAGAACCAGAGGCTCGGCCACAAACTTAGCGATTTACCGCTGAGGTAGCGCGAGCAATGGCCGTGAGGCCATTGCGAGTTGCTACCTCAGCCGCCGCACCTGCCGCAAGTACCCCTATACTTTCTATGGGGATTACCGCAACCGCGCCGCAAGTGTAACGGTTGCGGCGCGGTTGCGGTAATCCCCATAGAAAGTATAGGGGGACTTGCGGCTGGTGCAGCAAGTGCGGTTTTTTAACTTTAATAATAATAAAAATACTAAAAAAAAAAATAAATAAATAATATAAATAATACACAATAAAATAAAACATAATTATAAAAAACAACAAAAAAATCTACTCTATAATTGCCGTAGGCATTTTCGTGTCGGCCCCCGAAAACGCCGTGGCTATGTCACACTGTGACGTCACCACGCGCGAGCAATGGCCGCGAAGCGGCCATTGCGAGTCACTGGCCGAAAATAGAACCAGAGGCTCGGCTACAAAGTTAGCGATTTACCGCTCAGGCAGCGATTCGCAATGGTCGCGGCCATTGCGAGTCGCTGCCTGAGCGGTAAATCGCTAACTTTGTGGCCGAGCCTCTGGTTCTATTTTCGGCCAGCACTCGGCCCCAATAAGTATTGAACACCCCCCAAAAAGTATTGAACACACCCCAATAAGTATTGAACGCGTCACAATAAGTATTGAACGCGCCCCAAAAAGTATTGAACGCGTCCCAATAAGTATTGAACGCGTCCCAATAAGTATTGAACGCGCCCCAAAAAGTATTGAACGCGCCCCAAAAAGTATTGAACGCGCCCCAAAAAGTATTGAACGCGCCCCAAAAAGTATTGAACGCGTCCCAATAAGTATTGAACACACCCCAATAAGTATTGAACACGCCCCAAAAAGTATTGAACGCACCCCAATAAGTATTGAACACCCCCCAAAAAGTATTGAACACACCCCAGTAAGTATTGAACGCGTCACAATAAGTATTGAACGCGCCCCAAAAAGTATTGAACGCGTCCCAATAAGTATTGAAACACCCCCAATAAGTATTGAACGCGCCCCAAAAAGTATTGAACGCACCCCAATAAGTATTGAACGCGCCCCAAAAAGTATTGAACGCGCCACAAAAAGTATTGAACGCGTCCCAATAAGTATTGAACACGCCCCAATAAGTATTGAACGCACCCCAATAAGTATTGAACGCGCCCCAAAAAGTATTGAACGCGCCCCAAAAAGTATTGAACACACCCCAATAAGTATTGAACGCCCCCCAAAAAGTATTGAACACGCCCCAAAAAGCATTGAACGCGCCCCAAAAAGCATTGAACGCGCCCCAATAAGTATTGAACGCGCCCCAAAAAGCATAAACGCGCCCCAATAAGTATTGGCCCCCCCCAAAAAAGTATTGGACCCCCCAAAAAAAGTATTGGACTCCCCCAAAAAGTAGCTATAACTACTATAATCAAATTAATGCACGCTCTAGAATCCCGATGCATTTGCATCGGGCTCACAGCTAGTCATTAATAATTATGTACATAAAGAGGTACAGCCAAAATCTGGGTTTTATCCCATACAAAATAGAGGACATAATATAGAGACGTTTTTTGCCTTGGTGCTGGAGGAATTCAGACTTCTGGAAGTAAATAAGCAAAATAATGGTGATAAATTAATGAAAGATAAAACAAAAAATAATTGTAAGAAATTGAATAAAAGCATACATGGTTTTAAAAAAGGAAGAAGATTGAATAATATTTGTAAGCAGGAGAAAGAGGCTTTGGAGTCTTTAAAAAACAATACAAGCGTTGTGATACGCCAAGCAGATAAAGGGGGCGGGGTGCTGATCCAAAATAGAAAAGATTATATAGAAGAAGCTCAAAGGATCCTTTCAGATGCTAAATACTATCTGAGATTACAGAATGATCCAACACAAATATATATTAAAGAATATAGGACCCTTATTAATTAAGCTTTTATGGAAAATATTTTAAATAAAAAGGAAAAAAAAATTCTGATGATTCCTACACCAACAATGGCACTGTTTTACCATCTGCCTAAAATGCATAAAGATCCTGTTAACCCCCAGGGGAGACCAATCATATCTGGAATCGGCTCCCTGACTACAAATTTATCCCACTATATAGACCTTTCTTTACAGGACCCAGTTAAATCTTTATCGTCACATTTAAAAGATTCCACACAATTAATTAACGATCTCAAAAACATAGAATGGCAAAAGCATTTTTATTTTATCACCATGGATGTTGACGCATTATATTCCAACATAGATCATGACTTAGGGATAAATGCGGTGGATTATTATCTCACAGAGATTGGTCTTCCAACTAAATAAAAGAATTTTCTGTTGAACGGTTTGGGATTTATTTTGAGGCATAATGTTTTCAGTTTTGAAGGTTCACTATACTTGCAGCTGCTCGGGACCGCGATGGGGACTCGGGTCGCCCCAAGTTTCGCAAATCTTTTTATGGGGCGATTCAAGTCCTCATCAATTTTAAGGAAGCTGGAAATTGCAAAGAAAAAAGTTTTTTATAGGCGTTTATAGATGATTTGATAATTATTTGGAACGGTACAAAAGAAGAAGCAATGGAAATGATAAATATGTTGAATAAAAATGATTGGGGCATTTCATTTACCTCAGAAATAAGTAACGAAAAAATTGTGTATTTAGATTTGGAAATTAGCCACAAGGGGACATGTATCATCACAAAAATGCATTTTAAAAAAGTTGATTCCAACGGATTTTTGGATTTTAGAAGTGCCCATTACAAAAAGTTGGAAAGAAAACATTCCATATAGTCAGTTTTTTCGCATCAGGAAAAATTGTACTGAAGAGAAAGACTATGAAAGCCAGGCTGATATCTTAAAGAAAAGATTTGAGGAAAAGAAATATCCAAAAAAATTGGTTCATGCTGCATATGAAAAAAACAGGGAAAAAAAGCAAGAGGATTGTTTGAGTAAAAAAGAAGGGGAAGGAAATGAGGTGATTTCTACAAAAATAAAGGATAGAGAAGGAGTCAGGAGGAAATTTAATTTTATCACAACTTAAAATAGGGGGAATAAAACGATACGCATGATTCTGAAAAAGTACTGGTATATTTTAAAACGTGATCCGATTTTGGGAAAATGTCTGCCTGAGGAACCAGGTATAACATTTAGAAGGGGGAAAACGATAAAAAGTCTAATAGCCTCAAGTAGGTTAAGAGACAATAAAAAAAGATCTGCAAAAAATGAAAAAAGTAAAGATCATGAGATTGGAGTTTTTAGATGCAGTTCCAGGAAATGTCATACGTGTGGTATTCTGAACAATGGTGCGAAACAGATTGCAAGCAAAAGTACAGGTGAAATAATTGAAATAAAACAATCTGAGATGCGATAGTGATTATATTGTTTACGTTATTGATTGTAGCTGTGGGCTACAGTACATGGGGCGCACAACGCAGACTTTACGTGCTCGTATGAATGGGCACAGAAATAGAGCAAAAAATGGGTTTTTAAAACATAGTTTGTCGAGACATTTATTACTCAAGCACAATAAGAATTTTAATATAATGGTGACACCTCTTTAACAAATATCTGTGGAAACTATCAATAGAAATTCTCTGCTTAATCGCAAAGACATATTGGATTTACCGCCTTCAAACATTGCTTCCCAATGGTCTCAATGATATTGTGGAAAGAATTTAGTATTCAGTATATATGTATATAATCCCTTTTAAAACCAGAAAAAAAAAAAAAACCTTTTTAAAACATCTTACCTTTTTTGTTAACTTTTATGTGATTTAAGATTTTTCGTGGATAGTAATTTTATTGATAAATGTTCTTAGTGGTTTTTAGTGTAGGGATTGCTGTTTGTGGATGTTTGTTTTTACTATGTAATAAAGCACTAAAGCTGAAGCGGACAATGAGACTGATTGGACAGGTGTGGTTATACCCACACCTTCATGTCAATACCTAGCAAGCTGTAATTATCCTTTACCTATAAAGCAAAGTGTCATATGTATTTTTATTCAGATACCTGAGGAAGGCGGTTGTCTCCGCCGAAACGCGTTGTATCCGTTTTTTATATTCTCACATGTTTTGAGTAATAAAAAATTTTTGTGGACAAGAAGTTCTTAAAATCATTACCACGGGGAGCGCGGCCACCATAGAATTGGATCACTTCCTATTGAACCAATGTGTATATGAAATATAACCGCAATGGTCTCTCTTCTCTCAAATCGTGATTACCAATCAAACTTAAATTAATAGATGGATATCTATATAGGTCAATACATAACACAATTGGTTTAGTGAAAAATCAAGATTTATACCTTCTGAGCGTGGTATAATGTGTATTCATACATACAGATCATAAAGATTCTCTATAGTGGGTACAACCTTGATGTTTGATAATATCAGATGGAGTAAATACTTCCTATTACAACCACCTGGAGTTCCAGGGATATTAAAGCATTGCTGATGTTGAATATCCCTAAACACTTGTAAAAATATTGATGATATGCCCAGTATCGCTAAAATCTGTGGAGCATCAGTTAGGTTAGCCGAGGTTATACAATCAATAAGGGCCCTGAAAAGAGGCTAAATATAGACCAGGTGGCCATGTGTATTTGCACAAGCGATGGTTCTAGAATTACCACTTCAACCAAAGGTGAGAGCTCACAAAATCACATACAGTAATGTTTGACCAAAAACAGAGTATATGTGTAATACATCTAAATCTTAAGAGAGAACCAACGGTATCTCTGAATGTCTTTATCGTCCAACACTCAACCAGTATTTGATATAGCCAGAAACCATTATCAGTATGTTATAATAACAATATTAGACCCATGTGGTCCCCCAAACCCCCTTCAGAGCCCACTGGTAGTAAGGATTAAATGAAATGTTTATTAGGGCATAGATATCTAATAAGCCCCAGTATCAAATGTGCTCCTAGTACCTGTCTATAGTCTAACATTAAGGAGTGAAAACAATTCCCATATATGACACAATAGGCAAGAGATACTAGTAGCACATAGCATCATTACCAAACCAGACAGGGGCTCAATTGGGCAATCAAAACCCATTAGAAGAAGTGAATGCTGGACAAATTCCCATGGCACAGGGACCCCAGATAACCCTACCCAATGTGTATCGCTGCCAAGGGATGCAGCTTCGTCAGGGGATGACCGCCTCTGTTGAACTGTTGAAAGTCCGGGTATAAATGAGGAGTGAAGTAGAAGCTTCCGCTTCCTGGTCGGCGGTGGGCGCGGGACCGGAAACACGTCATGATCACATGACTAGATACCTAATACACGATTCCGAGGGACCGGAAATGCAACACACACATGGCAACGAGAGTAAACAGCTTACAGCAGTCTGTGCGGTTCGGTCTGCTCCCAGTCATATGGGATAAAGGGGAGAGCGCTCAATTTTTATCAAAGAGTTGTAGACAGTGGACAATTCAATAAAGAATTGTGGTATGATGATATTACTGCCATAAGCTTTCTTATTCTAAATTCTATAATGGCAGTAATATGATCATATATGATCACTAGAACTTGGAAGTAACCAAGAGATACACAGTATTAGGGTGTGTATCTTGGCGATGACAATATGTATAAGAAATATAACTGTAGTTATTGTAGTATGATCATATTACTGCCATAAGCTTTCTTATTCTAAATTCTATAATGGCAGTAATATGATCATACTACAATAACTACGGTTATGTTTCTTATACATATTGTCATCGCCAAAATACACAGCCTACTACTGTGTATCTCTTGGTTACTTCCAAGTGTTAGTCTAGAAACAGTAATTGGATTGTCCAGGTTCTCCCATACTTAAACTATGCAGTGTTGTGTTTCTGTATATAATAACTATGTTGGTTATTACAAAGGTGCAGGAACCCTCTGTGATGTTCTATTTCAATTTACTTTAAACTTGTTTTTTGTCAGCATATATGTTGAATAAAATATTACAGTGTACACTTTTACATTACTAGTGTGCTCCCACTTTTATTAATATGCCATGTCTTTTTCTTAAATTGCAGCAGGTTCACATTTAACACTAGTGACAAGCATGAAAGAGTTTATAAAGACATTTTGGTGAACATCATCAAGCATGACTCATTTTGTTGTCGAGTCAATGATGGCTTCTGGAGATGCATCCAGATTATAGCCATTAGTACCATAACTGCTGGTAGGAACTGCCATGAAATCCTCAGAGCTATTGTCAGGATGTTCGCTTGTGCAATTGGATCATGAGTTTGCCTTGGTGAATGTAGTACCCAGCCGCATATGAGAATGTGCAAAGCAGTTCCTGGATGAAGAAGACATTGATGTCACTGACTATTCCTCACATTCCCCACACGTAAATTCAAATGAGAACCTCTGGGACAATATGGATTAATGCCTCTGACAGCACCAAGTAGTGCCACAGACCATCTAGGATCATTTGATGACCTGATCGAAGTCTAGGAGGAGATCCCCAGGAAGCCATTCTCCCATCTCATCAGAATCATGCCCAAATTTTGGTGGGAGTGCATACAGGCACTTATTAGCCATACAAAGTACTGAGTTACATAATGAATTGCTGTAATACTTTGGATCCATTTATCAAGCAAACACGTAAGAGAATTCAGGTGTTCTCCAAGGGGTTTAAAATTGTCTGTGGAGAGTTCAATCTCCCCATGTCCGCCGTGTTAGATTGCTCAAACAGACTTACCTTTAGGGGAGAGATTAAATCACTGGTTTCAGAATATAACTTACATGATATCTGGAGATATCTCCACAGCTCTGAGAGAGATTACTCCAACTTCTCCCATAGATTTAATTCCTACAGCAGGATAGACTATATTTTTGTGTATAATAGAACTCTAGGTTGTGCGCTTGAGGCAACGGTAGGTGTGATCTTGTGGTCTGACCATGCTCCTGTCTCACTCACCATATCTGATAGGGACTGTTCGGTCAAAGCTAATAGATGGCATTTAAATTATTTTCTACTGACCAACAAACAAAACATTGAATTAATAGAGAGCAAGTTAAAAGACTTTTTTGACATAAATGATAATATCTCCACCTCAGACGAAGTGGTATGGCCAGCCCACAAGGCATACATGAGAGGTATTTTTATTAAGATTGCAGCAGGAGAGAAGTAAAGAATAGAGGCGGCAGTGTCAGAACTATTAACTCAAATTAACAATCTAGAACAAAGCAACAAGAAAAACCCCACCCCACAGTTGTCCCAAAAAATAAGGTAACCTAGAATAAGGCTGCGGGCTCTACTTTTACTCCAGTACGAAAAAGCACTTAAAAAGTCCAAAACAAGATATTATGCCATGGGAGATAGAGCAGGGAAGATTTTAGCTAGGAGAATTAAAAAAAGGGAGATAAGAAATAGGATTGAATGCTTGAATAAACCTGATTAAAAAAAGGGAGATAAGAAATAGGATTGAATACTTAAATAAACCTGATTGGGACTAAAGTACTAAATCTGATTGACATAGTTATAAAGAATTTAGGCGATTTTATTATTCACTGTAGACCCTAAAAGAGGATCTCCATACAGTTCAGCCTAATCCACAAGAAATTGTTAACTTTCTAGAAAAAAATCTCACTCCCCAAAGTATCAGCGGCTCAGCTAAGTGATCTAAATACTCCCATATCTATCACTGAAATAGAACAAATAATCTGTTTTACTAAAAAGTCCTCTGCTCCGGGCCCAGACGGTTTTTATAACACCGATTTTCATTGTTTTGTCAAAACTTTAGCTACTTATCTCCTAAAAACGTTCAATTTGGAAATGTAGTTCTTCAATAAGCCAGTAATCACAACCATTCCTAAACCCGAGAAACCACCGAACACTCCTGGTAATTTTAGGCCTATCTCCTTAATAAACTGTGACCTAAAAATATTGTCAGAATAATGTCTGTCTTTCCCTCTCTGATAGCACCTGACCAGGTTGGGTTTGTCCCTGGGAGACAAGCCAAGGATGGCACTAGAAGAGTAATAGATTTGTTGGAGATAATGGAGACCAATAAACTCCCTGGTGTACTGCTGTCTCTTGACACAGAGAATATGCAAATCGAGTCTGTGGATCCTCGGTTAGGAGTCTCAAATGTTGGTCTACTAGGCCTTGCTCCCACCTAGCCAGAATCCTACTCCACACTGATGAGGGGCAACACCCCGAAACAGCTGTCTGTGGATGGATACCTGGCCTTGGTATTCCCTTGTCATATCTCTAATTTTGCAAAAGAGCTGGATATTGACTGAAAGGGCCACTTAATATGGTGGTTATGGTGTTCTCTGCAAGGAGCCACCCCTTGGCTGGGTCTTTCCCTGGATCTTTCCCTGGAGGGATATCTGGTTAGTCCTGTGTTTGAGACTCCTAACCAAGGCTCCACAGACTCGATTTGCATATTGATAATTCCCAGAGGGCAATGCGCCTAGGAATTCACTGTGTTGAGCGCTTAGCCAGCTGCCCGCAGTGTTTTCTTGGACTGGTCTCCCTGAGATCAGTGAATGCTTTGTGATGTTGACGCAGAGAAGGCATTTGACAGAGTGCACTGGGGTTATATGGGTGAGGTACTGGATACGTTTGGTTTTGTCGGAGATATTAAAAAGACTATATTGGCCCTATACTCTAATCCGAACGTGGTGGTGAGTGTATCTGGCTTCACCTCAGACCAGTTTATGATAACTAATGGCACCCAGCAGGTCTGCCCTCCCTCGCCGGCTATCGTTGTTAGTGGAGACGCTGGCTGAGGCTTTTAGAACTAATCCGAGCATACATTGGGTCCGTGTGGGAGATACGGACCATGTGGTGGGATTGTATGATGATGATGTGATATTACCTCTCACCGGCGTGGATGGGTCCCTGGTGGGTGTCATGGACACCCTGGCTGAATTCTCCAGGATCTCATATTACAAATTAAATGCCACAAAGTCTATCATATTCCCCATAAATATTATAGCTTTTGTAAAGGATAGAATACTAGAGCATTTTCCCTTTAGTTGGGAGGAAGCGGGATTTACATATTTGGGAATTAAAATTACAAAATTTGTAAATTAAGTTGAACTGCGAATCACTGATTTCGGAACTTTATGGGGACTTGGAAAGGCAGACCCTTTTCCCACTGTCCTGGGTTACCGGAATACAAATTGTAAAAATGATGTTGCTGCCTAAGATTACCTACCTGTTCAGATGTCTCCCTCTCAAATTCCCATATACATGGATAGGGCTCCTACAATCCCTACTTGGTAAGTTTATTTGGAAAAACAAAAAAACAAGAGTGGCGGTCAAGGCTCTACATTTCCAATATTCTCATGGTGGAATGAGTGTACCAAATCTATCTTTGTACCACAAAGCAGCCATACGAGAGGTCGCAAAAATTTCCAAATTTAACAAATCATATTCCCCATTATGCTGGAAGGGATGTAAATAAGGGGATCTAGATCATGTGTGGCGGTGGTGGTGCCCTAAGATAGGAGAATTCTGGAATCGAGTGGCAGACTTAATCAGGACCTTGATAGGTTTTCCTTTACCTCTAGAGGGGCCCTTGGCGGTCTTAAATATTGGGTTTGACCTTCTTCCCCCAAA
The DNA here is from genome assembly GCA_033576535.1 of Allobates femoralis. Taxonomy (NCBI): domain Eukaryota; kingdom Metazoa; phylum Chordata; class Amphibia; order Anura; family Aromobatidae; genus Allobates; species Allobates femoralis. The sequence continues at coordinate 223,193,692 of JARQOC010000005.1, read as the reverse complement.
CTTAGTTCCAGTGATAACCCATATTTTGATAGCAGCCCGTCAGCGCTTGACAAGGCACTGGAGGGAAGCTGCTACCCTCACACAGGAGAAACGCATTGGTAGGATAAATTCTCATTATCTACATGAACGTTGGTTGGTTCACTCCATAAAGCAAATAGAACGAGTCAGTCGCTAGTGGGAGATTTAAGAGACTTCTAGATTGGCGATATCTCACACTTTGGATGGTTTTAATACTTTTCCTGGTTGATTCTGGTCTTCTCATAATTAAATTGGTATACAAGAATATTTAAAACAAAGGAGGGGGCCGGGGAACAGCGGCGGGGTGAGGGCAAGAGGGGCCCCTCCTGCCCACACCCGGACGCTGTTTCACGGTCCACTCCTGCCCGCAGCAGAGTGCTTAGCAGAGTATACAGGGGCTCAGTGGTTAGCACTGCGTGGTGGCTCAGTGGTTAGCACTGCGCGGTGGCTCAGTGGTTAGCACTGCGCGGTGGCTCAGTGGTTAGCAGTGCGCGGTGGCTCAGTGGTTAGCACTGCGCGGTGGCTCAGTGGTTAGCACTGCGCAGTGGTTAGCACTGCGCAGTGGCTCAGTGGTTAGCAGTGCGCGGTGGCTCAGTGGTTAGCAGTGCGCGGTGGCTCAGTGGTTAGCACTGCGCGGTGGCTCAGTGGTTAGCACTGCGCTGTGGCTCACTGGTTAGCACTGTGCAGTGGCTCAGTGGTTAGCACTGCGCGGTGGCTCAGTGGTTAGCACTGCGCAGTGGCTCAGTGGTTAGCACTGCGCGGTGGCTCAGTGGTTAGCACTGCGCGGTGGCTCAGTGGTTAGCACTGCGCGGTGGCACAGTGGTTAGCACTGCGCGGTGGCTCAATGGTTAGCACTGCGCGGTGGCTCAGTGGTTAGCACTGCGCGGTGGCTCAGTGGTTAGCAAAGTATGGTTGATCAGTGTTTAGCACTGTACTGTGGCTCAGTGTTTAGCACTGTACGGTGGCTCAGTGGTTAGCAGTGAGTGTGGTGGGCAGAGTGGTCAGCGCAGCATCGCGGTGGGCAGAGTGGTCAGCGCAGCAGCGCGGTGGGCAGAGTGGACAGCGCAGCAGCGCGGTGGGCAGAGTGGTCAGCGCAGCAGCGCGGTGGGCAGAGTGGTCAGCGCGGGGGGCAGGATGGAGCGAGCGGGGCAGGATGGAGCCAGCGAAGCAAGATGGTGTGGGGGGGCAGGATGGAGCCAGCGGGGCAGGCTGATGGTGGAGGGGGCAGGATGGAGCCGGCGGGGTGGCAGGATTGAGGCGCTCCTCCTGCCCCCCTCTCTCCCCGCGGCCCCCCCTCCCTCTGCCGCTCCCCGCAGCCCCCACTCCCCCTACAGCCCCCCCCCGCTCCTCAATGGTGATAAAAATTAAAAAAGCCCATAAGGACACTTACCCTCTGCAGGCGCGCTCCACCTCTCCACCTGTCTTCTATCTCCCAGGACTGGAGCTGTCGTTGCCTGGGAAACCGATCAGCTGATCGGTTTCCCAGGCAACGACAGGTCCTGTCCTGGGAGATAGAAGACAGGTGGAGCGTGGCTGTGGAGGGTAAGTATCCTTATGGGCTTTTTTTTATTTTTATCGCCATTGAGGAGGGGGACAGGGGGAGTGGGGGCCGAGGGGGGCAGAGGGAGGGGGGCCGCGTGGAGCGAGGGGGCAGAGGGGGCAAGAAGAGCGGATCGGGGCAGGAGGAGCGGGGGCGCAGGAGGCTGTGGGGCGCAGGAGAGGCCGCCGATGGCGAGAGTGGGGCAGTATTAGCCCCACTCTCGTTAACGGTCGGCCATCTTGGTTAGGTATAGAGCCGACTTCAGTCAGGATGTGACGTCATTTCGATGACATACTGACGGAAGCTGGCTTAGGGTTTTATTAGAATAGATAACTGTGTAAACAAGTTATGTATGTTGTTAAAAGATTTATTTGAATAAAAAATGTATGGTTTAAAAAAAAGACAATCCCTGATTTGTCCAAGCTTTAGGAAAGTAAGAATGCATTAGTTTGGGCTCAAAATTGCAGATGTTGAAGTATTGTTTTACAGTGAATTTAACTCTTTACCTGTGCAGCCAATTTTCATTTTTGTGTTTGCATTTTTTTACTTTCCCTTCCAAGAGACGTAACATTTTTATTTTTCCATTTACATTGCTGCATGTGGGTTTGTTTCATGTAGCACGAGCTGTACTTTTGAATGACACCATCCACTTATCATACAGTATGCTGAAAAATATTCATAAAGTGATGAAATGGGTAAAAAATGCAATTCCTCCATTTTTGGGGGAGGTGTGTTTTTATGGTATACTTTCTATAAAACGTGACCCAGAAGCATGATTCTCCCTATATATATATATATATATATATATATATATATATATATATATATATATATATATATATATATATATATATATATATGTGTATATATATATATATATACATATATATATATATATATATATCTATATATGCATATATATATATATCTCCTGTAGGACACTCTCTCATATTACTTTTTGTTCCCAAAGATGCACTATGTCTTATTTTCAGGGAATGTCTTATTTTTCCATCATTCCTTTGCAAGCCCCAAGATTCCCATGCAGTGCCCCCCATCTTATTTTAGGGAAAACAAAGGTGTGTATGTATGTGTGTATATATATATATATATTGTGGTGATGTGGCCCCTGGCCGGATGCTTTACACGGGTTATCAATGCAGGTCTCTGTTCACATGGGCTGGTTTTCCTGATTGTGTGTGCTGTGTGAAACCAACCTGAACACAATGGGGTTTCATGAGCCTAATGAGCGGCAGTGAGAGTGGGATGAGATCCATGAGGAATAGGATGTAATGAATGAGTGCTGACAACCCGGAACACAGGGAGTTAACCTGAGCTGTGTGACAGGCTGATTACAAGCAGCTGAGGGGGTGTGTCCATGTGGGAGTGGCTGGCACGATAAGAACCTGCCAGGTGTCTGAGTGAGGAGAGGACGATGGGAATCAGAGAAGTCCAGACCACTGCCATGTGAAGACGTGCTGGAAGTGATGGGAGCCTGCCAGCTCCATGCTAGTGCACCTGATGTGTGCATGCCAGCCAGTGTCCAGGACCGAGGACGGCTCAAGGGCCAGGTGGTCTTGTGTGTACTGAGTGACAGGGCTCCTGGTACTATTGTGGGCCCTGAGTGTGTAGCATATTGGTGTATGTAAAAATGCCATGAATGCTGTGTCATGCATGAGTCATAATGGTTTATGAAAAAGTGCCATGTGTGATGACTCGTGTGCAATAGGATGGGGAATGATCCCTGTCAGGGTGATAGACGGTGATAGCCGTCTTTAGAACCAGACTGAGGTCTGCAAGGGTCGGTGGGTGACGCCTTGAAGTTCTGGGGAAAACGTATGTGAATGTCCTGTAATGTAATGTCATATGGGAATGTCATATAATGCAATGTAAGGACATGCATATTATATGTGAAAATAGGAAATAGTGTTATGGTTTATGTGTTGAAAGCGGTTTATGACAGAAATTAATAAATCCGCTGCTTATGTTACGTTGAAATGTAGTCGCTGCTGTCATTTTCCCCATGCCAAGCGGGATCCCCTGGGGCGCTACCTCACATATGGTGGAGAATGCGGGCACGCCAGCCCGGTGAGGGAAGCCAGCCCGCTGAGTAAGGGCCTGGTAGCCCAGTGGGTGGTACAGCCGAAGGCTGTGGTATGGAGTATGAGCACCTCATATAGACTTGTGTGCTATGGACAATTGTGTGGTGCACTACTATGGACTGGGTTGCTATAGGCGACCGCACGACGCACCCCAGCATCTTGCCGGTGGCCCGGCGAGGTCACGAAGCCGTCGCACTCAAAGCATCTGGAGGCCCTTGGAGTCCCGAAGACAAAGTCGGCGTGCTCAAGGTTCCGGTGGCCTAGGTGTCACGAAGTTGCCAAGTCAGCGCCACATCCGGATTTACTACAGACTCTCTATGACCTGTGTGTTGAGACTGTGTTCAACCCCTCCCCACGGGCTTGAACAGAGGGGGGAGGTATGTGGTGATGTGGCCCCTGGCCGGATGCTTTACACGGGTTATCAATGCAGGTCTCTGTTCACATGGGCCGGTTTTCCTGATTGTGTGTGCTGTGTGAAACCAACCTGAACACAATGGGGTTTCATGAGCCTAATGAGCGGCAGTGAGAGTGGGATGAGATCCATGAGGAATAGGATGTAATGAATGAGTGCTGACAACCCGGAACACAGGGAGTTAACCTGAGCTGTGTGACAGGCTGATTACAAGCAGCTGAGGGGGTGTGTCCATGTGGGAGTGGCTGGCACGATAAGAACCTGCCAGGTGTCTGAGTGAGGAGAGGACGATGGGAATCAGAGAAGTCCAGACCACTGCCATGTGAAGACGTGCTGGAAGTGATGGGAGCCTGCCAGCTCCATGCTAGTGCACCTGATGTGTGCATGCCAGCCAGTGTCCAGGACCGAGGACGGCTCAAGGGCCAGGTGGTCTTGTGTGTACTGAGTGACAGGGCTCCTGGTACTATTGTGGGCCCTGAGTGTGTAGCATATTGGTGTATGTAAAAATGCCATGAATGCTGTGTCATGCATGAGTCATAATGGTTTATGAAAAAGTGCCATGTGTGATGACTCGTGTGCAATAGGATGGGGAATGATCCCTGTCAGGGTGATAGACGGTGATAGCCGTCTTTAGAACCAGACTGAGGTCTGCAAGGGTCGGTGGGTGACGCCTTGAAGTTCTGGGGAAAACGTATGTGAATGTCCTGTAATGTAATGTCATATGGGAATGTCATATAATGCAATGTAAGGACATGCATATTATATGTGAAAATAGGAAATAGTGTTATGGTTTATGTGTTGAAAGCGGTTTATGACAGAAATTAATAAATCCGCTGCTTATGTTACGTTGAAATGTAGTCGCTGCTGTCATTTTCCCCATGCCAAGCGGGATCCCCTGGGGCGCTACCTCACAATATATATATATATATATATATATATATATATATATATACTATCTTTATTTATTTTTTTAAGGTGGTAAAATAAAAATTGAGACATTTTCAAATAAAAAAGTTTGTTTGTGTCACCATTTTCGGGGACATAAACTTTTTTATTCTTTAAATCGATGGAGCTACAGTCATGTCCAAAAGTGTTGGCACCCTTTGCAATTATTGCAGTTACATATGTTTTGTTATGCACATGTTTATTTCCATTTGTGACATAATTTCACACAAAACCCCAAAAATGTGCCCGACAAAATTGTTAAGATGTTGTTGGGAAAAAACGGTGTTAAACAGTCCGCGCTGCCAGATCAAGACGAAACTCCAAAGAACACACGTGTTGGTGATGTTCAAACAGTTTTCCTTTATTCTATCCGACGCGTTTCGGTGCCCACCTGGCACCTTCCTCAGGGATTCTTCAGAAAGTATTCAATGCACAATGTTCCCAATTTATGCTCTATATTCGTATAGAGGGAAGCCACATCCATGGTTAATAATAGATATGATTTCTTCCATGTTATTCCCTTGAGAATTTTCAGCATATCTGTAGAGTCTTTTATATAGCTTTCTAATTTAAAAACATATTTCTGTAGCTTCTTATCAATGAATTCAGCAAGGTTGCTGGTCAGTGAAATTGTTGGCACCTTTTCAGAATTTTGGGTAAATAACTTTGTTTTAAGCATGTGATGCTTGTTCAAACTCCTGTGGTAAGTAACAGGTGTGGGCAATATGAAAATCACACCTGAAACCAGATAAAAAGGGGAGACGTTGGCTCAATCTTTGCATTGTGTGTCTGTGTGTGCCACACTAGTTGTGGAGAACAGAAAGAGAACAGCCTGAGGACTTGAAAACCAAAATTGTTGAAAAATAGTAACACTCTCAAAGTGACAAGTCCATCTCCAGAGATCTTGATGTTCCTTTGTTCACCGTGCGCAACATAATCAATAAGTTTACAACACATGCCACTGTAGCTAATCTCCCTGGATGGGGACAGCAGAGAAAAAGTGATGAAAGTTTGCAATGCAGGGTAGTACAGATGGTGGATAAGAAGCCCCAAGCAAGTCCCAAAGAAATCTAATCTGCCTTGCAAGTTTAGGGAGCATTAGTGTCAGCATGAACTATCCATGGACATTTAAATGAAATGAAACACTATGGCAGCAGACCCAGGAAGATCCAAATAATCTCAGCCGTCCTCCTCCCTGCACTATGTACGACCGCAAGCTTGAATAAAAGCGACATCTGCACAGCACCGGTGAGTGCCGTCTTTTCTCTGTGATTATTTGGACTTTCTCTAGTTCTGGACTGAGCAACCCGGATGGTGCTCATTCAGGTCCCAGCCCCACTATAAAGCTTAAAGTCTACACCTGTGCCGCTTTCCTTCTGGTTGTACGTTGACCCAGGAAGATCCCACTGCTGACATAGACACATAAAAAAGTTAACTACAGATTGCCAAAATGTACATGAATAAGCCAAATCCTTCTGGGAAAGAGTCTTGTGGACAGATGAGATCAATATAGAGATTATTGGCAAAGCATCTCATTTTACTGCTTACCAAAAATGAATTGAGGCCAACAAAAGTACATGGTACCTAAAGTCAAATAAGGTGAAGTTGAAAGATGTTCTGAGGTTGTTTTCTGCCTCTGGCACTGGGTGTCTTGACAGTGCAAGGCATTATGGAATCTGAAGATTAGGATTTTGAATCACAAGGTAGTGTATAGTGTCAGAAGAGGTGTTTCTGTCCTAGGTCATGGGTCTTCCAGCAAGATAATGATCCCAAACATACTTCAAGAAGCCTCCAGAAATGGATAAAAACAGCGCTGGAGAGTTCTGAAGTGGCCAGCAGTGAGTTGCAATCCCAATGAACGCCTGTAGAGAGAAATTAAAATTGTTGTTGGCAGAAGGCAGCCTTCACAAATGAGAGACCTGGAGTAGTTTGCAAAAGGAGAGTGATCCAAAATTCCAGTTGAGAGCTGTAAGAAGCTTGTTGATGGTTATAGGGAGCAATTCATTGAATGTATTTATTCCCAAAGGGTGTGCAAATAGATATTCAGTTTAGGATTCCAGCAGTTTTGTCTGGCCCATTTTTGGAGTTTTGTTCAAAATTATGTTAATTTGCCTTTTCTTCAGCAATTTTTTTGTGTTCCAATAAAAAAAAGAAAATAAATGTGTATGACAAAATGTATATGGTAATTACAGTAATTTTCTGAGAGAAATACTTTGTTTTCTGTAACAATTTCAAGGGTGCCAACATTTTAGGCCATGACTGTATGTGAGTGCTGCTATTTGTGCTTCATGTTGATAATTTTATTGATACTGATTTGAGGAATATATGTTTTGATTGCGTTGTATTGCATTTTTATTATTCGTATTCAGATTGCTATGGACTTTCTTACTGCGTCTTGTTGTACTGGTTCATGTTAGTAACTTCACCTGTTTGGTGTCATGTAGACTTTCTATTGGACAAATAAATGGGCCGACAAGGTTTATAAAGGTCTGATCGCGGCACATTAACGAGCATTAACTGGCTATATACAAGTCACTCAGTGTTTGTTTACTGGTCCGTTTACATGAGCCAACGAGTACTGATGGGGAACATAACCATATGACCTCATGCAATCACCAACATATCCCCTGTGTACAAGGGAAGATGGCTGCTGGTATCTTTTTTTTTTTTTGTGTTCATAAATGATCCAATCACCTGTCAAATAAGCATTTGGTTTGTTTACATGATCCATTTTTTTAATTCCGACCTTCTCCATGTCAACGTTTTGTTAAGTTTTTTTCACGGTTACATTTTTGGGGAATTTTGTCAATACATATTTATTTTTTACATTTTTTTTATTTAATGAGAAACAAGTTACATTTACAAATATACTCACCAACTGTCGGCTTATGTGAATGCATCTTAAGGCCCCTATCAGACCGGTGTTTTTGTCCGGATCAGGTGGATCCAGACAAAAAAACGCATCTGGCGAGGGTCCCGCCTAACGGCTGCATTTGCAGCACACTTGCGGCAAGCCCCATGCATTGTGTATGGGGCTTGCGATAATGTGCAGCAAGTGCGGTTGCGGCAGGTGTGGCCGCGAAAAAAACATCGGTCAGCAGCGTTTTTTTCCACGGGCGCAACTGCCGGAACCGCACTTGACACACACTTACCGCAAGCCCCATACACAATGCATGGGGCTTGCCACAAGTGTGCCACAAATGCGGCAGATGCGGTAATTCTGCCGCATTTTGGCAGAAATGCCAATGTGAAAGGGCCCTAAAAAGCCATATTGAATATGTGCTTACAAAAAAACACTGTAATGACAGATTTCTAAACATAACTTCTTAAAGAGGACCTGTCACCCCCCTGGTGCATGGCAAACTTAATGCAGCACAGAATGCAGCATGTCTGCTGCATTCAAGGGAAGGGGTTTCCCATGGCTCTAGTCCCCCTGTAAGCTTTAAAAAAGATTTTAGAAACAGTTAACAGGTCACCTGGGTGGGATCTTATTAAGAGGTCCTGGCTGCTGGTGTCCAGCCCAGGCCCTGGGGGTACTCGGTCACTCAGGCGCGGTCTCTGGGGGGAAGTCACGGGTAGCGGTGCCTGGGGCCGTGGGCCTGGGGGAATGCAGATGAAAGAATGGAGATGGCAATAAAATAATAAAAGTGTCTGTCCTGACGCCACCTGTAGGGGTCCAGTGATGGCACCGGCGCTGCTTAGGACTCCGGTTGATGTGTGGCAGCTAGGTGGAACCGCTCCCTACAGGACGAGCGGGGGGCCCCCGGGGCTGTAGATGATGATGTGGGTAATAGGGTAGCGCGGTCAGTGTGGTGTAGATGGAAGGAGGGACACGCAAACATAAAGTCTTTTTGGTACCTTTACTGGTGTTCTTGTACGGGTACACTCGACCTGAGATGAGGTAAACATTTCAGGACTTCCACAGCGAGCAGGGTTATAGGCCTCCTTGTGTCTGTTACTCTGTCGGAGTCTGGCAGGCATGAAATCCGACCAGACCGTTACTCTTCTGTATCTGTGAGTCTCTCTACACCCGGATTTGCTGCACTGAGGGCACTTCTATGGGACTTTCTGTCTGGCCTAGACTCCGGGCTCTCATTTGGTGGTGTTTCGGGTGTCCGGGGAGCTAAACCCCCTTTGCTTTTGGTGCTGGTTTCTCTGCAGGGCCTATTCTCTGTGTCCCTGTAGCTCGGACCCAGTGACCGGAACTCTGCTGGGGTGAGTCGGTATGACTCCTCTGCCCCCTTCCTGTACACGTTTCTTTCTCCTCTGCCTGTGACCCCCTACTCTGCGGGTCTACCACTGTCTCAGGTGGATGCTGGTCTGGGCCTAGCACGGCTCCAGCACCAGCTCAGCTCTCCAGCACTTCACAGTTCTGTAGTGACTGCACACTCTGGTGTTTTCCCTCCAGGACCCGTATTTATAGGGGGAACTGGCTTAAGGCAACCAGTGGAGCTCCCCCTACAGGTCTGGGGTGAAAGGTGTTGTGTGTTAGTGGGGTCTGCTCACTGTATTACATCCTTCCATGTCCCAAGGGAGTCTGTGGTGACCTGGCACAATCCTCCCTGCCTCCTCTTTGTGTGTTCCACCCCCTCCATGTGTCTGCCACTGCCTCCTCTTCTTCTGGGTCTGCCCTCCTCTTCTGCTCCTGCTCCTTGTGACGTCAGGCACAAAAGAGGAGGGCAGACCCAGCAGAAGAGGAGGCGGTGGCAGACACATAGAGGGGGCGGAACACACAAGGAGGAGGCAGGGAGGATTGTGTCATCAATGAAGACCTCTTAATAAGATCCCACCCAGGCGACCTCTTAACTGTAAGGTTTCTAAAGTATTTTTTAAAGCTTACAGGGGGGTTGATAGATCCTCTTTAAATATACCGTATGTCAAATCAAGGTTCAGCACAAGGAATCAGAAAATATAATTTCATATATTGTACAATGATAATTATTATTGCCGCACCTTGGAACGTGGCAGACTCAAAACATGCTTATCCGGTTTAATATTATCGCGAGGAGGCTGCAGCCTGAGGCAGCAGTATAATATATTAATATGTAATGCTTACATTCCTCTGTGTAAAACTACATTCCACATTTTCAACCCCAATTTCGTATTTCCTACCACTACCTTTTTCAAGGTAATGTTGACTGTAAGTTTGGCTCACTTTCTTTTGCAATCTGTTTCAGTTCTCTCAGGTACTGTATGTTAAGCGCCTTCTCGCATCTTGAAGTTTGAGCTTTTTATGCATACGTATTACAGCTCAAGTCTAGAAACAACATGACCTTTTTTTTAATTCAATAACATGACATACCAGCTGTGCAGGTTAATTGGCCTTCCATAATCACTTACAGCATATGGATTTTCAAAGGTTTCATTAAAGTACTCATATCTGGCCCTTCATTTGACAGTTCAATATATACCCAGGATATCCATAATGTGATAATGGATCTACACGTGACCTCTGGCTATTCAACCATATACAGTATGGAACAAGTGTCCAGGAGTGTTTTCTTCCCATGTAACACATCTGTAATCCATTCTAGTAAACTTGTATTTCTTCAATATTGATTTTTCAATGCAGTGATTGACACAGAAGAGAATAGTTAAATCAATATGACTGCTTTCTCCTGCCCTGCTTATAGGGTCAGCGCAGGAAAGTGTACATTAGGGAAGGGGAGCACCTTTCTCCTGCTTATAGGGTCAGCACAGGGAAATGTACATTAGGGAAGGGGAGCACCTTTCTCCTGCTTATAGGGTCAGCGCAGGGAAGTGTACATTAGGAAAGGGGAGCACCTTTCTCCTGCTTATAGGGTCAGCGCAGGGAAGTGTACATTAGGGAAGGGGAGCACCTTTCTCCTGCTTATAGGGTCAGAGCAGGGAAGTGTACATTAGGTAAGGGGAGCACCTTTCTCCTGCTTATAGGGTCAGCGCAGAGAAGTGTACATTAGGGAAGGCGAGCACCTTTCTCCTGCTTATAAGGTCAGCGCAGGGAAGTGTAGGGACAGCCACCATCGAGCGGGGGCGCCATGACGAATTAAAGGTGCCGACCTCCGCTGATAGGCAGGAGGAAGGAGGGAGTGAATTATCAGGTTTTGACTCTTCCTTCCTCACCTTCTGTGCACCTAGTTTTTATCTTTTTCTGTGTTTGTGAATTTTGCAGTTAACAATAAAGATTTGATTTTAGAGTTAATTATGTTTTGATAAGCTCTTGAACCCTGGTAAATGTACCTACTGAGTTGAAATGCTTTTGACTGCTTGCATTAATGTTTGTTTCTGCAAGCATTACAAATCAATAGTTACCAGATCCATAGTTATGTCCAGTGTGATACCTGTGCTGCCCCTGCTCACTCCTGCTCTTCTCAAGAGTCAGACTGATGTGTACCCGCATACTTCTAAGCAGCTTATAATCAGGGACTTATCAACATTCTGTAAGAGCCCTTATTAGTCAAACAGCCCAATATGTTTTGTGACTTGGACAAATAATAAAATGGACTCATTGAAAAAAAAATTAGTGCTATTTACGAGGGCATCATAGTATGCTGAAAGATCCACTATAGGTTTGTAACAACTTATTGTATATATAAATACTAGATGGTTGCCGGACGGTATCGCATCGGAAGGGCAGCAACCTCCCCTCCCCTTATCCCCCGTGTGCTCTCGATCTCTCCATTCTCTCCCCCCCTGTGTGCTGTCTTCTCCCCTCTGTGCTCTCTCCTTTGACCTGCCTCTCTCCTCTCTGTGCTCCCTCCTTTGACCTGTGTGTGGTTTCCCCCTGTGATGTCTTCTCACCTCTGTGCTCTCTCCTTTGAGCTGTTCCCTCCCTCCTGTGCTGTCTTCTCTCCTTGTGTGCTCTCTGCTTTGAGCTGTCTCCCGCATGTGCGCTCTCTCACCTTCCCCATGCGCTCGTCCTGTGCGCTGTCTCTGCCCCCCTGTTCGCTGTCTGTCCCCTGTGCGCTGTCTTTTTCCTGTGTGTGCTCTCTCTTCCTCTGTGCTGTTTTCTTCCACACCCCCTCCCTGTCATGTCTCTCGCCTTGTGCTGTCACTACCTCCCCTCTGTGCTGTCTCTCCACACAGCAGGCGCAATTACTGTGGCCGCCACCATCTGTAACTGGGCATGCCCAATTACTGAGGCGGCATTTTTTGCTGCAGTAAGGTTCCGGGACGGCGATGTGCAGCATGGAGCACCAGATCTCTGTGGCAACTAAGTGTTTCGATGATTTCGGATGCCGTTGTGTGCGGACCACTGTGGCACCACTGGCAGTAGTGAGCATGGGACCATAACTGCTAGCGGGCGTCATATTATACACACACATCATTTGGGTGTGCAAATATGGCTACCGCAGTGCATGGTGTTTGGACAACCTGACGCCAGAAGTGGGTGATGGACTTCACAATTATGTAAGTAGATAACATACAGTGGGTAGAGAAAGTATTCAGACCCCTTTAAATTTTTCACTCTTTGTTTCATTGCAGCCATTTGGTAAATTCAAAAAAGTTAATTTGTTACTCATTAATGTACACTCTGTACCCCATCTTGATTGAAAAAAAAACAGAAATGTAGAAATTTTTGCAAATTTATTAAAAAAAAGAAAAACTGAAATACATGGTCATAAGTATTTAGACCCTTTTCTTAGTATTGAGTAGAAGCACCCTTTTGAGCTAGTACAGCCATAAGTCTTCTTGGGAATGATGAAACACGTTTTTCACACCTGACTCACCTCTGCCTTTCTTCCTTGAAGATCATCTCCTTTTCCATCATGTTGGATGGTGAACGTTGGTGGATAGCCGTTTTCAGGTCTCTCCAGAGCTGCTCAATTGGGTTTAGGTCAGCGCACTGGCTGAGCCAGTCAAGAATGGTCACAGTGTGGTTCTGGAGCCACTTTTTTGTTATTTTAGCTGTGTGCTTAGGGTCATTGTCTTTTTGGAAGGTGAACCTTTGGCAAAGTCTGAGGTCCAGAGCACTCTGGAAGAGGTTTTTATCCGGGATATATCTGTACTTGGCCGCATTCATGTTTCCTTCAATTGCAACCAGTCATCCTGTCTCTGCACTTAAAAATACCCCCATAGCATGATGCTGCCACCACCATGTTTCACTGTTGGGATTGTATTGGGCAGGTGATGAGCTTTGCCTGGTTTTCTCCACACATACTGCTTAGAATTATTACCAAAAAGTTCTATCGTCGTCTCATCAGACAAGAGAATCCTCTTTCTCATAATCTGGGAGTCCTTCATGTGTTTTTTGCAAACTCTATGCAGGCTTTCATATGTCTTGCACTGAGGAGAGGCTTCGGTTGCGCCGCTCTGCCATAAAGGCCCGACTGATGGAGGGCTGCAGTGATAGTTGATTTTGTGGAACTTTCTCCCATCTCCCTACTGCATCTTTGGAGCTCAGCCACAGTGATCTTGGGGTTCTTCTTTACCTCTCTTATCAAGGCTCTTCTCCCACAATTGCTTAGTTTGGCTAGGAGGACTTCTGGTGGTCCCAAACGTCTTCCATTTAAGGATTATTGAGGCCACTGTGCTTTTAGGAACCTTGAGAAGTGCAGACATTCTTTAAAACCTTGACCAAATCTGTGCCTTGCCACAATTCTGTCTCTGAGCTCATTGGGCAGTTCCTTTGACCTCATGATTCTCATTTGGTCTGACATGCACTGTGAGCTGTGAAGTGTTGTATAGACAGGTGTGTGCCTTTCCAAAACAGTGTATCACTATAATTAAAGGGATCCTGTCACCTCCAAAATGCCTCATAAGCTAGCAAAACATGTCCCTGCAGCATATTATCACTAATCCCACACTCCTTTTGTCTCAAAAAAGCATCCTCTGAAAGTGCATAAAAACGTTTTATAACTTACTCACCGGCACGGGTGTACTGACGTCACCCAATGCCGGATATGACGCGATTCGCGTCATTACAGCCTTTACAGCGCCGTGAAGAGCAGGGAGGCGCTGAATACAATATGAATAGAAGATCACTCCTATTAGGGCGTGATCTTATGACGAAGAGGGCCCGCCCTAGGGGCTAAAGAATATAGCCCCTGCTAATTAACATCACTAATGAGTAAGTTATAAAACGTTTTTATGCACTTTCAGAGGATGCTTTTTTGAGACAAAAGGAGTGTGGGATTAGTGATAATATGCTGCAGGGACATGTTTTACTAGCTTATGAGGCGTTTTGGAGGTGACAGGATCCCTTTAAACACACTATCAGTATAAGTTCTATCACATCTGGATTTCAATGAAGGAGTAGAATCTTCTCAAGGAGAATCACAAGGAAATGGGACAGCAAGAGACTTAAATATGAGCGTCGGAGCAAAGGGTCTGAATACTTATGACCATGTGATATTTCAGTCTTTCTTTTCTAATAAATTTGCAAAAATGTCTCCATTTCTGTTTTTTTCCAGTGAAGATGGTGTGCAAAGTGTACATTAATGAGAAAAAAAAATAACTTTTTTGAATTTACCAAATGGCTGAAATGGAACAAAGAGTGAAAAATTTAAAGGGATCTGAATACTTTCTGTACCCACTGCATATAAATAATTCAGACCTCAGAATAAAACTAATGGTTTAAAATCATCTGGTTCAAAACGCATAGGCCAGTTTCCTAGGTTTATCTGTCATTTTGCCATGTTTTTATTTGTATGAAATGTGTATATATAGATTTGTTTATAACTTTTTCATTTTGGACATATTGATTTTTTTCTAGTAGAAGTTTCCTTGCTCCTGTGTCATGTATTTCTTCACCCTGTACAAATCTGGCAGATGAGCTAACATAAAACACTTTAAAAAGTTTCACATTTTTTGGCTGAAAAATAGAAACAAAGTGTTTTACGCAAGTTTACTGGTGTAAACACTGATGAATCAGGACCTATGTGTGTACTTTTGATTGCTTATCAAAATGCAGGACAAAATAACTGTGCCACACATGTCCAATTATTCCTTCACTTCCCTCCAACCTGTAATCATCCTTCAATACAATATACTTGATTGATGTATTTTTGATAAACATATACAATTACAATAAAAGGCAGAGTTTTGAGGTTCGTGAAACACTATTTATGTACAGCCATGAATGTACTGGCTGGTGTCACTTAACTCAATTCAAAATCCTAATATTCTTATATATGACTGTCAGGTTTAGGTCAGGAGATATGCCGTTGGTCCATGCAACGTGGTCCGTACTGAGACCATAATACACGGGTGTCTGAATGAGCGTCCTTGTAACTTTGTTAGAAAGGTGTAGACTCTGGCCTATCCTAGACATACTATGTGCACGACTCCTTATATAATGATTGGCATTTCAAATGCCAATCTTAATGAGGGGCAAGCAGAAATAACATGTGCCAAATTCATTAAGAGGCACACTCCACTTAATTAAATCAGCATTTCTGATAAAGGCGTGCATCTCATCAGAAATGTTACTCCAGTCTGTGACTGGAGTAACATTTCTGGCATAACACATCCCACTATTGATGAATTCAACAGTTGTACGTAACCACGACCTTTTGTGCCTTCATCTTATTTAATCTGACTGAAACTGACGTGACAACTCCTCAAGTCGCACAGTTTTTGTGCAACTTCACATTGCACAAAAACTGACTTTGTGAATAAGCTGTACACACTGCCCTGCTTTTCATTGTTTCCATTAGCCATTAGCTTATTCACATACATATTATGTTTAGTGTTGCAGCATTTCTCCTTTAATATATACAGATTTTTTTGCTTGCACCTAAACATTAGGTGATGCCAGTCCTTCTACTTTATATATAGTATCCTTACTTATTTTGGACTGTGCACCCTTCCCCCGCCCTGTAGCTTCGCCTATTCCTCCTTCTTATTGTAGCCCTGGTCCTGAGACACACCATCCCAACTGGATTTAAATTGTATTTCCAGGCACACACACCCATATAAGCAATAGTACACAGCATAGAGTGTTAGTATAGGACCCGGTAAGATGAGAGCACTTTGACGTAGTTACCGGGCCCTTCGCAGTTGCGCCAGTGTTAAAGCGAAGTCTCTCATTTCTTTTTTTCCAATACAGCATTTACGGTTTTCCCCTTCCACATACACTTATTAGCTGTACACACTGCCCTGCTTTTCATTGTTTCCATTAGGCTACTTTCGCATTACGATTTTGATAAATTCGGACAGCATCGGCTCCCTTCTGATGCCTGGAATTGGATGCCAAATAGGCATCCGATTCCGGCATTAAATCGTAGCCTCCGGGCAAAAAAAAAAAAGTTTATGCTCACCTCTCCCCGAGCCCCCGCCGTCTTCCTGCAGGCTCCCGGTGGCTTCTGCAGGCTCCCGGTGTCTGCAGAGGTCTTCTTCTGCTGTACAGGAGCTGCGGTGATGTCACAGTCACGTGACAGCAGGTTCCACCATGGTAACCCGCGGTCACATGACTGTGACATCACCGCAGGTCCTATACAGCAGAAGAAGACCTCTGCAGACACCGGGAGCCTGCGGAAGCCAACAGGAGCCTGCAGGAAGACGGCGGGGGCTCGGGGAGAGGTGAGCATAAACTTTTTTTTTTTTTTTTTTTTAACCCTTGCGCTCCCAGTTTGGAGCATTTTTACTGTATTGAGCATGCTCAGTACAGTAAAATCGGGTCCGAGGAGACATCAGATGTTTCCTCGGACCCTTCTCCATAGGGCCCCATGTTAAATTCATCGGGTCGGATCGGCTGTGCACTAAATGCCATCCGATTTGGTCCGATCCGATTCTGTCAGATTTTTGCACCGATAAAAAAAATCGGACAGAATCGGATCGGACCAAATCGGATGCCATTAAGTGCACATCCGATTCGGTCCGATGCCCATAGGGCTGCATGGGGCCCAAAATCGGTCCGATGCTGTCCGATTTTTATCGGACAGCATCGGATTTTAAAAATCCGTAGTGTGAAGGCAGCCTTAGCCATTAGCTTATTCACATACATGTTATGTTTAGTGTTGCAGCATTTCTTTAATATATACAGATTTTTTTGCTTGCACCTAAACATTAGGTGATGACAGTCCTTCTTCTTTATATATGTTATAACCACTTCAACAGCTACGACTTGTTTGCTGAGTTTACAATAAAGACACATCTGACATCTCACATTTCCAGCACCATCCCTATCTATTCCCAAGCTGCACAAACTCTTCATCCTACTGACTGACACCCCAATAATGAGCCTCTGTTGCAGTATGTGTCCTTATTATTGCACCTGCTGTGTGTCACAATCACAGGGCTCCTCTTACCACCCCACATAGTAATGCCACCACTGTGCCCCTCACATGGTAACAATACATCCTTTGTGCCCTCTAGATAGTAAAATAGCCCCCTAAAAAACATTAATTCCCCGTGCACGTGCCCTTGAAAACAGTGTACACGTTTTGCATCTTTGGCAGCCACAATACCCTGAGTGTCTCTAAGGCTGTGTTCACACTGGAAGGTTTAGATCCATTTTTGTTGCTGCATTTTTTTTTTTTTTTTTTTAAACTGAACCAAAATTAAATCAGTCATTGCATCTTCCAGCATTGTGAATGAGATTTTCAATTTGCTGTGCAGACATCATAATTTTTGACTGTTGCGTTAGTGGTGCAGAAAAGGGATCCAGAAAATAATGAACATGTCAATTAGTGCTCTGTTTTTTGGTGCACTTTCCATACCACCAACGTTCCATTACTTGCGCCATCCCCCCCAGAGATCCCATGGTGAGCCCCGGCGATGTCTTCCTTCTGGTCATCGGCAGGACCTGCGGGTACACTACTGACAGGACCTGGCCATGTGACTAAGCCTGAAAGTCACATGGCCAAGGTCCTGAAAATACTCAAACTACTCACAGGTCCTGCTGGTGCCCAGAAGGGAGACATTACTGTGGGATCTCCAGGGAGGGTAAAAAAGTTTGTTTGTGTGTCTGTCTGTGTCCCCCAAAAACATAGCAACACAAACGGGATGATGCAAAAAATGGGGCTGAAAAATGAAAATATAAAAATTGACTACGTCTTTTACGCCACATGCACACGTTGAGTATTTGGTGAGTTTTTACCTCAATATATATAATCCAAAAAAAAGTACCCCTTCTAAATTTTTTACCCCCTGCTGGTTTCGGCTTACAAATACCGAGGTAGACCACTGTACGTGACCTTAGGGTACCTTTACACGCGGCTACATTTCTAGGGTGGCTACAGGTAACTTACTGGTTGCAGTGAAATCATGGAGAGATTATTCCATTTGTACACAGCAACAAGATAGAACCTTGTCTCCATGATTTCACTGCAACCAGTAAGTTACCTGTAGCCACCCTAGAAATGTAGCCACATGTAAAGGTACCCTTAGAGATTCAGTGTTATGGCTCGTCGGTGTATGTACACATGCATGTATCGTTAAACATTCCACGAAACTAAAAACGCACATTTCAGCAGTTCAGTGGCCAATAAACATTAGAATCAGGGTTGTGATGGAGTGGCATGCTGCATTGCAAATATGTATGCTGAGACTTGTAGTTCAGCAAGTTTAATGCATTATGCTAGGACTTGTAGTTCTACAGGTTCAGGTAATGTATTACAAGTGCAGGTGAGCCAAAAGATTAGGTCGTGTGTGGCCAACCTGATTCCTTACACACCTGGGTGTCTCAGGGGATATAATCTCTGAGTTAATGGGATTACATGTCTCCTTGAGTTTGGGAGCTGCCCTGGAAGACGTATGGCCAGGAGGCCAGATCTCATGCTTTTGAGTATGTGTTCTTGAAAGGCATAAAATTCAGGGACCCTGGGACCTCTCTTGCTTGGGACCAGCAAGTGCCCTGGAAGGCATGAAGTCTGGAGATTGCATGCACACCTGGGATAGCTCTGGCAGAACCTGTGAGGGCTCGCTCTCGGTGCTTGGAGCAACAGTTGTCCTAGAACACATCTGCTATGATAAGCGTGGAAATGGCCAGCGTCCTGAAAGGTATGCAATGAGGAAACCACATGGACATTCAGGAAGCCAAAGTTCTGCTGAGAATCTGGAACTGACAGCTGTTGGTGATCCCAGAGAGGCAGTTTCCTGAATGATGGATGGCAGGTGTCCGTGAATGGGGCTGAGAATAGCTCCTGGAAGTTAACCATGTGTCTAAAAGGGACTATGTAAATACTGCCAGCTGGACGTATCCGTCATTGGGACAGACTGAGGGTTGTTTAATATTTGATGTACATATAATGGATTGTTATGTTATGTGGTTTATGGTGTAATAAACCAGTGGATTTTGTTTTATGGAAAAACACGACTGTTTGCCTCAATTCCACTACCATTTGAGTGTCCCCAACATGATTCAGTGAGCAAATCACTAAAGGGTCACTAAATATCCTAATTCATTGTAGTGTATGAATAGATTGTTTACCTTGTCACACATTTAAAGGGAATCTTTTACCAGGATTTTGCTATCCCATTTAAGAGCCGCATAATATGGTTTCTAGGGATGTGTCACTTACTAGATCGCTTGCTGTCATTTTGATAAAGTTACTGTTTATCTGCTGCAGATGAAATGGTGATTTTGGAAAAACTACATCAAAGAGTAAGCAACATATGGCTGGAATTCGTGTGTTTGCCTCCACGCTATACTGCTCTGAGATTAGGTGGCAACAACCTGATACCAGACTTCAAAACTCAGTACTCTATCCCTACCTTACATCACTGGAAGCTGTAAAGGGGGAAGTAACAGACTGTGATCTTTCTTCACGTTCTCATTTCCAGCTTTCAACTCCTACCTGTACCACAGGCCTTGTAATGGGGTTGTGAAGCAATTACAGTAAAGGCTATGCAGCTTTGTCCTGACGAGTTAGAACATACAACTTTTAATATTGCTCACACACAAATATTTTTTTTTAAAACTGTTTCTGTATTATTATATCAAGATCTAGGCTACAGAGCGAATATTCTAGGCGTGGCAGTAATTTCTAATCATTATGTATTACATACCCCAGTAAAGGTACCTTTACACGCCGCGACGGCAGGCTGGATACATCCCACTACTTCACGTGCACGAGCACGCTCAAACGGTTACAAACGGTCAACGCATCACCTTTACACGCCGCCACAAGATGCGCTACGCCACGCTACATCTATAGCTAGCTACATCGCCGGGTGTCTCAAGAAGCCAGCTGTAGCTCATTTACACACCGCTATAACCAGCTACTATGGGCGGACCTGGTGCAGCAGGGCCAGCACATAGGCGTGCTACAATTGTGGATTACGAGCCGTCCGTACGCTGATAGGACGAAGCAATAACATCCTGATTGGGCAGGCAACGCAGGAGGCTGAGTAATACAGCAAGCTCGAGCAATTGTGTAGTGTGACTCGTCAGCTCCTTTAAATATGCCTCCCTATGCAGCGACTACCAATCGTCATACAGCAGCTTCCACCAATGATCGCACATGGGGCGCGGTAACACGGAGCCAGGGTCACGCCTTAGCTACATTGCAGCTACATCGCAGGCTGTCCCGAGTTCCCTTCCGTTGCCTCTTTACACGCCGATACAGCTCGCTACCATCGGCGTTGTAGCCATCAGTTTTCGAGCAGACCTAGGAAACAGATGTATCTGTTGCCGGCTGTAGCGTCACGTCTTCAGACGCCGCTACGACGGGCTACATTGGCGCTACAAGCTACATTTGTAGCCTGTAGCGGGATGTATCCAGCCTGCCGTCGCGGCGTGTAAAGGTACCATTAAGGATTGATTCCATGATCAGAATCTAATACTTTCATCACTCGTGTAGACTGGCTTTCTTATTGAGTAGATTTTGTCTTCCTGTAAAAACTTGCCTTACAGTAATAATTGACATCACTTTTTCCTATTTTTATATTGCAAGTATGTTTTCTGAATATTTCTGTTCATATAACTGCACATGGTTTAATTTCAGCATTCCCAGCAAGATAGAGCGCTGACTCAAACCAAAAGGAAGATTGACACAGAACTAGCAGGACTAAAGACTATGTTAGAATCCAATAAACTTGATACCATCAAATACCTAGCAGGTAAACTGGGTTTTATACCATTTCTTAAATTACATTTGCTTTCCTTCTCAAGAATACAAAAAATGAAGAGTGCACTAATATGTTAAGTTCACGGCACTTATATAGTATAATTTTGCAATTAACACCTTCACCCCTGGTCATGTTTCCGTTTTCAGTTTTTTCTCCCCTTTTTCCAAGGGCATAACTTTTTTATATTTCCAACAATATAGACATACGAGGGCTTGTTTTTTTTTCAGGACAACGTGTAATTTTAAATGACATCATTCTGTCACATAGTGTAATGTAGAACAGGTAAAAAAATTCTAAGTGCGATGAACTTGCAAAAAAAGTGAAATTGTACAGTGTTTCTCGAGAGTTTTTATTTTCCATGTTCAATATATGGTAAAACTGACTGGGCCATATGACTCCACAAGTCAGTACAAGTACACAGGTACCAAATATCAATACTTTTATTTTATGTGGGGAAAAAAATCTGAAATTTGTCAAAACAAAATTTTAAGCTTGTGTCAACATTTTTCAATACTTGTAACTTGTTCATTTTTTGGGGGTTTCTGGGGTATGTGAGGACTTACACTGTGTGCAGAATTATTAGGCAAGTTGTATTGTAGAGGATTATTTTTATTATTGATCAACAACTATGTTCTCAATCAACCCAAAAGAGTCAAATATCAAATCTTAATATTTTTGGAAGTTGGAGTGGAGTTTTTTATAGATTTGGCTTAGGATGATATCTGTTTGTGCAGGTAACTATTACTGTGCAGAATTATTAGGCAAATTTATAAAAACCAAATATATTCCCATCTCACTTGTTTATTTTCACTAGGTAAACCAAAATAACTGCACAAAATTTAGAAATAAACATTTCTGACATGCAAAAACAAAACCCAAAAATATTAGGACCAACATAGCCACCTTTCTTTATGATGACACTCAACAGGCTTCCATCTATAGAATCTGTCAATTGCTTGTTCCGTTTACGATCAACATTGTGTGCAGCAACCACCACAGCCTCCCAGACACTGTTCTGATAGGTATTAATGAAAATTAAGCTGACAGAAGGATACCTTGTATCTAATAAACGATCAGTTAGTTTGTATCCTAAAATTCATGGAAAGCTGATTGCATACAGAAGAAACTCAAATTAGAATAAAGAAATCTAAAAAATTCTAAAATCTAAAGAATTCTAAAAATTGTGTACAAAACATACAAAGTATTAATGGGTATTCATGGGTAGCCGGTAAATTAACAATCTGTGATACATACAAGAAATTAGGTACTTATAAATATAAAGTGCTGAGTGTTGAAAAAAGTCCGGAAGGGTCTTCCGGGTATCCGGAAGAAGGCTCAAAGCCGAGACGTGCATGTAGGGGCAATCCCTGACAGTCTGTACATACATCAGGTAATGACATAATGGCAATGTTTTGAGCTGCATGGTGTTGATTGCTGAAGTAATAGGGTTTCTTTTGCACAGCACACTTGCCCTGTTTATTTTTAAGTGGGAAGTATAGGGTATTTTCCCAGGTCCCCTTATATAGAGATCTATACAGGGAAGCATTGATTTGGCAAATAATTATATATTTTTTTAGTTTTTGCACTTTTTCAACACTCAGCACTTTATATTTATAAGTACCAAATTTCTTGTATGGATCACAGATTTTTAATTTACCGGTTACCCATGAATTTAATACTTTGTATATTTTATGTTTTGTACACAATTTTTAGAATTGATTTTTCAATTAAAATTTTGGATTTTATTGCAACATATACAGATTTCTTTATACTGTTCCAGAGGTGTACTGTTTTCCCTCCCTGTAGATCTCACATTTTATGAGGGACCACAGGTTCTCTATGGGGTTCAGATCAGGTGAACAAGGGGCCATGTCATTATTTTTTCTTCTTTTAGACCTTTACTGGCCA
This sequence comes from Allobates femoralis, assembly GCA_033576535.1. Classification (NCBI taxonomy): domain Eukaryota; kingdom Metazoa; phylum Chordata; class Amphibia; order Anura; family Aromobatidae; genus Allobates; species Allobates femoralis. Next base: position 223,170,777 of record JARQOC010000005.1, on the reverse strand, counting down.
CCCACGCTGTGGAGCAGTTGGATGAATGTGATGGAGTATTGTCCTGCATGAAAATCATGTTGTTCTTGAACGATACCGATTTCTTCCTGTCCACTGCTTGAAGAAGTTGTCTTCCAGAAACTGGCAGTAGTCTGTGAGTTGAGCTTCACTCCATCTTCAACCCGAAAAGGTCCCAAAAGTTCATCTTTGATTATACCAGCCCATACTAGTACCTTACCTCCACCTTGCTGGCTCTGAGTCAGAGTGGAGCTCTCTGCCCTTTAATGATCCAGCCTCTGGCCCATCCATCTGGCCCATCAAGAGTCACTTTCATTTCATCAGTCTATAAAACCTTTGAAAAAATTATCTTGACGTTTTATCTTATGTTTCTTGTTCAAAGGTGGTCGTTTTTCAGCCTTTCTTACCTTGGCCATGTCCCTGAGTATGGCACACCTTGTGCTTTTTGATACTCAAGTAATGTTGCAGCTCTGAAATATTACAAAACTGGTGGCAAATGGCATCTTAGCATCTTCACGCTTGATTTTACCCCAATTCATGGGCAGTTATTTTGCGCCTTTTTTGCCCAACACGCTTCTTGCGACCCTGTTGGCTATTTGCCATGAAACGCTTGATTGTTCAGTGATCACGCTTCAAAAGTTTGGCAATTTCAAGACTGCTGCATCCCTCTTCAAGCCATCTCACAATTTTGGACTTTTCAGAGCCCGTCAAATCTCTCTTCTGACCGATTTTGCCAAAGGAAAGGAAGTTGCCTAATAATTAAGCACACCTTATATAGGGTGTTGATGTCCTTAGACCACACCCCTCCTAATTACAGAGATGCACATCACCTGATTTACTTAATTGGTAGTTAGCTCTCAAGCCTATACAGTTGGAGTAGACAACATGTATAAAAAGTATCATGTGAACAAAATAATAATTCTGCATACAGTGTAGTTTTTGCATTCTGACCTGATATTTTACTGCAACCATTTTGAGGTATATAGAATGTTTTCATCATCTTCTATTGTGTAAGCTAATGGGTGCGAGCGTGGGGGAGTGGACTCACTGGGCCGCAGTAATGGCTTGACCTGAAGGGGCTTGACTAAGTGACTACCTCACTTTCACTAGAGCCTCTGATGGTGAGCTTAGGCTTTTGCCAGGACACAGCAAGGTGCAGTCTTCACACTTTACTCACAGTTCTCACAATTCTCCAGGTTTCAACAATCAGCCGGGTGCTGTGTTCTCCGGGTCAGGGTTCCAGCCAACTCTAGGGTAACTTGGGTTCACTTTACCGAGACCCACTTCTGGTGTGCCTTTCTGGGTCATCTCACTGCACTGGCTCTCGCCCTCTTGCCCTGCGCCTCACACACATTGTCCCAAGCCAGCAGACTTGGGTACTGTCGGGCGACGTCTTCCTGGTCCCCTTGACCCTATGCGGCTGCCTTTTTAGCGATTGTTTGTGGATATGGTGTTGCACGTACAGATGCCACAGCCTCCGGTTTGCTAGTTGAGTCTTACAGTCTCTCCACTAGTCTGGGGTCAGGCCCCACTGCGACCTGGTCCCTCCATCCGACTATGGTTGGTGTGGATTCTGGCGCCACAGGTGGATTCCTCACTTCCCGTGCCCCTAAGACACCTTCTCTGTTTCCAGAGCCCCTTACCGGCTCCTGTGTCTCTCCTCTCGCTTCCCTTGTCCTGGGACGAGCTCTTCTCCGCTCCAGTCCCCAGGACGTCTCTCACCACTGACTACCCACTGACTGACTAACGTTTTCCTCACGTTCCCTCTACTTCCGGGTGACCTACTCTTCTCTATTTCCTCCTCCCAACCGCTCTACGTAGTTCCCCCTCAACAGCCTGAGATGGCCCCTGGCCTAGGAGTGGTGTGGTGTTGGATGCTGGTGTGTGGGTTCCCGAGTAGTGCCCCCTCCTTACCCAAGAGTAGGGTACCACACCTCTTGCTGAGGTGTAGTACCTCTATGGCAACTGCACCCTCAGGGGCGCCAAATCGGCACTGATGTTTCTTTTTGCAATGTTGCGATGAACAATACAACTTTATTCTCGCTTTTCTATTTAATTTTCATTATACGCTGTTTACTGACCAAATTAATTTCTTCTATATTTCGAAAGATTGGACATTTCTGAAAGCTGCAACATCAAATATGTGTATTTTTTTATTATTATTTTTTTATTTTATTTTTTTTATGGGACAAAAGGGGGTAATTTGAACTTTTATTTTTTTGTTTGATTTTTTTTATATATATTTATTTGAAAACTTTTTTTAGTTTTTTACTTTTTACTGGATTTAATAGTGCCCTTTGGGGACATGAAGCTGCAATCATCCGATTGCTTGTGCTATACAGAGCAATGCATCATCACGATCTCCTAAGAATGCCGACTCGCAGCTGGCATTCACAGGAGGATCTTGATGACAGGCACAGGGGTCATCAGTTTGAACCTCTACATAACTCTTTTATATACAGTTTGAGCCCCTACATAGCCTCCTATATACAGTGTGTGCCCCCACATAGTCCCCTATATGCATCATGAGCACCCACATAACCTCTCCATGTTAAGTCTCATTCACATAGTTTAAAAAAAAAGCACACAACACTAACTCGACTCACTCACGTCTCACTGCTCCTGTTTTCGGTGCAGTGACTCCACACAGCAGACAAAATGAAGTAACATCATCACATTTACAGTCTCGGTCACCAGTGGTGATTGGTGGAAGAACGACTTGTCGGCTTTGTTTTCCACAAATGTATTCACCACTAATACATCCAATTATATCATGCAGCAGCAGAGGGTATGGTGTGGCCATTGGGCCACTGTTTTCAGTCCTTTGGCTGTTTTAGTCCACAGACTGGACTGGTACAGTCAGAGGGTCGGATGTGGCCTACGGGCCACACATTGCCTGGGTCTGATATAGACCATTGAGTGTTGTATCTGTGTATTGTGTCTTTATGGCCTTCTGTTTTATAAGAGATGTTTCTTTACAATAATCTATTTAAAGGCAACTGAGACAGCTCTAGTAGTTTGAAATATATCAAACTGTATGGAAAATCAACATCCAATAACAGTTAGATGTCATTCACTGTAGTAGTGGATAAGGTCATAATATTATGTTCAGCCATATATATTGCATTGAATTATGCTTGATTTTATTAAACTGACCCCAATTGATAAAGCCAAAAGGGTGCAGTTCTTTTTATATTCATAACATTTTTTTTTAAATCAAACACAGAATAGAATGTCAACTCAGATTATAATGATTCTCCTGTATAAGGGCCCGGGAGGAAAGAAAAGGAGTGAAGGGGAAGAAGTAAATAGTACATTTTGTTCCATCTTTGTTGTGGGGGAAGGAGAGGAAAGGACAGTGAAGAAAGGAGAATGGGATATTGTTTCTAAGAAACAAACTGCCATAATTAACAATTTATACAAAAAGTAACTATGATTAGCTTAAGTATGCAATGATGCGCACAGTTCTTTTTATACATATATTTCCAGCAGGTATAATAGTTGTCTGTGGCGGTTACCATATGTATTTTTTTGGTAAATGCTTGATATCGTATAACTTTTCTTTCTTTCTGTTACAGGGTCAGTATTTACATGCCTTACCATAGTTCTGGGCTTTTATCGCTTGTGGATGTAACATTATTTCCCTGCACAAATCTGAATGTAGGACAACCTTCTCTGATGTGACGAGAAACCTACAATTATGCTGTATATGATCTTTCAGAGGCATTCATTCATGTATTTATTTTGACAAGTAGCTGTCTTACCAAAAAATAGTTACTGAGAACGCACATGAAGCATACAACATGGAGTGAATATTAGTGGTCCGTCCACTCAATAAAGAGGTGCTATATATTCTTCTCATTTTACTGCTGAATAACCTAAAGCTATGTATACACACATAAAGCTCTCCCTCCTGTGGATACAATATCTATGTCTATCCTTGTTATTCTTTGTTGGCTGCTCGCATTTTCTTCCTGACATGGTATAATAAAAAAAACAAAATGAATGGTTCATCCATATAGAGTATTTCAGTTAGTGATCCACTTAACTCCAATAGATAACACTATTTAGAGTTTCTCTTTTACCAATTAAAAAGGAAGTTAAATGTATTATTATTATTATTATTATTATTATTATTAAACAAGGTACTAGAGCTCATTATCTTATGTCAAAAGGTTGAGGCACCATTAGCAGATGAATTAGCATTTCTGGTATATTCTCAGGATTTGCCATAAACATCTGTTAGAGGTGCAGATCGCAGAGGTGAGACCTGCATATCTCTAGAATGGGGCCCCATCTTGCACTGTCAGGTACACAGAGGTCAGGTATTTTGGACGAAGTACCTTAATGTCCGCGCTGCTGCCAGAGGGGAAAATACACCAACGACACTGGGACGTCTGAGTACTGGTAGTAGAGGTTTACCAGTGTCGTTGGTGTATTTTCCCCTCTGGCAGCAGCGCGGACATTAAGGTACTTCGTCCAAAATACCTGATCACAGCACCGCACCTCGTGGAAGTACAGTCCCTGCAGCAGCTGCATTGTTCGAGCGATTACGCTGGTTGTGTGCTACACAACCGGACCAGGTGAGCAAATCTGATTTTTTCACATTTACCTGCCCGTAAAGGATAAGACCCTATGTGCGCATTCTCAACCCTCTAGATACAGGTACACAGAGGTGGCTGCACATGTACGCTACTTCCCTCTCCCTATTCACATTTATATGTGTGACAGGCCATAGTTCCACATGTCCACTCTTTGGACATGTCTTTTGAAGAAAATTGACACGTAAAGTTACATTTTTTTACTTGGATGTATTATTTGCAGAATAGCATTTTTTCAATTGGGTATCCTTTAATATTTTGGACTTCTGTGCATCACAGTACATGGCTGGCTATAGAATGAGGTAACAGTGAAATAAATCAGTGATCTTGTCTGATGACAGGATACAGTGACATAACTAGAGTCCGATAAACCCAGAGCAAGATTTGGACCTGGGTCCCCTCTCTGTATTCTGGCCAGATGTATGGGCCCTTGTAGCGTTCTTAATCCTATTAAGACATATTTGCTTCCCCATCCCGCATTATGTAGTAATGTCTCCCATTCTCTACTAATGTTTCCCATCTCGGACCCCTTCCAGTTGTATAAGGCGCCCAGAGCCGAGACCTGAACCTTTAAGGTATTGACAGACCGATATCCCAACCTTTCTGGAGAAACTCAAGAATAACTGTAACAGGAGCCTCCCACTCAGGGCTTGCCAAAGAGCAGGACAGGAATTTTTTCCACACCTTACCATACATGTTGGTAGTGACTGCCTTCCTACTCCTCAGAAGTGTCAACCAATGCAGAGGAAAAATCTCTGCACATCAGGAGCCTCCTCTCAAGTTCCATGCCGTCAGCCGAAGCCCCTTGACTTGTGGATGAACTGGCCCTGGGAGAGAAGTGTCTGTGATACTGGTAGGATCCAGGAATCTGTTAAGGACATGTAGCTGAGCCAAAAGAGCCAATCCCTCCTGGGCCAGAAAGGAGCTATCATGACGACCCTGGCTCTGTCTTTACGGATCTTCTGCAAGTTGGCTGGAATTAACATGAGAGGAGGGAATGCATAGAGGAGACCCGAAGACCATGGGATCTGGAGGGAATCTACAGCAAAGGCCTTGTCCCTGGGATCCAAAGAACAAAACCTCTGCACCTGCCTTTTTTCCCAAGTGGAGAAAAGATCTAACTCTGGAACCCCCATCTACCTGTAATATGAGAAAAGACTACGGGATCCAAAGCCCACTCCCCCGGCTCAACTGAACCCAGCTAAGGAAGTTTGCTTTGCAATTTAGCTCCCCCCATATGTGTAGAGCTGAAAGGGATATCTGATGCTCTGGTAACAGTGGACAAATTTCCTGGGTGAGGTTCATCAGTGCTAGAGATCTTGTGCCCCCCTGGTGATTTAAGTGTGATACCGATACTCTGTGTCAGATTGGATTCTCAGATGTTTACCCCGGAGGTAGTGAAGAAACCCTTCTATAGCTTCTTTTAATGCGTGGAGTTCCCGCAAATTTGAGGACAGCGAGATTGGTATGAATCTCATGAATCTCATGCTGCCTGCATTGAGAGATCCCGAAGATGAGCACCCTCACCCCCAGGAGCTTGCATCGATATTAATGAGGTCTGTCACAGGAAGAATCCAAGGACCCCTGCTGAAAAGTGTTTCTGGTGAAGCCACCACCCCAAGGACTCTATGGTGTTTGATGAGAGGATCACCCTTCCTCCCAAGGAGGAACCTAAGTGAGCTTGTTTCCCTTAAGACCTCCCACTTGAGATACCTTACATGCAACTGTGCCCAGGGAACCACAGGTATGCAAGATCTTAGAATACCCAGGAGAGACATAGTGTCATGTGGGGGTTGTGCACTGTCGAACAGAATAATGTGAAAATCTTGGACTGCTTCTCTAGAGAAATGGAGGCAAAGCTGGGTCCGAGAGTCCAGTATGAACCTCAGAAACGTCTTGCGTGTAGTGGGCAGCAATCTTGATTTCTCCAGATTTGATGACCAGCCTAGGTTTGACAAGGTGTACCGTACTATCTGAAGTCGGGTTTTTCCCAATGAGTCTCCCACAATCAGAAGGTAGTCTAGGTAAGGTTCAATTAGGATCTGTTGTTCCCGCAGCTGAGCCATCACCTCTGCCATTAATTTCGTGGAGCCATTGCCAAGCCGAATGAAAGGACCCGAAAGTGGTAATGTCTAAGAACTCCATTCATGTACAGGGCAAACCGTAGGTATTTCTGATTACCCTGATAAATTGGAACATGGTAGTATGCATCTTTTAGATCCAGTTCTACCATGAAACAGTTCTCGAGAGGATCTTCATTGCAGACTTCAACGTCTCCATTTTGAAATGCCTTTGTATCAAAAAGCTGTTTAATTTCTTCAGATTTACGATGGTCCTGTAAGTCCCTTCTGGTTTTGAGACCAGAAAAAGAGGGGGAGTAGAACCCCCTGCCCCTTTCATCCACTGGGCTGTCCGAGACAACATTCTTCCTTATCAGGAAATTCACTTCTTTTGTCAGAGCTATGCATTTTGCTGGGTTGCCTACAGACGTTATTTTGAGGGACTCCATAGGGGTCGAAGTAAATTTGAGCCTTAAACCGACCTTGATGATATACAGAGCCCAACTGCAGGTGTCAATAACGGGACCAGGCTGGGAGAAAGGAGGAGAGTCTTCCTCCCACCTGGGGCGACGCGTCATTTTAAAGACTTCTTATTATCAAGGGAAGATCCCTTCAACAGAAACCCCGACTTCCTATTCTTCCTGTCATACCAGGAGTCTCTTGATCTCTTTGGAGACTTCTTCCTGGAAGATCTATTCCTGTGAAAGGAACCACTCCTAAAGGTGGAAGCTGAGAAAGCCGGAAAGTTCTTTTTATCACTAGCCTTCTCCAGGGGGTTGCCAAATAGGAAGTCACCTTCACAAAGGACTTCACATAGCTTGGTTTTCGACAGTGAATACCCTGGCCAGTTTTTCAGCCAAAGGGCCCATCTAGCTGTATTAGACAGGGAAGCACCTTTCGCTGCTAACTTTAGGGAGTCAGCAGACGCATCCATAAGGAAAGCCACAGCTGTTCGACCAGAGGGAAGGAAGCAACACTTCTTCCTTAGGAACATGATTCTTAACCTGGGATTACAATTGTTGGAGCCATATCATGAGAGAGCGGATGACACAGGTTCCCAAAATTCTTGGTCTGAAGATACCAGCTGTTGTCTATCATGAACCCCTCAGGTAGCTATCAGCCTTTCGGTCTACAGGGTGGGCCATTTATATGGATGCACCTAAATAAAATGGAAATGATTGGTGATATCAACTTCCTGTTTGTGGCACATTAGTATATGGGAGAGGGAAAACTTTTCTAGATGGGTGGTGACCATGGTGGCCATTTTGAAGTTGGCCATTTTGTATCCAACTTTATTTTATTCAATGAGAAGAGGGTCATGGACACATCACACATATTGAGAATTTCATAAGAAAAACAATGGTGTGCTTGGTTTTAACGCACCCTGTAATTGATCATTCAGGGTACCCAAGTCCTCAAAAGGCAAGGTAGGTTTCTTGGTGGTCTTAGCCACTAACACCTCTATGTTAGGGCATTTTTCCCAGGAAGTGGTCACCTTCTGGTCAAAAGGGTATAGTTTTCTAGCTATCGAAGGGAGAGACCCCTACTTTTCTTGTCTCTTCCACAGCTCTCTGATCAACTCTTGAACCTTTTTGTTTATGGGAAAGGTTCACTTCTTTTTCTTTGATAACCCCCCAAACATGAGGTCTTCTACAGTTGAAGGATACCTAGGGTCTTCAAGTCCCATAGTCGACCAAACTGCCTTGATCAGGTAGCTGGTATAACCCTTAGCTTCGGGGGCAGACCTTGTTTCCCTATCTTCTGAGGATGAGGAGTCCGAGGAAGATGAAGAACTAGGTCTTGGGGAGGGCTTGTTATGTTTCACTGGTTCCTCCACAGAATCGGAATAAATGGGGTCTTTACTTTTTTTTTATCCCTCTTTTGAAGGAATCTAAATTCTGCCCTAACTAGGTCACTTAGGCTTAAGGCGAGACTAGGGACATCCCCCCGCACAGTCCTATCAATACAAGGGGGGAAGGGATCCTTCACATACTCATTAGTGAAGGGAGTCTTAGGCTGCTTTCACATCAGCGTTTTTTTGAAATCGCGGCAGATGCGGTGAAAAAAACGCATCTGCCGCGATTACAGCATAACGGGTGCACTTGTGGCACAGTTGCGGCAAGCCCCATACAAAGTATATGCGGGCTTGCGGCTGGTGCGGCAAGTGCGGTTTTGGCACTTGCGGCAGGTGCGGCCGCGAAAAAACCGCGGTCAGCTGCTGTTTTTTCGCGGCCGCACCTGCCGCAAGTGCCAAAACCGCACTGCCGCACCTGCCGCAAGTCCGCATATACTTTGTATGGGGCTTGCCGCAACTGTGCCGCAAGTGCACCCGTTATGCGGTAATCGCGGCAGATGCGTTTTTTTCACCGCATCTGCTGCGATTCCAAAAAACCGCTGATGTGAAAGGGCCTTACAAACAGAACATTCCCTATGCTTCTTCTTAGAGTTTCTTTATGGAATCCTAAAAAAAGACAGTACGCAGAAAGAAGAAAATCACCACAACTGCATTCCATATAGGGACTCACCCCCTTAATGAATGCAGGTGTACCGGCTTCGGAGTTGTTTGTAGTCCAGGTCTGGTTTCCCAGATTTCTAAGAGGATCTATGCCCTTCTCCAATAGAGAGGGTCTCTGTGGCTGCATCCGACATCTGTAAAGATAAGAATGGAGAAGACCAAGTTTGGTCCTGCACCATACCTGCAAGACACTCTGTGCTCCGCTTCTCCTAATATAGCCTCCAGAATGCTGGGGGAACTCCCTTCTGAACCTGGTGTCAGGACACTGGGCGCTGCCATCTTAGATTCCAGCGCACATGCGCCAGACTCTTCACATCCGGGTTCCCAGCGCCGCTTCCGGAAGTAGCGCCAAATCCAAAAGTCTTCACCCAGGGACACCATGTGACGGGGCAGAGCTGTGCACGCACGCAGCCCGAGCGACGCTGAGACAGACCGCTTCTGGTCATCTACCAGGCCCCGCGCCTGCCACCGCAAAGGGAGTACCCTGGGAGGCGCAACTGATCCGAATCCGGAGCCACAGCAGGTAAGCCGCTCTTCCAGCCACCAGGTCAGGCCAGGGAACTGCTTTCAGAGGTCTTCTACATCCAAGACAGGAAACCTAAACTGAAGTATAGGAGAGGCACCGCCTTTTTATCCCAGTGGTTTTCTGTCTTGGATGGGTGGAACCTCTCTCTTAGGTGGTGCTGTTGTGGCGATGATAGAAAATGAAGGTATTCTCACACTCAAAGCTGTAGTGCAGGGGTAGGGAACTCCAGGCCTTGAGAGCTGCAAACAGTGCAGGTTTCCAGGTTTCCTTAGTATTGCACAGGGGTTGGAATTATCACCAGTGCAGGTGATTCAATTATCACCTGTACAATACTAAGGAAACCCTGAAAACTTGCACTGTTGGCGACTCTCGAGGCCTTGAGTTCCCTACCCCTGCAGTAGTGGATGGTGAGATATATTGAGCCTGAAAGTCAATTGTTCAAAACAGTATTACCCTTTTGCTCGTCAGTGTATTTCCCCCATCCTGGCCCACCTTCCTATTATATATATATTGCCCATTCCTGATATATACGTCTCCATTTATGGGAGTCTTCCTGGTATATCTGTCTCACGTTATGCCACTGTTCCCTAATGCAGAGGCTGGCATCTGACATTGTTGTGCCTACTATGGTTGATGCATGACGTTACTGCTATGTGCCACCTGTGACTGACACATAAACAATAGCTCACGGCCTATGATTTATTGGAAGTGTGTCTCTGTGCATCAATGTTTCCTCGGATGCACATCTGGCTGAAATAGGTGCTGGAATTGGTGGGTTCTCCTCTTGCACATGCCCAGTTGTGGTCGCTCCCTTTGCAACCAAGATCGTTAGGCCCCTGGCAGGATTCACTATATTCTCTCTTCATGTCAACAATCTTCTAGTTTGAACAGTAACAAAATTATAGTGAAAGTGAACCACAAGTCACAAGAATTGGGTGTGTTAAACTGAAAGTACCACCTTTAGTGGGACCTATGCTGCATTCTAAGATGGTGGCTATTATGCCCTGACTGCCCTGTACACCAAATAAATAACTTTTCAAAAGTTCCCGCCCTGTATTACATTATAATTACCTGTTTCCAGTCCGATGGTCTTGATTGCAGCTTGGTCGGTCCTGCCTCTCCTCACCATTCGACAACCTCTTTTCTGATTGATATTTAAATCACGCGCCTGCGCACCTTGAGGCTTTTCCAGATCGCACCATGCCCTGCCTTACTTCGGACAAAGCCTAAACCTCTTCTGAGAACGTGAAAACTGCTAAGATCTCTGCGCAAGTGCACAGTGTGCCTGCGCGATACGGAGAACCTATGTGCAGACACGCGATTTGAATATTAATCAAGAGAAGAGCCTTTCGGACGGTACAGAGAGGCAGGATGGACTGAGCTGCAACCAAGCACATCTTACCAGAAACAGGTAATTATAATACGGGGCAGGAGTTTTTAAAAGTTATTTATTCGGCGTACAGGGGTAGTCAGGGCATAATAGCCACCTTCATATAATGCAACATAGATGCTGCTGTTGGTGGTGCTTTTAGTTTAAAACACCCAAATCTGGTGACAGGTTCACTTTAAGAAATTGATTACAGCTTTGTCTATACTGAAAACTCAGAACAGGTTCACTGTCCGATTGATTGCTGTTCTGTTGAAGTATAGACCTCACACAAAGAATGTAAATTCTAAAATGAATGTACGGTAAGCCTTTCTTGAGTTCAATCCAAGTTTTTATGCATATTGCAAAATAAGTTGCTCAGCCTTGCCCTTGATAAAGTGGGTTACATATGCCATGTACGTCATAATAATAATAATCCAAGTGACCAGATGGGTTATGTTAATCACTATGTCTAATATGATCCGTTCCAAATGCATTTCCATGAGTCAGGAGGACAGAACTTGTTTTACTCCTTTCTCCGCTGCATGTAAGCCAGCTATTGGATAAGAAAAGCAGTCATGAACTTTATTTTCTACATTATTAACAAATATTGTTTCATATACAGTGTGTACCTCACAGTAAAATAAAATATTGTAACATTAACACCTAAGTGACCACCAATACGTTTTTCTACTGACCTGAAATATAAGATCATAGCATCCTCCCCACTGGTGAGAATGCAGCAGTTGTCAGCTGTACACTATAGCTGACAACCTGATGCTTCAGCCACAATCCATGTTAGCACCTACTACAGCAGTTATCCCCTTATATGCTGCTTTTAATAGTGACTGTGGCATCTAGATGGTTAACAGAGTGTGGGGGCTCTCACTTGAACCCAATTGTAAATATAAGATCAAGATTGTGTGGTACTGATGGTTGCCATGCAATTCATTGCCAAATAATGGCCTTAGGGAATGTTGGGGTTGCTCACCGAAAAATGATAATGTAATCCTAAATTTAATTATATATATCCAAGGAATTACTCTTAAAATATAACTTTTATTAACGTTACTCTAAAATGGAAACTATAGTTCCGATAATTGTGCAACTGACTTTCCTGAAGGGGCGCTCTACACCCTGTCCTCTCCCTACCTCACCCTACCTGACAACGGAGTTTTATACACATAAAAAAAAACTAAACGGTGTCCCGGTGTTCCTTAGGGTATGTTCCTACGATCAGTGTTACTCATATTTTACCATAATGGTAAATCCATGATTATGGTATTCCTTAAATTTCACCATACTACTATATATGATCATTACATTTGGCTCTTTGTAAATTGATATGGCAGATGGGGTTCACCAACGCCCTGATGGTATGGGTGGTGGGCTTGGTTTAGAGAGCAGTGCCTGCACCTCTGCCATGGCCTGCCCACCCTTCCCAAAAGGGCACCTCTCCCTTATAATTTTGCTCATGTCTGTGTACTTGATAATTCCATTAGCAACTGAATAATTTTATTTTAGGAACACGCATATCATATTTTTGCTGTTAAGAGATTGTGCTTGTGCCCCTGTAACATACCCAGGGCTTTTCCATTATGACAAAGCCTGCGCAAGCGCATAGATATATCGGCGATTGGTTTGGTGACGTATGAGAGTGGGCGGTACTTCATGATGCGGCCATGCATACTATTTCCGGGACGTCGTTTCCAACACATCGGCAAGTACTAACTGTTTAATCTACACATTTAAGGCCCATGTACCGTTTAGTAACCACGCCTCCCTGAGGAAGCCACTATACAGCAGCGATACGCTTGGGACCAGGGCCCCACCGTTACCCGCTCATACTTGGCGACATGTTCTTTGGCACCCAGCCTGCTGCTCCCCATGAATATCCACCTCCCCTCTCGTTACGGGTCCATGGAATATTTGGGCAATTCCCATAAGGATCAATTCATGTATACAAGAGAGTCCCGGGCACTAGTGACGCTTGCTTAGCTCTTTTTACCTGCTTCTGCTCTAGGGTGTTGCTCAAGTCTTTAAACAGCGATTTATCATGAATAATAGAAGAAAAGAGTGCACTCACCCTGTTTTTCCTTGAAGGAGATTGTGCTTTATTCCATAAACATGGAGTGGGTTACACGAGATTAGGGAGGGAGGGAGGTGTGGTGGAGGACTCCACCGCACCTCCCTCACTCCCTAATCTTGTGTAACCCACTCCATGTTTATGGAATAAAGGACAGTCTCCTTCAAGGAAAAACAGGGTGAGTGCTGTCTTTTCTTCTATTATTCATGTATGTCCATAAGGACAATCCACGGTAGTTGGGTCCATTTTCCCAATATTTGCAGCTTGTATCATTCTGCCTTAGGTTGTTGCCTTCACATTCTATTACATGCATGGTTGATGTTTAGGCATGGTCATATAGCCCATGATGGTTAAAGCCTATCTCTTCATGGGGTAATATTAGCGCTTGACTGCCTAGTTTGCATTTAGATTGGCTTATATTGTCACTGGCTGTGTTTTCACAATTTGAACACTGCCCAAGTGATCATATATTCTTTCTGCCAATAGATGACTTCAGTGTTGCATGTTTTGAAGATGTGATTTTTTAATATTGTTACAAGCAGGGGCCCCTCCCAATTTGGGCAACTTGTGGTTTTTGTATTGTGTTTTTTTTGATTGATTTTAATCTGTATTCATGTGACCTTAATAAAATCAATTTTTTTTTTATTCTTATATTTTGACCCTGTGGTGTGCCGTGGCATTTGTCAATTCCTTCTCTTCTGCTCTCACTGTGATTATCTCTTGTGCGTATGCTGAATTTTCAGTGTGGAATTGCCCATAGACTTGCATTAGATGTGGAAAATTAGCAGATAAAAAATGTACATACGTTTTTAGTGAAAATGCATCTAAACAAAACACATCGGGTATCAATAAACTTGGTTGAAATACAGGCAGCAGAACAAACAGGAAGTTGATCAAAGCAAAGAGTCCAACATTCCAATACACACAAATGCATAAACAAAATATAAAGATATAGATAGATATCCTGCAGATATCTCTTTTAGCCTCCTACTGTGGTGATGTAGCCCCTGGCCGGGTGCATCACACGGGTTATCAGTGCAGGTCTCTGTTCACATGGACCGGTTTTCCTGATTGTGTGTGCTGTGTGAAACCTGTCCGGTGTACAGGGGGTTAACAGATGAAGGGTTTTCATGAGCTGAGTGAAACAGCTTAGTGTGAGTGCTGAAGATCTGGGTTATTTCATGAGCCTAATGAGCGGCTGTGTCTGAACCTGTGTATGAGTGCTTTGCTGGGCTAAACCTGAATGGTGCACAGGGGGTTAATCACATCTCAGGTCTGTGTGTGAGATGTGCTGATTGACTCACTGTGTTGCAGCTGTGGGTGAGGCAGCCTGGATAAGAACCTGCCAGGCGTCTGAATGAGAGAGAGGACGATGGGAGTCAGAAGTGCAGACCACTGCCATGTGAGGACGTGCTGGAAGTGATCCGTCCCCGGTGGGGGAAGTGAAGGGAGCCTGCCAGCTCCATGCCGGTGCACCTGATGTGTGCATGCCAGCCAGGGCCAGGCGGTCATATGTGTGATTTAAGGACCGAAGACGGCTCAAGGGCCAGGCAGTCATATGGACGGCGAGAGAGACCGAGGACAGCTCAAGGGCCAGGCGGTCATAAGTGTAGCCGACTTTGGGACTGACTGTGCTAGTCGTGATATGGTCCCGTTGACTATGTGATGGCTTATGTAAAAATGCCATGTCTGTTGTATGATGCAGTGTGGGTTGAGACTCCCTAGGAGTAGGTTGAGGATCCCTACAGCAGGATGGGGAAAGATCCCTGTCAGGGTGATAGACAGTGATAGCCGTCTTTGGAACCAGACTGAGGTCTGCAAGGGTCGGTGGGTGACGCCTTGAAGTTCTGGGGAAAACGTAAGTCTAATGTCCTGTATTATAAGGTCATGTGATGTACTAATGTGTACGTTATGTCATATGAAATGTAAATACAGTGTTATGGTTTATGTGTTAAAGCAGTTTATGACAGAAATTAATAAATCCACTGGTTATGTTCCGTTAAAATGTAGTCGCTGCTGTCATTTTCCCCGTGCCAAGCGGGTTCCCCTGGGGCGCTACCTCACACTACATATAAACATTTTCACCCTTTGGTGTCTTACATGTGGCACTAAAGGGTGTTTGGCCTTGTTTGCCCTAATAAATATTAAAAAAAAAAACGTTGTGGGGTCCCCCTATTTTTGATACCTGGCAAAAGTAAAACAGACAGCTACAGGCTAATATTGCCAGGCAGGGAAGGCCATGGTCATTGGGTCCTTACCAGTCTAAAAATACCAGCCTGCAGCCTCCTCAAAAGTTGTGCATCACATAAGATATGCTAATTCTGGCACTTCGACGTGGCTTTTTCAGATTTACCCTAGTTCAATGGCAATTTGGGGTAATGATGTGTGGGGTCGATGTCAGCTGGCAAAAAGCCCTGGTACTAGTAATGGAGAGGCATCTATCAAAGACCCATTACTAAACCAGTAGGTCAAAAGAAAAAAAACACAAAAAATGTATTTGAATAAACACTCCCCAACTCTTTTTCTTGTTCACTAATAATTATTTAAAAAGCCATGAAGGTTCAACGTAGTACAGGGAATTCTATGTAGTCCACAAATGAAAACCTAAAAGGCAGAAAAAAAAACAGGAGACTGTCCTTCCTTTACGAATTTATTAGAAACAAAGTTCCCAGGTCTGACGTAGTCCAGCGGTTCCCCGACTTTCCTATATTACGGAGATCAAAGGCTGTGGAGCCTCAGAACAAGGCTCCATAGGCTTTGAATAGCCGCCACTCTCAGGTCATGCTGCGCTCCGCTAAACACAGCAAATATGATGAGCGATGATGTCAAGAATGTGAATGTCACTGCCCATCAGAGTGATGAGCGATGACGTACCCAATGTCACTGCTCATCAGAGTCACCGGGTGTCGCGGAGTGCAGCATGAGCAAGGAATAGCTGCTGTTCAAAGTCTATGGAGCCTTGTTCTAAAACTCCGTAGCCTTTGAGCTCTGTAATCAAGGAAATCTGTGGGAACTGCTGGACTTCAACGGACTTGGGGAACTTTGCTTTCTTATAAATTGGTGAATGAGATACAGTCTCTTGTTTTTATCTCTTTTTTTATGTCTTTTGGCCACTTTACACGTGGCTACATTTCTAGCTTATCCACAGGTAACTTACTGGCTGCAGTGAAATCATGGAGACATGGTTCTATCTTATTGCTGTGTACAAATGGAATAATGTCTCCATGATTTCACTGCAGCCAGTAAGTTACCTGTGGATAAGCTAGAAATGTAGCCGCGTCTAAAGTGGCCATTTCAGGTTTCCATTTGTAGGCTACAGCAGATTCAATGTTAATACGTTGGCCCTGGATGGGTTTTTGCTTGTTTGTTTTTTTTTTAAATAAATTGACAAACCAGGAAAAGTGTTGTGGAGTATTTTTGAAAATTAGGGGTTTTTTTAGTGTTTTTTTATTTTAACTTACTGTGTTAGTAATTGGGTTGCCTGATAGACACCTCTCCATTACTAACACCAAGGCTTGATACCAGCTTACACTACACAGCTGGCAGCAACCCCACAAACCATTACCCCAATTGTCCCAAATCTGCACCACAATTTATTGTAATGAAAGTGTATGTTAACGTCGGAGGCCTGTGTCCATGCTGCGAGTTTTCCCATGGCGAAAATGCCGCAATTTTTATTGCGGGAAAATCTGCTGCATGTCAATTTTTGCTGCAGATTTTGCTGTGATTTTCACACATAGTTCTCAATGTTAGCTCCTAATTCTTAGCAGGTACACAGTAGTGTTCACACAATAACATTTGCTACATATTTACTGAGTATATTTTGTGATGATGACATGGGGGTCTGCTGTATTTTCCGTCAACTGCCAGGTACAGCAAGCAGGTACAGGCTGCCACCCATGTGGTAGGAAGGCTTTGCACCCGACCTAAGAAGTTGTGCGTTTCGTTTTTCTGTTTTTTCATATCTAAGACTGGCTAATAAAAGGAAAATATTAATATGGGCAAAAGAACACACACATTGGACAGAGGAAGATTGGAAAAAAGTTTTATGGACAGACTAATCAAAGTTTGAGGTGTTTGGATCACACAGAAGAACATTTGTGAGATGCAGAACAACTGAAAAGATGCTGGAAGAGTGCCTGACGCCATCTGTCAAGCATGGTGGAGGTAATGTGATGGTCTGGGGTTGCTTTGGTGCCAGTAAAGTGGGAGATTTGTACAAGGTAAAAGGGATTTTGAATAAGAAAGGCTATCACTCCATTTTGCAACGCCATGCCATACCCTGTGGACAGCACTTGATTGTAGCCAATTTCATCCTACAACAGGACAATGACCCAAAGCACACCTCCAAATTATGCATGAACTATTTAGGGAAGAAGCAGGCAGCTGGTATTCTATCTGTACTGGAGTGGCCAGCGCAGTCACCAGATTTCAACCCTATTGAGCTGTTGTGGGAAAAGCTTGACCGTATGGTACGCAAAAAGTGCCCATCAAGCCAATCCAACTTGTGGGAGAGGCTTCAGGAAGCATGGGGTGAAATTTCTGAAGATTACCTCAGCAAATTAACGCTAGAATGCCAAAGGTCTGCAATGCTGTAATTGCTGCAACGGGAGCATTCTTTGACAAGAGCAAAGTTTGAAGAAGAAAATTATCTCAAATAAAAATCATTATTTCTAACCTTATCAATGTCTGGACTATATTTTCTATTCATTTTGCAACTCATTTGATAAAAGTATGAGTTTTCATGGAAAACACAAAATTGTCTGGGTGACCGTAATGGTGTATACCTTTTCCTGTCCTGTATTTATGTATACTATGCAATTTATTGTGCTGTAACTTAACTATAAACAATTTGCCTGGCCTGTATCTCTGGGCTATAATGTAATCAGGCTTTGATCAACAGCTAGTGGGGTATTGTGTCATTGTTCCTCTCAGCAGGAGGTGACTCCAGTAAACAAACCTGTAAGGGTACCGTCACACTTGGCGACGCACCAGCGATCTCGATAGTGATACGACCAGGTAGGGATTGCTGGTGCGTCGCTGTCGGGATCGCTGGTGAGATGTCACACAGTCAGATCTCACCAGTGACGCAACAACGATTGGGACTGATGCGGAGGTCATTGGGACCCTTAGCAGCAACCAGGCCCCTGCTGTGAGATCGCTGGTCGTGTCTGAGTCGCCTGGACCATTTTTCGATTGTTGGGCACTGGACCCCAACAATCGAAAAATGGTCCAGGTGACTCTGACATGACCAGCGATCTCACAGCAGGGGCCTGGTTGCTGCTAAGTGTCAAACATAGCAAGATCGCTGGCGAGGTTGCTGTTGCGTCACCAAACTTGTGACTTAGCAGCGATCTCGTTAGCCATCTCACTTAGTGTGACCGGGGCTTAAGAGACAGAATGGAGCCAGGAGGTTTCTAGAATCTTCTGAATGGAGCAAACCATTCAATAGTAGGTGTGAACCCCCCCCTGTACATTGGCTGATCCCAGGAGTCCGGACAATAAACTCATATTTAGGATCAGCCAGTTAGTTGAATGCAGAGGTGGAAGAGGCTGAGATCATAGGTGAGAGAAAGATCTTGATGCCCGTGGGATTGTGTGGTGCCCTTCATTGGATGGATCCATAGGACTCTCTCTGGACTATTTCTTCTGTTAACCTGGCATCAGGATTGCCGGGTGACGCCCCCGGAACTGCTCCTTGGTTGTGGACTTCTTACAGACTCGGCAGAATTACCATCATTTATGCTGTTCCATTTACTCAGTGGAGGTATATGCTGGAGGATGGAGAGAAGCCTACCACCTCCCCAACACCAGTGGCCCCTTGCCCTTCTATCCCCACTGTTCATCGTTTCCCTAAGCCACCACCTCATGCTGATACCCATGTGACTGTGCCTACAATTGTTCCTACTGCGTCTTCTGGAATACAACGAGGAGAGAAACTAACAGAACGCAGGTGTTATGGTTGTGGGCATCCCGGGCATCTGCTGGCCACATGCCCAGCTATCCAATGGAGGAGTTGTTCTCAAACCCCTACAGCATCTTCAAGTGGGAGCCAGCCTCCAGGTTTCCTTACCCTCCGCCCAAGAGGGCGCCTTGGAAGTCGTGAGACACCTTGCAGATGTTATAGATGTGGGAAACCTGGGCATCTGCAAGCCTCCTGCCCCGCTGGTCACATGAGGAGTCATCTTGCACCAAACTGGATTATTAATTATGTACAGCTAAGTGCCATGGAGGAAGAGGTGTCACCACTACGTGAGGACTGGCCTAGTGACTCAGCCACTAATGTTGCACCACTAGGAGTTTATGGGGTGCGGCCCACAGCAATAAATACTTCTGCTCATCAAGGTAAGCACTTGCAGGAGGTTGTGCTGGATGGACAGAGACTTGTTGGATTTTGTGACTCGGGGGCTTTCCTCATGCTGGCTGATCCCCGAGTGGTTCGGCCTGAAGCGATCCATAAAGGACCTGGGATTGTTATTGAACTGGCTGGTGGCAAATGGACAACTATTCCCATAGCCACTGTGGATCTGAACTTTGGCTTTGGGGTCAGGCGATGTGTGGTTGGTGTGATGAGCAGCCTGTCTGCAGATGTTCTCCTGGGCAATGATGTGGGAGAGCTACAATGCCAATTTGTGGCTGCATGAAGCCTAGTGTAAGTCCCACTATGACTATGTGTACTTGGCAAGTGACCTGTAGAGGCCTCTAGACCATACACAAATTGAGAGGGGAAGGGGTTTTAATGGTGTATACCTTTTCCTGTCCTGTATTTATGTATACTATGCAATTTATTGTGCTGTAACTTAACTTGTAACAATTTGCTTGGCCTGTATCCCTGGACTATAATCAGGCTTTGGTCAACAGCTATTGGGGGATTGTGTCATTGTTCCTCTCAGCAGGAGGTGACTCCAATAAACAAACCGTGGGAGACACAATGGAGCCAGGAGGTTTCTAGAATCTTCTGACTGGAGCAAACCATTCAATAGTAGGTGTGAACCCACCTATACATGGGCTGATCCAGGAGTCCGGACAATAGACTCATGTTTAGGATCCGTTAGTTAGTTGGTTGCGGAGGTGGAAGAGGCTGAGATCTTAGCTGAGGCAAGATCATGGTGCCCTTGAGATTGTGCAGAGTCCTTCCTCGGTTGGATCCAGTGGACTTTATCTGGACTATTTCTTCTGTTAAGCTGGCGTCAGGATTTCCGGGTGACGCACCCGGATCTGTGCCTTTGTGTGGACTCATTGTGGACTCCGCAGAATTGTCCTTATTTGTGCAGTTCCATTTTCCCTGTTCAATAAAACTGGTTGGATTGATCATCGGCCTGGTGTCCCTTCCTGCTCTGTCGCACATCCCATCACAGTGACTCCAAACTTTTGAACGTTAGTTTATGTCCACAGAATAATGAATGGGCTATATACAGTACAAAGGACTTCTATTTGGGAGCATGATAGGCTGCCTTAAAAAGATGTTTTCATTGAGCGTCTGAAGTTATGCAAGTTGTGGATAGTCCTAATTTCTTAGAGCATTCCAGAGAGTTGTTACAGCTCGAGAGAAATCTTGGAGTTGGCAGTGGAAGATTCGGATTAGTGCAGATGTTAGTCGAAGGTCATTTGTAGAACGTAGAGAACTGGTGAGGTGATAGACAGAGATGAGGGAGGAGATGTAGGGAGGTGTAGCACTGTAAAGAGCTTTGTGCGTGAAAACAAGCAATTTGAATTGGATCCTGTAGTGTACGGGCAGCCAGTGCAGTAACTGGCACAGAGTGGAGGAATCTGAGTAACGATTGGCCAGATGGGTGATCCTGGCTGCTGCATTAAGGATGGACTGGAGAGGGGAAAGTCTAGTGGAGGGGGGGAAGGTGCGGTTAATAGAGAATTGCAATAGTCAAGGCGGGAATGGTTTAGGGCCACGGTGAGTGTTTTAGTTGTTTCCTTGGTGAGAAAGGGGCGAACTCTAGATATGTTCTTCAGGTGCAAGCGACAAGAGCGGATGAGAGATTGTATATAGGAGATGAAAGGAGAGATCAGTGTCAAACCTAACACCCAGACAAAACAGCAAGCCTGCTGCCTAGGCGTTATCATGGTGCTGCACACTGAGGGGGAGATGTCAGATTTAGGGAGGTTAGTGGAGGGCGGATGCAGAAGAAGTTCAGTTTTGGAATGGATGAAATTCAAATAGAGAGCAGACATAATGTTGGAAAGTCAGTGGTGTTCTTTAATACCGCAGGGGTAAGGTCAAGGGCTGAAGTGTATAATTGTGCGTCATCAGCATAGAGATGGTACTGGAAGCCAAATCTGCTGATGGTCTGTCCAATCAGGGCCATGTAGAGAAAGAAGAGAAGAGGGCCAAGGACTGAACCCTGAGGGACCCCAATAGTGAGAGGAAGTGGAGCCTGCAAATGATACACTGAAAGAGTGGTCAGAAAGATAGGATGAGAACCAGGAGAGAGCGGTGTCCTTTATGCCGATGAAGTGCAGCATGAAGAGTAGGAAATGGTGGTCGACTGTCAAAAGCTGCAGAGAGGTCAAGAAGAATAAGCAGAGAGTGGTCACTATTACATTTTGCCGTCAGAAGGTCATAACTCACTTTGAGACAAAAGAGAATGGGGCGCAATGAGGTGTAACTGTGGGGAAATTATGGCTATTATGGGCAATAAGTGGGCGTTCACCTTGGGGTGTTGTGCGCCCCTGCACAACACCAGTTTGTGCTCAGAACCCCCTGCCGCAGGCACTGTCACCGGCTTCCAGCCGCCGCTTCGCCGCTCCTTCCGGTGGGGACCTTCACGTGACTGGAACTTCGTCACCGCAGGTCCTGTATCGCTGGAAAAAATTCCATATAAAATTCATATAAAAAATTTATATATAATATTTATATATATATATTTATATATGAATTTTATTATGAATTTTATATGGATTTTTTAAAAATATATACATGAATCAAATACCGTATATACTCGCGTATAAGCCGAGTTTTTCAGCCCAAAATTTGGGCTGAAAAGTCCCCCCTCGGCTTATACACGATTATACCGCCCTCCACCCCCATCAGTATACAGG
Organism: Allobates femoralis; assembly: GCA_033576535.1. Classification (NCBI taxonomy): domain Eukaryota; kingdom Metazoa; phylum Chordata; class Amphibia; order Anura; family Aromobatidae; genus Allobates; species Allobates femoralis. The sequence goes on along the minus strand of JARQOC010000005.1, from coordinate 223,148,572 downwards.
CCCCCCCCATCAAGATCCAGGGCCCCGCCCCCTTGCTCGGAAAACCTGTAAGTAAAATCATTATACTTATCACTGTCCTGTCGCCGCCGTCCCGCCGCTGCCGACATCGCGATCCCCGGCTTCATCCGTCTTCTTCCGGCTTCCTGTGGTAGCAGGCAATGACGTCATTGTCTGCGCCGACCACAGGAAGCCGGAAGACGCTGAATGAAGACGGAGGAGAGCGGTGTCGGCAGCGGCGGGACGGAGGCGACAGGACAGTGATAAGTATAATGATTTTACTTTACAGGTTTGCCGAGCAAGGATGGGGGCCTGGATCTTGATTGGGGGGCCTGTATACCTCTGGGGCTGCTGCTGTATATACACCTGGGTCTGCTGCTGTATATACCCCTGGGGCTGGTGCTGTATATACCCCTGGGGCTGGTGCTGTATATACCTCTGGGGCTGCTGCTGTATATAATCCTGGGACTGGTGCTGTATATACCTCTGGGGCTGCTGCTGTATATACCCCTGGGGCTGGTGCTGTATATACCACTGGGAAGGCTGCTGTAACACTGCTGGGGCCTGTATGTACCACTGGGGAGGCTGCTGTATACCACACTGCTGGGGGCTGTATACTACCACTGGGGAGGCCTGTATACCACTGGGGGGGCCTGTATACCACACTGCTGGGGGCTGTATACCTGTGCTGGGGTCCACCCTCGGCTTATACACGAGTCAATAGGTTTTCCCAGATTTTGGGGGCAAAAGTAGGGGGGTCGGCTTATACACGGGTTGGCTTATACACGAGTATATACGGTATGTAAGCACATAAGAGTGTTTTTAAGGGATAAGGGGCAATAGGTTTTTATAGATAAGAGTTACGGGGTGATTATGTATTTTAAAATAGAGATTCTAGTGGAATATATGTGAGGTTTAATGTGAATAAAAGTACATTGAGGGTTAATGTTTTCTCCTAATTAGTATTGAATCAATAGGATTTGAGTTGTTAATTAGAATGTCCTATACATAATACTTGTGTAATATATCCCTTACACCCCTGATGAAGACAGCTACCTGCCTGTCGAAACGCGTTGTGTGACATATAAGGGACGTATAATAAAGGTTTGGTCACTCTAAATCTTTCTATCTGCTCCATCCTTCAGCACTCCTAAAGACCGCTCTTTGTATCTGTATAGGTCACTTTGAGGGCAGTTTCTGTAGAGTGTAGGGGGCGGAAACCAGAATGTAATGGATCTAGAAGAGAGTGAGTGGAGAGGTAACGGGTGAGTCGGGTGTAGACCTGGTGCTCCAAGAGTTTAGAGATGAAGGGAAGATAAAAGACTGGTCTGTACTTATTTGTTCAGCATGGGTCAAGAGAAGATTTCTTTGGTAATGGAGTAATGATAGAGTGTTTGAAGGAGGAGGAGGAGAAGATGCCAGAAGAAAGGGAGAGATTGTAGATTTCAGTTAGGTGAGTAGTGACGACTAGAGAGAGAGATTGGAATAGGTGTGAGGGAATGGGGTCAGTGGTGCATGTAGTGGGACGAGAGGAAGAGAGGAGCCTGGAGACTTCTTCTTCTGTGACTGGGTCAAATATGGAGAGTGAGCCGGAGGAACTGTGGGGAAGAATGGGAGTAGCAGCGCTTGGAGGCCGGGAGCTGATTTCCTGGTGGATGTTTTCTATTTTCTTCATAAAGTAAGAAGCCAGATGATCAGCACAGAGGTCAGTGATAGGGACCTGCACTTTAGGACTGAGGAGAGAGTGAAAGGTGTCAGAGTTTTTTATGGATTGTTGGATAGTGAGGAGATCAGGGAAGCAAAGTAAGTTTGTTTGGCAAGGTGAAGGGTAGAGTTGTAGGTTTTTAACATGAATTTATAATGGATAAAGTTTTCTGGTGAGCAAGTTTTCCTCCATAGGCGTTCAAGAACTCCTAGAGCATCGCTGGAGGAATCGAGTTTGAGATGTGAACCAAGGCTGTTTTATTCTATGTTTGGAGGTATTGAGGGTGAGGGGCGCTACTTGGTCCAGGGTGCTTCTGAGAGTGTCATTGTAGTGCTTTACTGCCAAATTGGGACAGGAGAATGAGGAGATTGGGGACAGTGATGAGTGTAAAGAGTCTGTGAGTGTCTGAGGGTTAATGGCCTGTAGATTTCTGGATGTGCGATAGGTAGGAATGTGCTGTGGTGGGCGAGGATTTGTCAGTGTGAAGGAGATGATGTTGTGGTCAGAGAGCGGAAGAGGTAAATTATCTAAGGAGGAGGTTGAACAGAGCTGGGTAAAGACCAGGTCAAGGGTGTTACCATCTTTGTGTGTCTCAGAGGTTGAGAGCTGTGAGAGGCCAAGAAAAGTGGTTAGATAGGAGCTGGGATGCAGATGGGGAGATGGGGCTGTTTATGGTGATGTTAAAGTCTCCCAGAATTAGGGTTGGTAATTCTGAGGACATGAAGTGCAGCAGCCACGCAGAGAAATTATCGAGGAACTGGGTGGGTGAACCTGGGAACTGTTACTCTAAGGGGGAGGGGATGCAAGTACCTAATGGTGTGGACCTCAAAAGAGGGAAATGAGAGTGATGAGGCGGGAAGGATGACCTGAAAAGTACATTGTGAGAACAGGAGTAGGCCAACTGCACCACCATGTCTGTTCCCAAGTCTAGGTGAATGGGATAAATGTAAGCCGTTATGAGAAATAGCAGCAAGGGAAGCAGTGTCTGAGTCCTGGATCCAGGTTTCAGTGAGGGCCAGCAGATTAAGAGAGTTGGTAATAATAATATTTATTCATTTATATAGCGCTATTAATTCCATAGCACTTTACATACATGAGTAATGCTGTCTTCTCTTGGAGCTCACAATCTAAACATCCTATCAGTATGTCTTTACAATGTGGGAGGAAACCGGAGTGTCTGGAGGAAACCCACGCAAACATGGGGAGAACATACAAACTCCTTGCAGATGTTGTCCTTAGTGGGAATTGAACCCAGGACCTCAAGACCCCAGTGCTGCAAAGGCTGCAGTGCTAACCACTTGAGCAACCGTGCTGTGTAATTGTGAACTAAGGGAATCTTATTGTATATAGACCTTAGATTCCAGAGCGCACAGTTAAAAAAGGGAGATGAAGGTGTGCAGGTAATGTTAATGAGCTTAGTAGGGTTTCTATGTGAGGTGGGGGAGGGGTTGAATTTAGCAGAGGGTTGACCAGGGTTGGGAGAGATATTACCTGATAAGAAGCAAGAGCAAAAAAGAAGGAACAAATAGTTTTTGGATTTGTGACATGGATTATGATGATGCAAAACTTTGGAATATGTAATTTATTGTCATAGATAGATCTGGTAAGAGGTGTGTGAGATGGAGGAAAGATTATGAGTTCGGTTTTGTCTACATTGAGTTTTAGGAAGCGAGAGGAGAAGAAGGAGGTTATAGCTGATAGACACTCCAGGATTCTGGACAGCAGAGAGGTGACATCTGGGCCAGAGAGATAGACCTGAGTGTCATCAGCGTACAGGTGATACTGGAAGCCATGGGACTTTGAGTTGTCCCAGACCAAGGGTGTAGATTGAAAAAAGGAGGGGCCCCAACCATAAAATCAAATAAAAAATTATTTGAAATAGAAAAAAGGAGGGGCCCCAGGACAGAGCCTTGCGGGACCCCAACAGAGAGGGGATGGGGTGAGGAGGTTGTGTGGGAGTGGGAGACGCTAAATGTGCTGTTGGAAAGGTAGGAAAAAAATCCAGGAGAGGGCAAGGTCAGTGGTACCAATGGAAAAGAGGATCTGTAATAGGAGACAGTGGTTGACTGTGTTGAATGCAGAGGACAGGTCTAGAAGGAGGAGGATGGAGAAGTGTCTGTTAGCTTTGGTCGTAAGTCATTAGTACTTTTTGTCAGGGCAGTTTCAGTGAAGTGGTGAGGGCATAGGCCGGATTGAAGGTTGTCAAAGAGAGAGTTAGATAAGAGTACTGTGTAGACATGCTTTTCAAGATGTTTGGAGGCGAACGGGAGCAGGGATACGGGCCGGTAGCTGAATGTAGAGGTGGGGTCGAGGTATGGCTTCTTTAAGATAGGTGTAATTGTAAAAAGTACCAGAAGTTAGTGTAGTGATAGGTTGAAGAGATGGGTTAGGGCTGGGATAAGTGTTATGGTGAGGTTGGGGAGGAAATAGGATGGGATGGGGTCCAGTGCACAAGTGGTGAGGTGTGATCTGGAGAGGAGGTGTGCAAGTTCTCCTTCAGTGATGGAGGGGAGGAGGGTTAGTGGGGGAGGGGAGTGGGCTAGTATACATGGTGGTTGTGGTGGTTGGGCAGCAAAAAATTTTCTGATCTGATCAATCTTGCTGGTGAAGTGTGTTGCAAAGTCTTCTGCAGAGATATGATAAGTAGGAGGGGGCAGTGGAGGGCGGAGGAGGGAGTTAAATGTTTTGAATAACTGCCTGGGGTTGTGGGACAAAGAGGATATGAGGGTAATGAAGTAATTCTGTTTAGTGGTGGTGAGTGCTGACTTGAATTTGAGAAGTGCTTGTTTGAATGCTGTGTAGTTGTCTTGTGAGTGTGTTTTCTTCCAGCGCTGCTCAGCAACCCTAGATGCCTGCCGCAGCTTTTTAGGGGTGTCTGTGTGCCAGGGTTGTCTGTTGATTTCTCATGTTCTGCCATGAGTGAGAGGGGCACTGCTGATGTGAGTGTAGAGTTGTAGAAAGCTGTGGCATTATCTGTGTTGTGGAGTCAGGATATGGATGATAGCGGTAAAATGGCGTTAGTGTGTGTGCGTCAAGATGTGTGAGGTTTCTGCAAGGGTGTGCGAGTTAGTGGACATGAGTGGCAGGTGAGAAGGACAAGGATGAGAAAGTGAGTAGATGGTGGTCAGAGAGGGGGAGAGGGGAGGTTGTGGATTTAGTTTGGGAGCAGAGGCGGGTGAAGATGAGGTCTAGTGTTTGTCCGTCTGTGTGGGTATTTGTGGAGGACCATTGAGTGAGGTCAAAGGATGAAGCAAGTGACAGGAGTTTGGAGGCTGCTGACCGGTGGGTGTCAATAGGGATGTTGAAGTCACCCATTATGATGGTGGGAATGTTAGCAGAGAGATAGTATAGAAGCCAGATGGTGAATTGGTCAATGAAAGCAGTGGCCGGGCCCAGGAGTCAATAAATGATGGCCACTTGGAGGTTGGAGGGAGAGTAGATATGGACAGAGTGCGCTTCAAAAGATGAGAAGATAAGGGAGGGACGAGGAGGAATTGGGTTGAAGGTGCTAGAAAGGAGAGACCCACTCCACCATGTTTGTTGCCAGTGCAAGGTGTGTGGGTGAAGTGAGAGCAGCCGTAACACAGTGCATCAGGGGAGGCCGTGCCGGAGGGTGTCAGCCATGTTTCTGTGAGGTCCAGGAAGGATAGTCTGCGAGAGGTAAAGAGGTTGTGAATGAAGTGGAGTTTATTACAGATGGAACAGGCATTCCAGAGCACTCCAGAGAGAGAGGGGGTGGTGGAGAGGGGTGAGGGAATTGGGTTTTTAAAAGATTGCAGCTGTTTCATGCAGGTGTGGGGTGATATGAGGGAGAAATAGTGGGTAATGTTTGCTGTGGAGGTCCAGGATTGGGAGATATGTGGGAGAAGCAAATGGGAGAATGTGAGTGGCAGGCTTGTTTTGTGTTTCTGCAAGAGAAGTGTGAAATTGAGAAGCAGGTCAGCAGAGTAGCTCAGGTGGGGAGGTAAGAGGGATGGTGAGATAGATATGTGTTGGGAGTGAAGGGGTTTGGGGGTAAGGAAAGAGGGTAAGGATTAGTGGAGCAATTCCTGTTAGGGCATTAGTAAGCATGGTGAAAATGTTAGTGGGAAAGCAAAGTATTAGAGACAGTCAGCAGATGGGTATAGCTGCTACCTCTGGTTTAATATTATTATTATTTTATAGAGCACCATTGATTCAATGGTTTATGGTTTATCTCTGGAATATCTCTGCAGCCCATTTATTGAAATTCCACTTTGTAAAATCGCACACATGCCTGCCCCAAGTAATTTATAACTCTAATGGTACATTTACACGCAGCCACAGGAAAGTAGGAACAGGCAGGCATCGGACACAATTGTGCCTGTTGCCTTGAAAAGACCACGATGTGGCTGCGTGTAATTCAGGGCTTTCCTTCCTGTGTCTTCCCTGAAGGAAGAAAAGTCCTGAATTACACGCAGCCACATCGTGGTCTTTTCAAGGCAACAGGCACAATTGTGTCCGATGCCTGCCTGTTCCTACCTTCCTGTGGCCGCGTGTAAATGTACTATAAGGGTGTGTAGAGAATGAACCAGCTACTTAGGAGGGAGGGGGCAGAGGAGGGAGACAGGACACAACACACCAAGGGAAAATTAACAGATTGCTGGTAATATACACATTTGGGGGCAAATCAGCAGGAGGGAGAGACACAAGCAGGATGAAAGAATATGGATATTTGTAAATTAGAGAGCAAATGGGGGAATATTGGATAGAGGAATATGACATACCATAACAGACATAAGCAAGGAGTAAGTGCAGTGCAGTGCAGTGCAGTGCAGTGCTTATTTGTACAGCCCCCCAGCCAAACCTGAATATTAACAAGAACGTCTCAGTGAAGTCTGTGTTCGGGGTCTGTGCCCAAACACACTGCCAAAGCGTAAAGTACTAAAATGCTCCTCGTGAAATTGAATAATTCTGAGACTCCATTAGTCATCAAAAGTGCCATTTTGTGTAGAATTTGAAAAAAACACATTTACAAGCTGTGTTGAATTATTTAAATCATTATTTGAATAATATTATGTAAGAATAGGAAGTTTGTACATTTTGCTAATACACCTATATTGCATTGGGGTTGAATAATTTTGATTGCAACTATAGGTCAAATTAGCCCATGACTATAAAAAAAAAAATATAAAAGTCACCTAAAATGTCATTTCTAATTTATTATTACAAAATTTCAATAGGGTACTAAAGTTCTACACAATATAAATGATAAACTACCTAAAATAAATTCAAATAAATATTCACATTTTATGTTAGTGAGAACATTTAATTGTTTCCTAACAAGTCTCGAAACTTCCTGTTCCGGCGCCGCCATGCTCGGGTGCGTGTGAGGAATCTCCCAGAGCCCACCGCCATAAACAGTGAACAACTGAACCTCACCACCGGTTGCAAGTTCCGAACACCTGAGCACTGATCCGGGTCACCTACAGCATGGATCGGTACGTGACCAGGGGAGGCGGCGGTTAAGCAGGAGCGTGGGAGAGCGGGAGTGATCGAATGGCATCACAGATAACAGAGGCGCCAAAGGAGCTGCCGCCAATGCCGACAACAACACCAGTATCAGCGTGCGGTGACAATACAGTGCAGGAGGAAAGGGGAAGCAGCCAGGAGGAGATGGAAGGAGAGGAGGAGGGTTTTTTTACAACCACTGGCCACACACACAGCAAAGGCAAAAGCACACTATAAAAGGCTTCCCCAGGAAATGGCGGTTTATTTAGCAGAAGATTTCAAGAAGGTTGTAGCAGACTTGGGTGTACATGAGCTTCAGACCAAATTAACACACCAAGAAAAGCTTCTCAAAGAAGTAGAACAAAGAGTATCTGAGGCCGAAGACAAAATTATTAATCTGGAACAACAAGTTTCAGTGTTACAAAAGCAATCCACATTTGTCACTGAAAAGCTGGATGATCTTGAAAATTGTTCCCGCAGGAACAATTTGAAGTTAGTGGGTCTCCCAGAAACGTTTACCATGTCACAACTGAATGATGTCTTTGAGTCCGAACTGCCGAAAACACTGGGACTGTCCCACAAATGCAAAGTCAAACGTGCCCACCGCATAGGCCCCCCCAGAGAACCGCCTGCACCCAACTATGAGAGAGGATTGCAAGACAATAGAGGAACACAAAAACCGCGCCAGTCAGTCGCAAAATACCTAAACTTCAAAGATAAAGAGGAGCTCCTCAGAGCGTACAAAAGCAGACTGCAGCCACTGCTGATACAGGGGCATAAAGTTTTGCTGTTTGGAGATTTTTCGGTGGAGGTGACTCGCAGGAAGAGAGCTTTTAGTGAGGCCTGCACTATCCTTTATAAACAAAATGTAAGATTTCAACTAAACTATCTGGCTACCCTTCGCTTCCACACGGCGGATGGCGACATGCAGTCCTTCACAGATCCGAAAGAAGCTATGCAAATCATTTCTCAGAGACAAGCTGCACCGGGGAGACAGTTGGCACAAAAGATGAGCCCCCAAAGAGGCAGACCCAATGACGATGCAGAAAGGGAACAAGGTACCCTGAGACCAAACAGGCTAGGTTCAGAAACCACATCAGATGAAGGTCCTGAAAGAGACCTTATGCCAAGAGAACAAAGAACTCCCATGCCTTGGTCAGCGAAAAAAGGAGGGCAATCAAAGTGAGACCTCAAGTTTGAAGACGAGAAGAAGATGATGAGCCAACCTTTGCTGTTATGAAGACTTTGACATTGCCGGAGACACCCAGCTGAGATGTAAACGAGACTGTACCATATCTGGGAGAGAGATAGATAGAGGAGGACCAAAGCAAGACGACACAAAAGGATTTTTTTTTCTTTTCCTACAGTACTTACCACCTGAGGACTCCGATGCAAAATCTCAGAGATAGAATATCCTTTGGCGCGATGGGGGAGTACAAGGGGAAATTATTTGTAACGGGAAAGGTGATGGGTGGAGGGATAGGGTGGTTTAGGACGATGAGGTACGGGAATTAATCCGCTATCGCATCAGGGAGTTATATAGTAATGCTGGTGGGGGCTTTTTGACCATGATGTGGATCTATTTACCCACAACCCACATGAAGTTGAACATCTCATCACCATTCCTTTGTCATCTTAACATCCTACAATGCCCTTGGGTTAGGTAACTCACATAGTATTTTATTTCAATGGAAAGAGAAATAGAGATTAGGAGGTACAGTGGGGGATGGTCTTCTTATTAGAAATATGAATGGAGGGGAAGGGGGGACGAGAGGGAGGAACTAGGAATTGTGCACATAAAGAGGGGTAGTAAATATATATGTAGCTGTGGTGTTTCGCTTAATGAAAATAGTGATGGTTAAAAGTTAATTGATACGGTATATGTGTATTAGAGGCTTCAGTTCTTCTGGTATAATACGTTAATTCCAGGTGAAATAATCCGATTAGGTGGAAACCAAAAGGCGGGAGGTTGGATTGGGCTATGGGGGAAAAAATAGAAGTCACTTGCTTTCAATGTTTAAGATGAAGGAGTAGAGGTAGAGAAGGGGAGGGAGACGCAGAGGAATCTAAAACTAAATTATTAAGTTTACCCACGAAGAATGGTGAAACTCGAAATAAGAACATTTGCAGATACCCAACACCTATAGTAGTAATTAGTCATAAATGGTCTGATCACACAAGTTAAAATTTAACACAAACTGGTTAGGTTAGCTACATGGAATGTGAGGGGGTTACGGTCGCCGCATAAGCGAATGATGGTACTTCGCCACCTTAAGAGACTCAATATCGATATTGCCTTGTTACAAGAGACACACCTACACCCGGATTAATTTTGTAGGATGAAAAAACTATGGGTGGGTGAGGTCTACGGATCAAGCTCAGGAGATAGGAAGGCAGGGGTACTACTCTTGATACAGAGTAACTTAGGAACTTAGCACATAGATTTATATCTATAGACACTGACGACGAGGGCCTACTAACCCATATTGAGATTCAATTGCAGAATGACAACTTTAGCATCTATAACATATATGCTCACAACACAGCACAGAAACAATTCTTTGTGGACCTGCAAAACAAAATCCTAATAGATCAAAGTCCAAATATAATCATTGGAGGTGACTATAATGTAGTATTACGGGAGGAAGAAGACAGGAAAAAGAGTCAGAGGGAAAGGAGGGAAAAGATTGGGGATAGATTGACTCAGAAAAATGGTTTTTGGGGGACATGATGACAAACTGGCGTTTGGAGAACCATGCACGCTGAAGAGAGAGAATTTACTCACTATTCTCATCCACATGGGACATGGTCAAGACTTGGCATGTTTATGGTATCCACTAGACTTTACCAAAGAATTTCAGAAGCAAATATTGAATATATGGTGATCTAACTATTGACATACATGATGTGCACCAGAAAGGGACAGACTTCTTGTGGCGATTCCCGACCGCACTGACGAGAGGAAAAGATTTTATCAAGCTGATGGGGGAATGGTGGTCGGACTTCTCCTTAAATAACAAGGAACATATATCAGACCCTCTCCTCTATTGGGAGACAGCGAAAATAGTATTGAGGGGGGAACATTTTAGCATACGCTTTGATACTAAAACGACAGATTAAGGAACAATATATGATTACTAGCGACGAGGTAAGGAAGACTTATACATTATACAAAACATCCATGAGAGAAGTAGACAAAGATGCATGGGTCAAGACAAAAACTGAATTTGAGACATGGGCGGAGAAGAGGGAACTCGGACAGGAAACAGATGGAGATAGACTTAAACAGATATGGGGATAAGGCAGGTAGATTACTAGCAAACCTAGCAAAGGGACAACTGGCCCAGACTCCTATAGCGGCAATAAAAGACATGAGTGTGCGACGGATGACAGGTCCTAGGGAAATTAACCAGGCCCTGGGTAGATTCTATGCAAAACTATACATGGACAATGACACGGCTAGGGTATAAGGGGAGGAATGGCTGGACAGGGTGAATCTTACGAACATAACATATGAACTCGAAAACCTCAACAGAGAGGTCTACGGAGAGGAAATCCATATGGTAATCAAAAATTTAAACCCTAATAAGGCTCCAGGCCCAGACGGGTTCTACAAAACATTGAGATAGAAGGTGGTTCCACTACTCCATTCACTATTTAATAGAATAATACAGGGTGACCATCTGTTGAACGCAATGAATACGGCTTACATAAAATTACTGCCTAAAGATGGGAAAGATCCGGAAGACCCCTCAGGCCACAGGCCAATCTCCTTAATCAACCAAGACCTAAAAATTTTAACAAAAATAATGGCGGACAGACTGGCCATGGTAATGCCTAAAATAATCTCAAAACACCAAACTGGCTTCGTAAGGGGCAGGTCAGTAGTTGCAAATATCTGGAAAGCCATTCTAGTACTAGATTTTATAAGGGATAAAAACCTAGAAAGGGGGGAAAATCCAGCCATGGTCACACTAGATGCCGAAAAGGCCGTTGATAATGTAAAGTGCCATGGCTGGACCAGGTTTTAGATAGAATAAATTTGGTGGGACCTTTTAGACAGTTCCTAAAAAATCTTTATCAGAAACACCCAGAGCCAGAATATATACCACGGGTTTACTATCAGACACGTTTGAGCTCCAAAAGGGAACCAGACAAGGTTGCCCATTATCACCTCTGCTGTTTACTATAGCAATAGAACCATTGTCAAAGTACCTAAATGATAACAGTATATTTGAAGGAATTAAAATTGGGAAGACGTTGATCAAATCTTGCACTATTTGCAGATTACGTAATATTATTCATGGACAGACCTGACCAAGCTATTAAACCGTTTCTTGAGATAATTGACCAATATGGAACATTCTCTGGCTTTAAATTGAATAAAAAGAAATGTGAAATATTATTTTTAAGAAAAAACGGGAATGGAGAAACCAGGGGAAACACATTGGAAGGGATCCCAGAGGCAAAGACACCTCTGAAGTATTTGGGAATCCATCTGGGGAGGTCACCGGGACAAATATACTTATTGAATTATAAACCGATCTTCGAAAAGATAGAGAGGGATCTAGATAGATGGGGAAGATTACCTATTTCATTATTGGGGAGATGTCATTTATTCAGGATGATGGATTTCTCTAAACTCCTATACCCACTACAAAGAATACTAATGCTAATAGAACATACGGATGTGAACAGGAGGAATAGAATTTTTTCAAAATTTACATGGAAAAGGAGATGGGCTAGAATAGCCTTGAGGACTTTGATGTATACTAAAGAAGCAGGAGGGGGTAGGAATGCAAAATCTAAGGGGTCACTGCTTAGCATGCTTGCTGAGGAATGTAGTAGACTGGGTAAAAAGGATGGGATGATACACGGACTTCACACTAGAGACAGAATTCTGCAGTCCCTGGGACTTGACGGATCTGCTTCACTCTTCCATGACTCAGATCCCTGAGAGAATCAGACATTGTGTGGTATTCAGAAACACCATCGTCACATGGAAGGCAGTGAGGAAAAAGATGAAATTGCCATGGAGGGTGTCGAAATATCTGACTCCTTGGGCTTTCCCCTCTTTTCGTTTGGAAAGGGAAAACAGTCTCTTTAAAGAATGGGTCAGGAAAGGCATAAAGGTACCTTTACACACCACAACCATAGGAGACATTTTTGGCGGCGATATTTCTCGCCGGAATTATTGCCACCAAATTGTCTCCTTATTGCGGCGTGTAAATCGGGAATTTGGCGGCGATAAAACCAATGTCGCCTGGTTTTGATTTCAGAGCAGTGCTCTGAAATCGAAACCAGGCGACATTTGTGTTATCGCCACCAAATTCCTGATTTACACGCCGCAATTAGGAGGCAATTGGGAGGAAATGTGGCAGCGATATTTCCACATCGCAATATCGCTGCCAATATTTCTCGCTGCGGTTGCGGCGTGTAAAGGTACCCTAAGGACACTGGGAGATCTACTGCACCCACAAAATAAAAGATGGCTGACAGGGGATGAGGTCTTAGAAAAGTATAGGTTACCGAAGTTTCAATTGACTCAATACAGCCAGTTGAATCATCGTGTCCTGAAGAACCTAAATAGGGTGGACTCAGAGATAGAGAACAACGACTTGGATGACTTGATTTCCATAGACATTGACGAAATTACAATCTCCTCAGTTTATGGTTTGTTGAGGGACACACTAAGACCATCAGGGAAGGGCACGCCATTCCGATTTTGAGCGAAATATGTAAAAGAAGAGGACTTGGAACAGAAGATAGTCCAGGGATGGAAGTTGGTTAGAAAACACATCCCTAGTAAACAATGGAGGGATAGTCAATTTAGGATAATGCACCATGCCATCTGCGGATTTAACATCCCTCCTACTGCTCAACATCCAGAAAGGATAATGCAATGCCCCAAAAGGACTCACAAAACAGACTTGAACATGGCCTTTGGTCATGCCCCGCTTATAGCCTTATTGGACACTGACCCAAAATATAGTACAAAAGATATGTGGGACGTGGGTTGGGAGAGACCCATTATGCTGGCTATTCCATTACACGACGGACAGAGTACAGGGAGGGTTGCTCGGGCCTTTATTCCACATGATTGTGAGATTGCAAAAAGGTTGCTATTACAAAATTGGCTCTCTGACATAATAGTGAAACACACATTATGGAGGGGTTGATGTCCATCCTATTCCTAGAAAAAGAGAAACTGAAAGAAACAGAGACAAAATGACCAAAGGATTCTTTAAAAAATGAAGGGCATTTATAGAGACGTCACTACCGGTGGTGGATATCCAGAACATTATGACATCTTTTATTACATCAGAATGGTATCTGCTAGAAGATTTAAGCAATACTTTAGGTAAACTTAAATGTACATAGTTAAGAATATATGATCAGAGCTTCGGAAAGGGTATATGACATATAAGATTATGCTGTACTTTTGGACACTTTTCAGACAGAGTTGCTTTGGACAATTGATTAGATAAACTACTAATTTCGCTTCATGACTGTCAAACCTGGTGTCGGATTGTGCATATTTATAACAAATCTTATGCTTTGTTTTGCGTTTTGGAAAAGTAATGAAAAAGAGTTAAAAAAAAAAGTCTCATAGTCTTCAAATTTCTCAGGTTTGCATTTGCTTGTCAGACGTTTACTTGCCCTAACAAAAAACACGGCTTCAAAGGGATGTGTTGAAGAATATTTAGTTTGGCTACCGGATTGATGAGTATTATGATTTTACAATCTCTGTCAAATGTTTAAAAATGGAAATGAGTTAATACTTCTAATGTCACTTTATTATCTTGAGAAAGATTTGATGATGTCTATGCTCCCTTTCTATCCTCGTTATCAACTCCTGTGTGCATACTATTTGAAAGCACTGGAGATATTGAACTTGAACTCTTTCTCAATCACTCACAGGACTTGAGCTCCCACATTAATGCCAATGATTAACAGGATACCTGGTAGAGCTCAGCACAGCTGGTCACCGCTTTCCTGCAAAAATTTACTGTCAAACAGTTCAATATCCAGCCACGTCACACCAAGCAGTGGTGTTGGCAAGCTGTTAGCAGCTATGTGGGCCAAATGTTTTCCCAGCCCTTGGGCTCCTGATAGTGGCTCAAGCTATTTTGGTGACCTTCTAAATCATATCAATTAAGCATCTCACTATCACTTCATTTATCCCCTTCTGGAGCAACCCTACACCTGTCTGTAATCCACCTCAAGGCTGCACATTTTTGAAGGCTGTCTTGAGCTAACAGTCTTTCACCTGTTGGTCAGGAGGATGCCAACTTCAGTATCACTAATGCAGCAACTGTAAAGGTAACATTTCTGTCTCTCCTTCATTAACTTTAGTCAAATGATCTCCCCCTTTAGTTTCTGTAGGGAATATTTGCCTGTCATGTCTGTCAGGTGCCATATGTTTAAAAAGGCTACCTTGGACAGACTTGGCACAAGCCACTCCATCTGACAAATTCCAGTGCAACACCCTCCCACCTACACGACCTTCACAATTTTACTACTGTACAGGGATCTGGTTTTAGTTTTACTATAGGGTCCACTGGATTGCTTCCATGGAAGGACTACCATCTAGAGAAGTGAACAAGAAGCAGCAAAGATCTGCCTAACAGAGTTAAAGCCAAGAGGTCATGGCAGGGACAAAATTTAGTAAGTAGTCAAAAGTCAATCCAAGGTCAAAGAACAGGAATAATCAAGACAAATAGGTGCACAGCAGTAAATACCAGGACAGCAGCTATTGACTGGGAGTGGGAGTCAGAATTTCAGAATTTTAAATAGCTATCCCAACCAGGGCTCTTAGGGAAAAAATAGGACTGGAACTATCACATGGTGCAAGCAATAAAGGCGCTCTGCTACCCAGCGGCTACAGCAGAAACAAGAGGCACAAATCGGCACCGATATAACATGACTTGCTTTGTGCAAATTCAAGGAGAGATATTTGTCTAGTATGTCTGGTATTGAGAGAGGTGATCCTCTGTTATGCCCAGTTCTGGAATCATATTTTGCCATTCAAACCAAATGCGTCAGTTCTACATGTATAGATTACAACCTTTAACTCTGTACCCTGCAGAAACTGACGACGAGTCAACTGGACATTTAATCAACATGGGCTTAGCAGGCTGGATTGGTCACTGCCTCAGGTCATTTTCTTAACAGGAGTCAAGTCAGCAAAGAATGACTTCAAATCAAGTACAGGCATTCAGTGTACCCTTGGAGTGGCCAAACATTTATATGCATCTTCCCACCTACTTATTTTCCATCTATCTCCAGCCATCTCTACCTCTATAAAGCCCGAACTGGCAATCAAAGTGGGGGGGGGGGGATAGCAATAGACGGAAAATAAGTAGGAGGGAAAGTGCACATTAATGTTTGCTCATGCCAAGGGAGCAGTAACTACCTTTACTAGGTGTTTGAGCAGTCATTCCCTGCTGCACTTGCTCCAACAAGCCAAATAATTGCAACAGGCTAGAGAAATGTTTCCCAAGCCCCAGTCCTCACGGCTCCCAACAGGTCATGTTTTCAAGATTTCCTTAGAGTTAAACAGGTGATGGAATCATTATCAAGGCATCACCTGTGCAATACTAAGGAAACCCTGAAAACATGTCCTGTTGGGGGCCATGAGGACCGGAGTTTGCAAACCAATTGGCTAGATCATAGCATAGGTGGCCATCTGAAACTGCCCTGTTAAATCACAGGATTACTATTCATCTCAGCAGGCCCACTTCCAACTATAAATTCACACTGCTTCTAACTCAGGACAGGTGCACATTGTCTGTGCAACACTCAGCTGAGTATATGACAAGCCTACCTAGGACCATGGGGTACTCGGGACAAGATCGGACAGTTCTTTGGGAAGGTAACAGGGCTGTGACGTGGTTCCGTGGCCCTGACGGTGTCAATAAATGGGGAAAGTTTATATGGTAAATGTATTCATGACGCCACCCGTGGGTTTCGGCAATGAGTGATGGATGGCCGATGCTGCAGTGCAGATCCTCTGGGGCTGTTGGTATTGCAGCTGAAATGGTGTGGCACTCTACAGGTAGAGTGGAGAACCCCAATGCAGTTGATACAGTGTATGCAAGGAACAAGAATTGGTGGGGTGCAGGACTAATGGTACCTTTACACGCCGCCACAACAGGATGGATACAACCCGCTACAGGCTACAAATGTAGCTTGTCGAGCCAATATTGCCCGTAGTAGCGGCGTCTGAAGACGGGACGACACAGCCGGCTACAGATACCTCTGTATCCGTGCACTGCCCATAAACATATGGCAACATCGCCGATTGTAGCGAGTTGTATCGGCGTGTAAAGAAGCTACAGAAGGGAACTCTGGACACCCGGCGATGTAGCTGCAATGTGGCTAAGGCGTCACCCATGCTCCGTGATACCGCGCCCCTTCAGCGATCATTGGTGGAAGATGCTGCGTTACGATTGGCCCTTGCCTCACAGCCCTCCATCTTGGATGAGCTGTCCCTTCAGCACTACACATACGCGCCGTATGCACGATCAGATAGTAGTACAATTACGCGGACACACACTTGAACGTAAAATCATAAATGGCCCATGATCTACATACAGTGTGCACATCCTATCAACATGATAACGAATAATGCGGGACACAGCGCACAAGTGTGTGTTACGTACCGCTCTGGCTTATTGCACAGCAGCTGCCGTAGAAGTGTTCCGGGTCTGGCAGTGCGCGCAGCGCGCACACAGATGCACACAATCCCATAGCACATCGGAGGAGATTACCCAGTAGACAGATCAGAGCCGTGTTATACGGACTGCACTGTGGGTCTTCTGCAGTAGGGGCCGCATAAGTGTGTCGGCCGAGTCACTGCGTGTTGGGCTACTTATAAAGGTGCGTCACCCCCACAGCGGTCGTAATGACGTCATGACGTTGGTTTCATTTTCATTCTGCCTGCAAGGTGCCAGCCCCGCCTCTGCACACACCATAGCAGTCATGGCAGCCGTGCACCGCGCCGCAACATGGGGGATGGCGGAGCTGATCATCCTCATTGATCATTGCGACCGTCGGGACTATTGGGGCCACCATCACCACCGCCACCCCAGGCTGCGCAATCGGTGCACCGTGCGGCGGATCCAGCGGGCCCTGCTCTGCCAACTGGGGGTACAGAGGACAGTCAAAGCGATCCAAAAAAAGATCGCTGACTTGAAGCACAAGTGCCCAGGTCGCATACTGGACATCCGTGCCAGGATTGCCAGGCTGCGTGGTGAGTAATTGTTGCCCCAAAACACACACCGCCACATGTGCATGTCCCACAATACACAAAAAATGATGGAAACATATGACAAGGGACAGTGTGGCCTACACAATCAAACAAATCTTCACGGTGTTGTGCTCATCCAGTCAGGCCTAAAAATGTCTCACACGCACAGTCCATGCATACAACATGAGTGTATGCATCCAGCATCACCTGGTTGATGCTAAGTAAGGCTGGGGTCACACACACAGATATCTGCCCACATATTGTTTGCACATCTCTGTTTGCAGTCAAATCATGGTCACATGTTGACATTTGGAGAGAGCCTCAAAATGGAACAATGTGTCCATGCTTTCACTGCAACCAGAGATCTGTCAACAATATCTGGCCACATATCTGTGTGTGTGACCCCAGCCTTAGCCGTCAAATACATACCCACACAAGCTCTTTGTAGGACAACAATGTGTAGGCATGATCTTATTACGTCTTTTATGTTCAAATTTCAAACTAGATGCTGAATCCTCATCAGAAGAAGGGCCCCATGCCCCACCCCCAGGTGGCCCATCAAGAACCCCACCACATCAGGCTCAAGTGGCACCCTTGTCCCCAGGGTCAACACCTTCCCCCGGGCCTCAGGAGCCAGACGTCCCGTCACCCACCGGGACAGAGGACGTGGAGGACCAGTCCGCACCTGGCAGCCCGCTGGAGTGTGACCAGCTGTCCCCATCTGCCTGGCTGCTGGAGGAACACATCAACTCCCCACAGGAGGGCGAGGAGCAGCAAGTACCTGGCGGCCCAGAGGAGTCTTTGCCCCGTAGCCCAGGACCACTGTTACCCCTGAACCACATAATGTGGCCACGGAGCCCCAGCCCGGGAGTAACACCACCTCCCACTGTCTCCAGCTCAGTGGCGAGTCCTGGGGTGACCATGTCCCCACACAGTGACTATGGTGGTAAGTGTGTTATGTTGCCACAGACACCCTGCACACTGTTGCTTAAATTTCATCTGGGGCCAAACAATTTATGTAAACAAAGTAAACCATGTTGGTTCACCCTTTTTCCAGATGGTGAACGTGCGGGCTCATATGGATGGAGCTTGACCCCATCTCCCTCCCCGTCTGATGGTGAACTGGATTTGGAGGAACAGGGTAAGTGGATGGTTGCGGCCAGTCATGACTAACCATCAGCAGTGACGACTGTGTACTAAAGTTTGTGTTTACTCCCAATACAGGTGCCCCTACCATGGAGGAATTCATCCAGGCCCATCAGGCATTTGTGGCCCGTTTGACCACGGCTCTACAGCGTGGCCTGCAGGACCTTGGCCGCCTGGCTCAAATGCTGGCGGACCTACACCCACACCATGGTTCACACCCATGAATTTGAGGGATGCATTGTATCCTGGCCAAACATGGCCCCACAAACAGTTGTCCTTGTTGGACCCTAAAATTTTCACACGTTGGCTTGTTGCCTTGCAAAAGTGAAAATATTGGATTTGTTTTTTTTTTGCCCCCGTTGGGCTCTTTTCTTATAGTGTCCCACATTGGGACCATCACAAGTGTGGACTGGCTAGCCCCATCTGGCCTACAATCCCTATACTGTCCCACATTGGGACCATCACAAGTGTGGACTGGCTAGCCCCATCTGGCCTACAATCCCTATACTGTCCCACATTGGGACCATCACAAGTGTGGACTGGCTAGCCCCATCTGGCCTAAGCCTTCCTTGTATGATGGCAAATGTCTGTGACACATGTATGTTTACAATACAATGCTGTTCTAACTTTGTTATACGCTCCTTCATGTGACCTTACTAATATTTGGTGACCAAACCTCACCATAACCTAACTATGTGAGGCACATCACAACATCCCTTTGTGACTGTGCTAAGACATTCCAAATGAACCGATGGTGATCCTGCTGAGCGAGCACTGGCCCATATTGTGTGGCTTGGGGAAACCTATTATTGGCCACAATTACATTCACCCCCAAAAACCCACACAATCCTTATTCTGAAATGAATACACAATTGTTTTAATAAATTAAATTTATTCCAGCCTGGAATTTAAAATAAATTACAAATAATAGAATTTTAGTGGAAAAAAAATTAAAAAAAACCACTAATTTTGGCCAAAACCCAATCAACAAAATATACATAAAAAAGGCAATTCCTGAAATAATAAAGTCCAGACTGCCAATTCTGTGCATTGGCTACTAGTGTCCAAATTACTCCTCTTCTGTCGGCTCTGACAATGCCACATCCCCCCTCCTCTGAGGGCAGCCCCGACCTGCCCCAGAACGTCTGGTTGAACGACGATGTGTTGAGGGGGGATGGGGTGACTGTGGCGGGGCCGGTCTTCTCACGGGCCGAGATGGGGCAGCTGGTGAAAGGGGCCACAAGGTGTGTTGCATGGGGGAGGGGACGTGGCAGCCCCATTGAAGGGCCCCATCCTCGGCAGCATCAGCGGCATTGTGGAAGACCCTCAGAAGGATCTTCTTCTGGAGCGGCTCCATCCCTCGCATTCTGTTGCTCATGCAGAGGGCGTCGGGGTCAATGTGGGTCCGTTGTTCATCCAACAACACGCGTCGGGCCCAGGTCGCCAGCTCCGTCTCAGGTGGTGCAGGACGTCGGCGGCGACGGATCCCGGAGCTGGGACCTGGGCCTGGACCCACATCACTCGCCGCGCCCTCCTGCTCAGCCCCAGATGTCATGGGCTGAGCATCATCAGCAACAGAATCCTCGGCAATGGAGCCGTCCTCTTCTGGGGCCTGTGGGTGGGGAAAAAATAAAAAAAAACAACCATTAGTGGAGGCAATATCAACTGTATACATTCACAACAGGACTCTATATACCACTCCCACACACACCAAGCCCAACTACCAGAATGGAAAATGAGGAATAACACAGTAAAGCAAATAAGGTTCAAGACCCCAACACCAGTGGTTCTCCTGTACACTCACCTCGACCATTCCAGGAGCTCAGCTAAATACATAATTAGTTGTTTGTCACGTAGCCGTAATCCAATATTAGGACATGTCACCACAACACCTTGATACTGGGGGCTGTGCTGGCCAATGACACATATTGGGCACCTTCCCATTAGGACTCCTTTATGGTGAGAATCCACCCCTCACTCAATTACCTTTAACCCACTGGCAACAAAGCCAACACACATGTGAGACAGCACCATTTACTACATGGTACTATGTGGCTGTTTGAGAACAAACCACCTGCTATCTTGAAACCCTTAAATAACTAACCTAAACATACCAAGATGTTGTGGAAGAAGCAACATTGCAATACGGCTGGAAGCATAGAATAGAAAAGTCTGGCAAGTCATGGAAGGAGGGCAGATAGATTGACACCCCAAGGTGTGACGCAGCAAGGAGGTAAATATGGCAACACATTTGGTGTGAAGGATTTATCGAAGCACACATGTGAAGGAAACATTGTGGCCCACCACTGTCACACAATTACCCACCTCCTGTGGCGCAGGTGGTGATGCAGCCGGGCCTACATGGGACGCAGCAACGGGGCAGTTGGTGGTCGTTCGATGCGGGCGAACCTCGCCCAGGATGAAGGTGAACAGGGGATAGTACCATAGGGTAGGTGATGGTACCTCCTCTGCTCCAGCCCCTGAGCGACGACGCTGGTACAGAATGTGAGCCCGCATGAACGCCGACCTCATGTTTTTGATCTTAAGTGCCACCATTTGCTGGTCCCACGTCTTGCCTACCCTTGGCTCCAAGCGATTTGCCAGAGCCACAAGACTCCTGTAGGCCTCGGCCCTCGCTGCCCGATTTTTATATTCGGGCAGCGAGCTGCGCCACAAACATTCGTGCCGCTGATACTCCGTGAGAAGCTGGGATTCCAATTCCACAGTACCCCTCGGCATCTGCCGATGAAAAATTAAAACAAAAAGAACACAGTCACAACACAAGGCATACCGACATTTCAAAACTTGCCACAATCATACACATAATCATTACCTTTCTACAGTGATCATCTATGCAGCTATTTTGTGGAGTGAAACTGGCCATGAGTGTGCCATTTTCTCAATCTCAGACCGCTACTAACTCAAACACATGTATGCTGCCAATATCAAGCCCCGGATATCGGTGTCCACCTACAGATGTTTCAAACATGATTTCTGTCCCCAATGTACCTATTGCAACACACCTTGACACGGTGTGTGCGTACATACCTGTAGAGGGCAACATGTGACCTAACACGTTGTGTGCTAACTAGTACCTGGCCAGTGTCCACAATGGTAAGGGGTCACTATATCAGAAAGGCGGGCTGGGTGTGTGCCAACACTGCACATACTACATGTAATGTGCACCCAGATGATCATGTAGGTGTTCCTCCAGACGTGGAAGTCCCAGTTTAACACATGTACCCAACATCCCTGGAATGTCCGCCACAATTCTACCACCCCTGAAATGTTGATGTGAAGTACCAGCCAAAGATATAACACCGTGCTCTTTTACCATTGCCAAAAAGCAGAAGGTGCAATACATACTTACACTATATAACTAGAGGCACTAACTGGCTACTGGGCGACACAGAATAAGGTTCACATATTTAATATTACGTGTTCAATATTTGCATGCCGCTTCAAACATGGCCATACACACATCGCCTAAGCTGCCTGTGCCAGAACCAGCTGCGTTCAGTACATTTTCTTACAAACCGCTAAAGAGGCTTACCGTCAGAGCAACAGAAGTCAAACAGGACACTAGTAGCTCAATGCACATCGACGTCTGGACACGGAGCAGTGGCCATTGACCTGCCTTTATAGTCCGGGACACCAATCACAGCGGACACAATAATGCACATCCTGAAGGGGCACCTGGGTGCGGATTTGCCTTCCGCTAATTGGTGGAGATCGCTGAATCGTGATAGGTTGGCGGCCCTTTAAAAGTTGCCCATCCCGCAAAACATTACGCTTGCTGGCCAGACCCATTAGGTAAGTTTTTGTGGACACACATGGAATTGGCGCAGGGTGGGGTGCATATGTTGATGTTCTTGGAGAGCGCCGGAGACTGGTGTAGCGGCCGATATAGGGGTTTGTATTTTTGGGGACGACATATAGTGTAGTGTGTGGGTTAGGATACGGCATTTTGTGTGGGCCTTGACACTTTTGTTGAGATACATTGCTGTGTTTGTTTGCAGACAACATACAGGAGAATGGATGCATGACTGTAGACGGAACTGTGTCACTCATGTCGACTGGATCGATTTCTGCATACTGGTTGTGGCCAATGGAGACTGTGTTCAACGGGAATGGGATGACACAGGGCTTTGAGGTGTTGGGCGCCAGACATGGCATACATGTGTATTGAAAATGACACCTTCAAAAACCAATTACACCATGGGTAACCATCCGCAGTCATGTGCAATGTTGTTTGGTTCATGTAGCCTTCCTCAACCTTCCATATCGGGGTACGTCACATTCGTTATTCTTCTCATTTTTACTGTAAGCAATTGACATTATGGGCTGTGTAATGGATTATGGGACCTGTTTGACCAACATTATTGGTGACACATGTCCCTTTCTAACTCACCTAGGTGCAGATGTGTGAATTTTGGGAGCTCCCATTGACGTTGATGTAGAGGAGGCCACTCTCAATCGCCGTGTGCCATGTTGTTTGGGGTGACTACTGGGTGTTTGCCGTCCTTGCTTCAGGGTTGTGTTTTGGGCCCACACAAGAGATCCCATCCTCTTGGCTATAGTGTGTAATGGAAAGAGGTGTGGGTTGCTGAACCTGCTGACTTGCACACATTTTGGTCTATGTACTCATGTTGTGCTTTCACATCTACAGGTGCTGATATTGAGGATGCAGAATATCCATGACCGCAATGTTATCGTGGCTCTTGCGTTGGTGGAAGAGCAAATGTGGTATCAGGATCGGTATGAAAGGTTGATGAGGCGCAGACAGCGGCGGATGTGGACCCGTGATTGGCTTCTGAGGCGGGAAACCCGGGGCCACATGCAGCTGTTGCGGGAGCTGGAGCTTAACTGTCCTGATGATTACCGAAACTATCTCCGTATGCCCGAGGACTGTTTCACCTTCCTATTGGAGCGTGTTGGGCCAATGATAGCGCGTCAGGACACTATAATGCGCCCATCAGTATCAGCTGCTGAGCGGTTGGCGATCACTTTGCGGTTCCTGGCTACAGGGCAGTCCATGACATCCCTCACATACGTGTCACGTGTCTCCCTGCCCCTGCTGAGCCGCCTGATCCCTGAAACGTGTTGGGCCATCTGGAGAGCTCTGCAGCCAGCCTACATGAAAATGCCATTAACCGCCGCAGAATGGCTGGAAGTGGCCCAAGGGTTTGAAACCCGGTGGAACTTCCCCAACTGTGGCGGGGCATTGGATGGTAAGCACGTGAGGATTACGAAACCTGCCCACTCTGGCTCTTTGTATTACAATTACAAAGGGTATTGTAGTATAATCCTCATGGCTGTAGTGGATGCCAACTATGAGTTCCTCTACGTGGATGTTGGAATGCCTGGTCGCAACTCAGATGGGGGTGTGTTTGCCCTAAGCTCCTTGGCAACACTACTAGGGAATGGTGGGCTAAACTTACCCTCAAATGAGCACACGACCGAACATCTCAACTTTGCGTTTGTGGCGGATGAAGCATTCCCACTTCAGGAACACCTACTGCGGCCATATCCCCAGAGGGCCCTTACTTCTGAGAGACGCATTTTCAACTACCGGCTATCCCGGGCCCGCCGTGTAGTTGAAAATGCGTTTGGGATAATGGCCAATAGATTCCGGATTTTTCATACACCTATACATATGAAACCGGAGTCTATTGACGCGGTAGTGGTGGCCTGCTGTGTGCTACATAACTTCCTGCGTCGTAGGGATAGGGCATCATACACGCCAGGAGGTTATGTAGATAATGCAGACGCTACAACAGGGGAGCTCCGTCCAGGGTCTTGGCGTGATGAGGCCCATGTGATTGTGCCACTCCAGCCGCAGAGCCATGGCCGCACTCGGCAGGAGGCCAGGGACAGTAGAGAAGCTTACTGCTCCTACTTCAATGGGTCTGGTGCAGTGAGCTGGCAGGACCAGGCCATATAATGTGGCTGGCTCTGGGAGTTGCTTTTTGTGGTTTCAATGAAGGTGACAGCAGGTTAGCTGCACCCCTTTAATGTTTGGTTGACCTTTTCCATTCTCTTTGTTTTCATTATGTGCATGAGTTTTCATTATGTAGTTATTTAGTTAGTTAGTTTAGGTTATTTTGGTATTTTTTTCCATGCACAGTTTGCAATGTGTGGTGATTTGCTTATCCATTGAATTTGCCTGATTAATGTCACCTGCTCTTGAATTCTACAATGTTTTTACTTTATGTATATTTTGTTTGCACAAGACAAGGTCAAGATTCATGCAATATATTAAACCTTTTTCTGTTGGATCCAACATAATCTGTGTGAGCCTGATTACTTGGTGGAGGAGGGCAATGTGATGCAGGGTTGGGTGGGGGCCTGGGATGTCATAGCCACCTATTGGCTGGGATTGTGCACACAATATGTGTGGGTAGCCATGTTTTTCTGAAAGTCTTTTGCCCAACAGTGTTTGTGGCCATTGTGCGTACATGATCCTTTATTTTGTTGTAGGCAGAGGGTCCCCTGCACACAGCACATTGATGCAGGACATATTCTTGTCAGGTGTTTGGTAATACACTGTCACACAGATCTTTGACTTGGTGCCTTGGAAGCTGATCCACTACATTCACATCTGTCAGCACATATATTAAACCCGATTCAGCCTGTATACATACACATACTTCGCCACAGTTGTCACAGATTTTTGACAGAAAACGCACATACTGTCTTTTGTAAGACGCTAATGTGTGGCACACAAACGCACCTCAGTTCAATCTGCACACGCGGCTTGTCACAAGCGCTGATCGTGCGTGACACGGCAAACACTTGTACTACGCACACATAGCCCCGGACCGCTACTTTCATACACACGGGATATGTGACTGGCCACCGCTCTAGCGTGACCCATTACCATCGATTTGGATGCATTCCCAAGGCTCCGCCATGTCACAAGCGCTTATTCCGTGCCACACTCCGCTCACTAGTACGGCACGTCTCGGCCATCCGCCCTTTCCGTCGTGCCCAATCACAACTCCGTAGTGTTGGCCAATGGTTGTGGTTTGGGCGCGGCGTACACGTCTGTGGCACGCCTATTTGTTTTACGTCCTGCCTTTGTTGCTCCCAGATCACTCTGTGGTGGCTGTGTGTAAAGCTGGTACGCTGAGCTACAGACGGCTACTTGCGACACCCGGCGATGTATGTAGCTGTAGATGTAGCGTAGCGTAGCGCACCTTGTGGCGGCGTGTATAGAGGGTGCGGTTCCCGTTGGTAACCGTTCGGCCGTGCTCGTGCACGTGAAGTTGCCGTTGGTATCCATCCTGTTGTGGCGGCGTGTAAAGGTACCATAAGGACGCGATAAGCAACTGCAGTGCACAATGACAAAAGTTTCCTTTACCCTTACTCGATGGTTGATGCAGCAGACCGGGGTACTGGAAACAGATGGTAACGGAGATCTAGGCAGCCGAGAAGCAATTGGGGATCCACCTAGCCAGGTGGTTGTAGAGGCCTTCCTTCTGCGCACTGTTACTATGACCTTGCTGCCTAAAATTGTGCTACGACCCTCTTCCTGGGTGTCCAGTCTTTACCCATGTGGGAGGCACCTCGAGCCTAAACCAGGTGTTGCTCCTCCGTGGCGGCTCTGGGCTCTGCTACGCTGCTTTGCCGCCGGGTGTTAAGTAGGGCCAGGGGACTTGCAATCCTCTGCCCTCCGGATTTAACTGCCGGGACATCTTTACCCGAACAGCCACGGACTCCAGCATCCAGTTTCTAGCACTCTCCTCTGAGGCGAGCCCGGTCACGGCTCCACTCCCCAGGTTCTCCTTGACTCCTCTGTCTCACTAACTTTCCTCTTTCCTGGGACGAGTGCCAACCGGCTCCAGTCCCTAGGACATCTGTACTACTCTACACTCCCTAACGTTCTCTGACTTTCTCTCAGAATGTCTCATTAACCCTGCCTCCAGGCCAGAATTTATAGGGAAGATCCCCTGAAACCAGGTTCAGAGCTCCCCCTTCTGGTCTGGAGTCAGGACAAATGTTGGATGCTGGTGTTACGTGACCAGGGGAACCCTTCTTGCTTCCAGGTATGACATCACCCCCTGTGAAGGAGGTAATGCCACTGTGGCAACCGGACCCCTGGGGTGCCATATATATCATACAACTCCCTATACATGGTATGATATGATGGTCCCTACAGCTCTTTATACACGGTATAATCATCCCTACAGCTCTCTATTTACTGTATGATAGTCCCTACAACTCTCTATATACTATATGATGGTCCCTACAGCTCCCTAAACACAGTATGATGTTCCGTACAGCTTCCTGTATGCTATACAATGGTCCCTACAGCTCTCTATATTCTATATGATGGACCTACAGCTCTCTATATACTGTATAATGGTCCCCACACCTCACTATGCACTGTATGATGGTCCCTACAGCCCCCTACATACTGTATGATAGTCCCACAATTCCCTATGTACTTTATGATGGTCCTGAAGCCCCCTATATACTGTATGATAGTCCATGCAGCTCTCTATATACGATATGATGGTCTTTACAGCTCCCTATACACTGTATTATGGTCCCTACAGCTCCCTATATACTGTATGATGGTCCCTACAGCTCCCTATATACTTTATAATGGTCTCACAGATCCTTATATACTGTATAATTCTTCCTGCAGCTCCCTATAAACCAGGGTCTCAAACTCGGCTGGGTGGGTTGGCCACACATAAAAAAAAATTGTATTGGGTGCCGCATCCCTCATAGGACTAAGTGACATTTTTAGTAATATCAGAATTTTTTGCTCAATGTAGTAAAGTAGAAATCCTGATCCCCTTTTTATAGTAATGTTCCCATCCTGTAGTAATGTCCAGTCCCAATATTGTATTAATTACCCCATCCTGGTCGTCTTCCTGTAGTAATGTCCCCATCCTGGTTCTCATCATTTAGTAATGTCCCATCGTGGTCCTCATCATGTAGTAATGCCACATCCTGGTCCTCATCATGTAGTAATGTCCCCATCCTGGTCCTCATTATGTAGTAATATCCATCCTGGTCCTCATCATGTAGTAATGTCCCTAAACAGGTCCCCTTTTGTAGTGATGTCCCCATACTGATCCCCTTTTATAGTGACTCCCCCATCCTGATCCCCTTTTGTAATGATGTCCCCCATACTGGTCCTCTTTTGTAGTGATGTCCCCATACTGATCCCCTTTTGTAGTGATGTTCTCTATCCCGATCCCCTTTAACAGTGATGTCCCCATCCTGATCCCCTTTAGTAGTGTGTCCCCTCATCCTGGTCCCCTTTTGTAGTGATGTACACTCACACACACCCCTCCACACACTCACACACACACTCTCAAATACACACATTCATTCACACTTACACACAAACCCACACACTCATTACACTCATACACACTATCACACACACATATACTACTCACACATACCCTCACACACAGTCACACACACACTCACACACACACACACACACATCCTAATACACACATCCTCATACACACATCCTCACACACTCACTCACACTCACTCAAGCACCCTCACACACACCTCACACACACCCTCACACATCCACACTTTCTTCATACACACATCCTCACACACTCACACAGACTCCTCACACACACTATCTCTCTCACCACACACCCACACATACCTCACACGCATACTCACACACACCCTCACCACTTTTCTCACTTTAATGATGCATCGGTCCAGTGCAGGGGCCCCGCGGTCCCCGCTGTGCTTTGACTACCTCCAGCCGTAGCCCACACAAGCTCTGTTGCTCAGCAAGATCAATGCAATCCACCAGTCAGAGGCCCACAAGTGACGTCATACGCCGCCATCAGCTGTGGGCCTCTTATTGGCGGCAGCTTGCATTGATCTTGCTGAGCAACAGAGCTTGACTGAGCGCAGCTGGAGAAAGTCATTGCACAGCCGAGGCTGGAAGTCATGGCATAGCGTGGACCGCGGCGGCCCCCTGCACTGGACCGATGCATCATTAAGTTGTCCAAGGTGCCACGGGTTACAGAGTGAAGCCCCAGGGACCGCATGCAGTGGACTGCATGTTTGAGACCCCTGCTATAAACTGTATGATGGTCAATGCAGCTCCCTATATACTGTATGAATGATGGTTCTTACAGCTCATTATAAATAATATAATGTCCACCACTTATTCATCTTCTCCCTATGTAGTATATGGACCCCCACATCTCCCCATATATAGTATGATAGGCCCCACTTCTCCTTATATAGTGTGATGGCCCTACTTCTCTCCATATAGTATGAGAGTCCACATTTCTCCCTTTATATAGTACTAGCTATAGTGCCTGTGTTGCCCAGGCATAATGCTCATATATGATCGTAATGCTCATATATGGTAATGTCACCTATATATGGCAATAACGGCCATATGTGGTTATGTGTGTATGTATCAAAGCCACCCCCCTCCTAGCCCTGCCCTTTCATAGCTCTGCTCCTACATATAGACCCACTCCTCCTGGTAGCCCTGCCCTTTTCATAACACCACCCTCATGTATAGCCCCACCCATTCATAGCCCCAACCCTCCACATAGTCTCAGGGCGAGGCGATGTGGTGGAGGCGGGGATATGTGTAGATGCAGGCTGTAAAGTGCGTGTGGCTATGTGGAGTGTGCATGGCTATGCACATACACTCAGCTTTGTGTAGTGGCTGTGGCTATGTGGAGTTGGCCTGACCATGTGGAGTGGGCGTGGCTTGATACATATTCAGCTTTGTTGAGTGGGCATGGCTACTGGGAGTGGGCATGGCCATGTGGAGTGGACGGGGCTTGATACATACTTACACACCCACACTCAACTTTATATATTAGACTGTGGGCCAACCACTTCACCACATATATAGCATGATGCTCCCCACATCTCCCTATATAGTATAATGGCCCCCACTTCATATATATTTAGTATTATGGCCCCCACTTCTCCATATATATATGTATATGATGGATTTTGCCGCTTCCGGTGTCATCACGACCATAGAGGGGAGGATTCCCTCCCCTCGGCAGACTGGCGCATAGTCGACGTCATGGTGATTGACAGCTGGCTCTCCCAATCAGGTGAAGCTGTGAATCAGTGTGACGTCAGCTATATGCCCACTTTCGCAGAGCAAAGCAGAAAAGCTGCTCTGTTCTGTTTTTACGCCGCCGTGCACATAAATCAGGTGATGTCGATCCAGCGATAAATTGCATTTGCATTGCCCTGTTACAAGACACGACGCACTCACCTATCAATTGCAATTGACCACACCACGTGACTTTGAGGCGATATTGCAGGCAATATTACATCGTGTAATGGTACCTTCAGGCTATGTACACACTGCGTTTTTGAGCTGCTTTTTTTCTGGTGCATTTTTCTCTCTTTTTCAGCTGGAAATTTGGATCAACTTTCAAAAAAAAATCAGAAATAGATAGTCTGTTTTGATCTGTTTTGGCTGTGTTTTTCTGGTGCATTTTTTTTAGCCCATAGACAATGGTTTCAATGGGAAAAGCAAAGTTAAAGGATCCTGTCACCCCAAAACACCTGTAAACCTATTAAAACCTGTCCCTAGAGCATATTAACACTATCCCTACACTCTTTTTACCTCCTAAATGCAGTAAGTGACATTGAATAAAAACGTTTTATAAGTACCTGATTAGTGATGATAATGAGTGACTATCTATTCATAGTCACTCATCAAGACTGCCCTCTGCTTCATATCACGCCTATTCAGGCAGTGATCGTCAGCCTAGATTCAAATTGCCGCCTCCCTGCTGTGCCCTGTCTCGTCCGAGGCTGCAGTGTGGCTGGTGACGCGATCCGCGTCATTCCCGCGCCTGGTGACGTATTTAGACCGCGCCGCGCTGTCAGCTTCAAAATGCGCACTGCGCATGCCCAATGCGCATGCGCAGTGCGCATTTTGAAGCTAACAGCGCGGCGCCGGTCTAAATACGTCACCAGCCGCCGGGAATGACGCGGATCGCGTCACCAGCCACACTGCAGCCTCGGACGAGACAGGGCACGGCAGGGAGGCGGCAATTTGAATCTAGGCTGACGATCACGCCTGAATAGGCGTGATATGAAGCAGAGGGGCAGTCTTGATGAGTGACTATGAATAGATAGTCACTCATTATCATCACTAATCAGGTACTTATAAAACGTTTTTATTCAATGTCACTTACTGCATTTAGGAGGTAAAAAGAGTGTAGGGATAGTGTTAATATGCTCTAGGGACAGGTTTTAATAGGTTTACAGGTGTTTTGGGGTGACAGGATCCCTTTAAAAAGTGTACCCATAATGCACATGCTCAGTCTTTTTATGGATCATTTTTCATGGAAAAAACGCACCAAGTCATGAAAGCACAGATTGAACAGCAAAACGTGAAAACCAACTGACTTTGCTGGGATTCCATTTAAGTGATGTGTTCACTGCAAAAACGGATCAAACAAAAGGGACCAAAAATGCACAGTGTACACATAGCACTATTCTGTAATTAAAATTTTGTTGGCTCATGGTTACCACATGTTTCCAGATTGACACTTGTAGGGGTAGATGACCCCACCATCACAACGGGATAAGACTGTTCCTATTCCTGGTGGTCCAGTCACAGCACCATAACCATATGGCACTTGGAGTAGTGTTGTAAATTTGTAGCACATAGTAGCCAGTACATGCACAAACACTACAGTGACAAGAGTAAAGCTTTACTTCCCTTAGTGATATGGAGGAGTTATGGATTAGGTAACTAAATCCAATGTCCCTGCTCACCTCGTAGCACCTCCTGTGAGTAAATAATTAAATTAGCAAGGATCCCACACTGAAGAAGGAATAAACATTCTGTGTGTATTTTTCTTGCTAACAAAGGCGTGATATAATATGCGTAATAAGATAATGGCCCCTAAGGTAGATTGCACATGTCTAGCATATCTGAGACATCACATGGCAATAGAACTGCAATATTTCCATGACATACGTATAATAGTAACATAATATACACTTATATCTGTGATAGGGGACAGCATTGCTTCTGTGGATTCCAGCGCCAGGATTGGAAACCACAGAAATGTAATATAAGCATGATAATGGATATAGTCATGTTTGGTGTGTTTAGTATGGTGTAAGTATACTCAGAAATATGACAGTCTTATTCCAAAAGTGAAAGATTCCAGGGCACTAGATGGTATCAACAATCATGTTCCAGGAAAACATCCCTGGCAGGTACCCCTCCGGCGGTGCACATCCAAAGCACCAGAACGTAATACAGCGATTTAAAAAATGAGGCAGCACTCACCGGTATGTGCAGGGTGGTCCTTTAATCCAGATTGTCAAGGATAGACAGAGTGCAGGGAGGTGACCACGGAGGGCCGGTGGACAACGACGCCGTTTCGCAACTGTTGTTGCTTCTACGGGACCTGTCTTATTGTTCCACTAGGAAATTCCCATGGGAAAATATGACATAAATTATCATTATGTCCTTGCATCCATCTTGTTTTGTATACAATGAGTAATCATCCTCACATCGTACCAGGTGGAGTGATGCGTGTGGATGAGACCCTTCATAATATTTCACCCAGTGTAGTGTGGATGTGTGGTGTGATTAGCTCATTGTCAGCCTTAAGGTACCGTCACACGCTAGGATATAGGTGAACGAGATCGTTAGCTATGTCACGTGACCGCAATCTTTTCGACATCGTTAGTGCATTGTCACACACGCAAGAATATCGTTAACGATCGTAAATTTGGCAATGCTCCAGCTACTTGGAGAAGAACGTTTGAACGATGTTACAAAGCGGCAGGAATAGGAGTAATATGAACGACATCATTCAAAAAGGTTTCACACTGACCGATGTGGCTTCTTCACAGAATGTTAATTGGACGACGAACAATAGATTTGAGGTCAGGATCTCAAATTTTTGATGAACGATCCAACGATTTATCCTTCCAACATCGTTCGTTTAAACCAGGGCTGTGGAGTCGGAGTCGTGGAGTCGGAGTCGCTGCCCATTTTGGTGGAGTCGGAGTTGGAGTCTGTAGAAAATGTTCCAACTCCGACTCCTAAAATATATAATAAATTGGGTCCAGTATAGTTCAATGCAGAATGTGCTGAATATTATTATTATTATTATTTTGTTCTATCTAAATATCTTAATTATTATGTCATTATAATGATTAGAGCCTAATGTTACCAATGACCTACAATAATTTTACCACTTAAAAACGAGCAATGAATGAAGGAGTCAGAGTCAAAGAAGTCGGAGTCGTAGTTGGAGTCGGAGCCAGGGAAATTCAGTAGTCAGAGTCGGAGTCGATGGTTTGATTTACCGACTCAACAGCCCTAGTTTACACGCAACGACGCACAAACAATATGGTTTGAACGATCACAAATCCGTGACGTTTCAACGATATCGTTAACGAGATCCTAGCGTGTGAAGTGGCCTTTAGTAGCCAAAACCAGGAGTGGGCGATTAAAACCAGCAATGGGTGATTAAATACAGAAGTGGAGCACTTGTTTCAATAAGACTTCTCCTCTGACTGTTCCACTCCTGGTTTTGGCTACAAAAACTGCAACATCACTCGCATAAAATACGCAGCAAATATGCAGCGTGTGAACACACCCTTCGCGATAGTTAAGTGGATGATTGAATATGAGAAGTGGAATCACCCTTTACAGTCAAGTATGCAACAAACGGATGATGTGCGTGACAATCTGGTGCCAGTGGTGGATAATTACTTAAATGAGGAGTAAATGCCTGTATTATTTTATTAACCCTTGCATTTAGGGACTAGAAGAATTCTTGTGACAAGTGCTTCAGTCAACAAGGAGAATCTTAGTGCTCAACTTTGTTATTGAAACATACCTGCAAAAATTGTCCCCGCAATTCTTGCTTTCTTTTCTATTTGTTATTTGGCAAGCAACTGCTTAGATGGCAGAAATGTATAACTAAAAAGAAAATGCTGTGTTGATTCCGATTTGTGAAGAAAGAGGTTTTATTTGGATAGATACATCCAAAGAGATTTTGATCCATTCCTTGGTCGAGGATGACACCAAGCTCCAACATAATGTGGTACCAAAGCCAGGGACAAATATTAAGCCATGGAACTGGTTAAAGTACTGTCCAACCAAAAGGGTACCAACAGCAACCACAATTCCCAGAGCGAAACAGACTGTTGCGACATTGGTAACGATATCGTTAGCGATGTCACGTGACCAAGATCATTCATGTATCATTTCAACATCGTTGGTGAGACGTCACACGTCCAGATAAGTTGAATGACACTCGAACGATCCAGCAATCTAGACATCGTTTGAACGAGCCAGCGAAGGATGTTGGCCATTGTTCAGTCGCCGTCACACATCAAGTATATGAACGATGAGAACCTTCAATGTGGGCGTTCTGTTTCACGTAGGGCAGGATATAGGCGTGCCAGGTTGTGTTTTACCGCGCCCCTACAACTCTGAGTGGTGGCCACATCTGCGTTTACCATTGGTCAGTCTTCATTGGGAAAATGGCCAGTAGATTTAACGCTTTTACCACTGTCAACATGACGCCATTCAAGTGTCAACCAACTTGGGAACACACACAATAATGTAGAAACTAGCCATCAAAACATATGTATATGTGCGACTCCACATTTTTCTTTGCAGATCACAAAGTCTCATTTGCGGGTGCACAAGCATTTAACAACGCCTAGACAACATTGAGGGCGACTTCCATCAGTCTGCTGGGTTAATTTAGGTTTGAATTTAATTTTACCAAGTCAATGACACACAACATCCAAGCACGGATGATCAAATATGGCGCCTTGGGTTGGAAAACTTACAACAGCCAATCGGAACGCAATAACAACCACAAATCGGCGTTCAGGGGGCGTGGAAACAACAACGACAAAGCATTGCTACGGAATTGATTTGTGCATCGCTGAAGTTGTGAATCACATCGTTTATCACGACGTCACACACAACGATGCAGCAGTTTGCCAGAACGTTAATTGGACAACAAACAATGGATTTCAGGTTCGAAACACAAATTTTTGATCAGCGATCCAATGATTTATCGTTTCAACACTGTTTGTTTACACGCAACGATGCACAAACAATGTCATTTGAATTATCAAAAAAACGTGACGTTTCACCAATATTGTTACCGATATTGTAGCCTGCTATGGTACCTTAACTGATGTCCTATTAATGAATGATCTGGGGCAGTTGCTATCCCAACATATTGTGTATGACTCTCCAAATTTTGCAGTGATACATAATGATAATATGGTTATTTTTTTCCTCTTAACCACACCGAACTGTAGAAATCTCTGCTGATGTTCCTGTGATATGTGACCATGTGAAACCTGGTAATGTTGAGACATTGGGTGATACTGCAAACATGTAGTTTGGTAACCAGTAATGCTCTAGTGACATTCCAGGATCATGGTAAACCTGTATGCACTGTGAGGATTTTAGCCCTAGAGGTACCTTTACACGCCGCTACAACAGGATGGATACAACCCGCTACAGGCTACAAATGTAGCTTGTAGCGCCAATATCGCCCGTAGTAGCGGCGTGTGAAGACGGGACGCGACAGCCGGCTACAGATACATCTGTTTCCGAGCACTGCCCAATAACAGATGGCTACAAAGCCGATTGTAGCGAGCTGTATCGGCGTGTAAAGAAGGAACAGAAGGGTTGTTCCTACACCATGCTATGTAGCTGGGGCGTGACACAGGCTCCGGGTTTCCGCGCCCCCTTCAGCGATCATTGGAGGAAGCTCCTGCGTTGCGATTGGTTGTCGCCGCACAGGGCGGCATATTTAAGGAGCTGACGAGTCACACTACACAATTGCTCGAGCGTCAAGTATTAATCAGCCTCCTGCGATGCCTGGCCAATCATGGTATTATTGCTTTGTCCTATCAGCGTACGGACGTCTCGTACTCCACAATTGTAGCACGCCTATGTGCTGTCCCTGCTGCACCAGGTACGCCCATAGTAGCTGGTTGTAGCGGTGTGTAAATGAGCTACAGATGGCTACTTGAGACACCCGGCGATGTATCTAGCTGTAGATGTAGCGTAGCTTCACGTGCACGAGCACGCACAAATGGTTACAAACGGGAAACGCACCACCTTTACACGCCGCCACAAGGTGCGCTACGCTACATCTACAGCTAGATACATCGCCGGGTGTCTCAAGTAGCCATCTGTAGCTCATCGTACCTCATTTACACACCGCTACAACAAGCTAATATGGGCGGACCTGGTGCAGCAGGGACAGCACATAGGCATGCCATAATTGTGGAGTACGAGACGTCCGTACGCTGATAGGACAAAGCAAGAAACCCATGATTGGCCAGGCATCGCAGGAGGCTGATTAATACATGACGCCCGAGCAATTGTCTGGTGTGACTGGTCAGCTCCTTAAATATGCCGCCCTGTGCAGCGACAACCAATCGCAACGCAGAAGCTTCCTCCAATGATCGCTGAAGGGGCGCGGTATCCCGGAGGCTGTGTCACGCCCCAGCTACATACCAGGTACATCGTCTGGTGTATAGACATCCCTTCTGTAGCCTCTTTACACGCCGATACAGGTCGCTGCAATCGGCTTTGTAGCCATCTGTTTTCGAGCAGTGCTCGGAAACAGATTTATCTGTTGCCGGCTGTCACGTCCCGTCTTCACACGCCGCTACTACGGGCTATATTGGCGCTACAAGCTACATTTGTAGCCTGTAGCGGGTTGTATCCATCCTGTTGTAGCGGCGTGTAAAGGGCCCTTTAGGTTACCTTTACACGCGGCTACATTTCTAGGGTGGCTACAGGTAACTTACTGGTTGCAGTGAAATCATGGAGACAAGGTTCTATCTTGTTGCTGTTGTGAGGTAGCAACCGGGGAACCCGCTTGCATAACGACAAAACACGTGTTTATAAGTTTAACCAATGTGTACCCGTTTATTTTTCACATATAATAACATAACCCGGGTAGTATTGTCGGGTTCAAATTTTACTGTTCCACTCCCTCGCCAGTCATCCCAGATTAGACTATGAACATACGGTACCAGATAAGAGTAAATCAGACTGAGAGTCCGGTTCAAACTTATAATATGTTCGTTGCTTTATTAAGCAATGGCAATGGTCACAGCAACTGCCCTTTATTTCCGGGTACACAGCATTTTATACTCTAAAGACTAGGCGTGAAATGGCCAGGACAAGGTGGGATTAGATGGGAGTTAGGTGGGGTTAGGCTAATACATCTATCTCTGTTAGTAATAATTAGTCTTTTGTCTTCTGTGCTGAATCCATCCTTCATCACGTCATGATGTCTTCTCTTGGCCTCTGGTATGCAGAATATCTCTAGCTTCCCATGGTACAATCTGGTGTAGGCACAGCGAGGACCAATCAGCTTGTCCATTTTCAAGGCAACTCTAGAGGCACAACCATATCTTCTTTCCAGCATACACATCTGAGGAGACACTTTGTTTACAAAACAGCTCCTTGTTCACAGATTCATAGTGGGAAAGAAAGAGAGAAAGAAATAGATGGAGGGGGAAGAGAGACAAAGAGAGAAGAGAAAAAGAAGAGAAAGAGAGAAGATGTTGGATACGTACCTGAATACAGAAAAAACTTATTGTTTCATTTAATGCTATATGAGTATAAAAGCTAAGATTAATAGATAAGATATAATCCATCCTTCACAGTATGTTGGACACATCACATTGATTCTAAACACTTTACATAAAGACATCATACATTACATAGAACATTGCACATATACATTCACAATAACCCGGGACCTGTAACCACGACTCTCTGTCCCCATTGGAGCTCTAACACCTGCTCCCGGGGTAGCTACAGCCTCTGGCCTACTTACACATCTTACAGTACATTTATAATAAATACATGTGTTATATTTCGACGATGACCCCTTCCGGGTTCATAACAGGGATTGAGCAACCTGAGTACCGG
This sequence comes from Allobates femoralis, assembly GCA_033576535.1. NCBI lineage: Eukaryota > Metazoa > Chordata > Amphibia > Anura > Aromobatidae > Allobates > Allobates femoralis. Next base: position 223,111,048 of record JARQOC010000005.1, on the reverse strand, counting down.
GTATGTCATGTATCCCCGAGGGGCTCCTTCCTGGACGTATCTCCGCCTACGTCCCGGTCAGAGTCCACCTGGTTCAACCATGGTGTCCCCACTCTAGGAGCCCTTTTTAACCCCTGCTTCTGACCTTCGTTACATACGCCTCAACGGGCCCTGTGGGTCCCAATGGCGGTACCTGCCGCCTGGCTTTAGTCACCCAGCATGATGATATACATTACCCCGTAGTCAGGATTCCTGCCTGACCGGGCCTTACATACCATGTGTGATCCATCATTCAAACGTCCATGGATCACATACATTTCTTCCACACGCTCACAGCCCATCATCCATGGACTGTGGCTCCTCCATGGCCCATTACAGGGACTGGCAAACCATAGTACACGGGAACCTCATCCGTTACCTACTAGGAGCCCTATTACCCCTGTGTCTGGCACCACAGGCACACCCACACCATTAGAGGCCGTTGTTGAGGGAGGGGTACCTTCTGCAAGCAGCAGGGCAAGCCTCCCTCTTGTCCCACAGGGACAGAACGCCTCCAACATCATCCATACTGGCTGGGTCACTTTCTCCCCACATTATTATACAATGTTCTTACATAGGTCATCATCTTACATTCAGGGCAAGTACCTAAGCCCCTACATACATCAACGGGTCCTTTACCGACTGCCTAGTCGGACCCAATAGCGGTTATGCCCGCCTGGCATTACTCACACACAGCTCACTCCGTTACACGGGAACCACTGTATTACCGGGCACGGATCCGGGTCTCGCTACCTGTGTAACGGGTCCACCAAGCGTCCCCCAAGGCTCCTTTCCCGGACGTGGTTCACCCCACGCCCGGACCAGTCTCCACCGGGTTCAGCCACGGCTTCCCCACCAGGTGCTATCCCACCCTCGGACCTCGGCACCGGCATGGAGCTAGCATGCTCCCTTCACCCTCTCAACATGGCGGCATGGACTTGCACTCCCAGTCCCTCACACAGACTGGCTCTGCTCAGCTCTCAGGCTGGTAATCAGCCCACATCCTCTCAGGCTGATGTTTGGCTGAAAATGGATCTCTCAATCACTCAGCTGGCTGCCTCTTATCGTGCCAGCCACTCCCACATGGACACACCCCCTTAGCTGCTGGTAATCAGCCTTTCACACAGCTCAGGTTAACTCCCTGTGTTCCGGGTTGTCAGCACTCAGCCCTTATTCCTTAGGGACTCCTTGATCTCATCCCACTCTCACTGCCGCTCATTAGCAACATGAAACCTTGTGTTCAAAGTTGGTTCACACAGCATTATCACAGTCAAACCGGCCAGTGTGCACAGGATCATACCTTGATCCTGCATGTGATGCGCCCCGGCCATGAGGATCATGCCGGCGGTGCCTCACACTGTGTACAAATGGAATAATCTCTCCATGATTTCACTGCAACCAGTAAGTTACCTGTTGGCCTTTAGGGTACCTTTACACGCGGCTACATTTCTAGGGTGGCTACAGGTAACTTACTGGTTGCAGTGAAATCATGGAGAGATTATTCCATTTGTACACAACAACAAGATAGAACCTTGTCTCCATGATTTCACTGCAACCAATAAGTTACCTGTAGCCACCCTAGAAATGTAGCCGCGTGTAAAGGTACCCTAATGTAGTTGGTAGCGTACACACAGTCAATGTCTCTGGTCCTACATGACAAGGTTTATTCACTTCATATACTCTCGGCAGACTTCAAACAAAGAAACAGCCTTTCACTGGCACAAAGGTTAAACGTAAGGAAAAAAAAAACTGTTCATACAGTCATTTTAGCCTACAACTCAGTCAGAAGATAGCTGGCACTAGTAGCTTTCCCACCTCCTTGACACCACTGAGGCAGCTTCAGCTGCCTTAAATAAGATACACAGTAGACTGCATTAACACCTGGACTGTGTCGCCCCAGGGTATGGGGTACTCAGGTGTCAGGCAGCAGAAGGGGTTAACTGTGTCATGGGGAATGGCGGCCGCGCCTGACCCCGTGTCCTGGGCACTATTTTCTTTGAAAGGGGGTATTTACAAGGATTATGTACAAGTTTGTCGTGACGCCACCAGCAGTGCCTGGTGAGATGTCACCAGCGCCGCTATAGTCCTCCAGAGGTCGGTGGTATTGCGGTCGGGATGGTATAGTCCTCCGCAGGCAGGACTGGGGACCTCCGGGGCAGCGAAGTTAGGGTGAGCAGGTTGTAGTGGAGCTGAGATTGTTAGGGAGAGCAGGACCAGTCTATGAGGGGCACGGTGAATGAAGAGGAAGGATACACACAGAAGCAGTCTCTTTTACCTTTTACTGATGTTGGTCAGGTAAATATGTCCAGGCCACCAACGGGTGACAGGGTTGCACAGTGGGTTCCCACAGCAAGTGGGTATAAGGCCTCCTTTGCTTGTGTAGTTGCTGAAGCACAGCCTGCTGTAGCCTGACTTGCCTCCACTCTCTCTCTCTTACCTGTCTGTCTCTTTCTCCTCCTGTGTGGTCTCTGGGATGACCCTCTCTGGAAACTGCAGTGGGCCTGCAGTCCCTGGCTCCCTCTCTTGACCTTCTCTGGGAGAACGGGTAGCTGATGCTTCCACGGTGCAACAGGGTTTTCTGAGGGCCTATTGTTCCCACAGTTGCGGATCCTCAATGTCCGGTGTTTCCCTTGGAACGAACTCCCCTCCGAGCTACTTGTTCCCTCTCCTTCTCTGGACTCCCTACCTTCAGTCCCACTTAGACTTGTGGGACGCTGAAGGGCCACTCCGGGTCACTGGTTAGGGCCTGACGCAGCATCGAACACCAGGACTTTCCTGCAGCTCTTCTAGCGTCTGCACACACTCTGACTAGCTCCCCCCCAGCAGCAGTATATATAGGGGATCTTGCCTAAAGGCAGCAAGTTGGGCTCCCCCTACTGTGACGGGGTGGAAGGTGATGTTCGTAGTAGGTACCTGCTGTGGAAACCCAGCTGTGCATTAGAGAGATCTGTGGTTACCTGCGTGAGCAGGGCGCCACACAAACATCCAGGTCCATTAAAATGCCTTTTAGCACTATTATGCTGGAGCCTTTTTTTCCAGATTTCACATAACTTTGGCTACACACCTCGGTGACACATACAATCCATTTAGTGCCTGCCGGCTGCAAGCCTACTGAGGGTGACTGACCCACACTAGAAAGTGTGGCACCCTGCTCACACAGGTAACCACAGACTCACCTACCGCATGGATGGGTTTCCACAGTGGGTACACAAGCGCAAACAACACCTTCCACCCCAAACCAGTAGGGGGAGCTCAACTTGCTGCTCTTAGGCAAGATCCCCTAGAAATACTGGCGCTGGGGGCAGAGTTAGACAGAGTGTGCAGTCGCAAGGAAAACTGTGAAGATGTCCTGGTGGTCGGAGCCGCGCTAGGCCAGAGACAACTGAACGGCCATCAGTCTAGCTATTGCAGGGACCCAAGATGGGGTCGAAGGCGAGACATAGGAACAAGGGAGAAGTAGCAGCCTGGGGACCGAGGAGCCGTCTTGGTTCACTCCAGAAAGCACCCTAGACACCGGAGTCCGAGTCTGCAGGAGAGCATCCAGCCCAGCAGAGAATACCAGTTTTCCGTGGAGAATTCAGTCTCCCGGGCATCTGTGCAGCCACCAACAAGAGAGCCAGGCACCGCAAGAGAGTATATAGCGGCAGTCCAATGAGGGTTACCCAACACAGCACAGGTGATAGGAGAGCAGAGGAGGCTAGCTAAGTTCCATATGTACCGCCCCAAGGTATTGGAACTCGGATGTCTGGGCCCTCAGCTTCGGTGGAAGATCTCACTGGTGGCCTGCCCAGACCCGTGGCCCCGAGGGGGAGACAGCCTCCAATTAAGGGGTTACAATCTTTATCACGTGACACCACCTGTAGTGCCTGGTGACTAGACATCAGCGCCGCTACAGTCCTCCGGAGGGTGGTGGTATTGCCGCTAGGGTGGAGCAGCTCCCTACAGGTAGAGCTAATCCTCCGGGACAGTGTTACCTGATGCTGGCACGATGCAAACCGTTGAGAAAAGTCAATGAGTGCAGGACAGAAACACAGAGGCACTTCACTCTTGCAGGTACTTTACTTGTAAGAAGGAAACTGAACAAGATGGTGATACAGTTCACAGTACTCCAGCAGGACAGCCGGCCGGGTAGTCGCAGCAGAATGCAGAACCTGTGGAAGTCTCTGGTGGTACCTTCTTTGATCTACCCTTGTCCTGTCCCTTTTCTCTCTTCTCGTGGTCTGCTTCTTGGGCAGTAGTACGTCCCAGGGGATAAACACCCTGAGAACGTCTTCGGAGCCGGGACGAGTACGGTCGGAGGGTGAACACTCCAGGCCGCTTTGTCAGACCCGTGCACTCCAGGTGTACAAGTCAGGACCTTTCTGTCTGGGCTACGTCTTTCTCTAGGTCTCTTTTGAAGCCCCCTTTCTCTCTCGGGTAAGCTCCCATTCTCCATCTTTCCTCGGGGAAGACACTCCTGAAGACTCCCCATGTGTTCCACCTTGCTCCTCTCACACTTTCCACTCTCACTAACTCTGGGACCTCCTCCAGTTGTATTTGAGGGTGTGTTTTGGGATCAGATCCTTCCACAGTGTTCTGCATTCTACTTGCGACAGTGACAACCACACACTCATCTTTGGGTGCAGTACCTCACTTGTGACGCCTGACCAGTGGGGCGCCACACATACAGGGCAGGGGCTTCACACAAGGGAAAAGAGACGAGGAGGCTTTATACCCACTCACTGTGGAGATCCAGAAGTGCTACCTGAACACCCGGCAGTGTACTGGATGTTTTCCTGCAATTCCATCAGTAAAAGGTAAAGAAACAATCTCCGGTGTGTGTGTCTATTCCTCTACCCCTGACCCTGCCATCTATAGAGACTATTTCAGCTGCCTGTGAGCAAGGCCAATTGTCTGCTTTCATCCCTAACCATCTACTACCAGAGCCCTGGGGACCCAGCTCCGCCTGTGGGGAGCTTCAACACCTAGCTGCCCGTACATCATCCCTGCAGGCCCAAGGCAGCGCTGGTGCAATCACCAGAAGCCACAGGTGGTGTCATGACAAACTTTCAAGCTCTTTACTACCATTCCCCAACTCCTTTACCAGTTGACCAACAGGGCCACGGGTCTGGGCAGACCACCAGTGACATCCCAACCACAGCAGGGCCCAGACACCCGAGTCCCCATACAACCCTGGGCTAGTCAACCTTGGCATCATGAACAGGATCCTGTGCCCGGTGCAACTGGATACAGTATGCAGTGTTTAATGACTGTGATTTGTGAACTGTTAAATTGAGTAGTCGCCATTACTGCACCACGGAGCGGGAAGAAAGGGGGCGTAACAGTTGAAAGAGCGCAAAGCTAAAACTCCGCCCTCGCTCTGCCTTTACGGATAACAATCCCTTAACACACTTGGAAACTGCAAAACTAGGTGCCATGGAACAAAGCTGGATGGCCAGATTGTCTAATTACCAGTTTACCATCAAGTACTGGGCTGGCCATAACAATGCCAACACTAATGCCTTGTCTAGGAAGCCTCACTTAGCAGACATGGGAGAAGATGAAGATAAGCTTGAAGAAATAGAGCTATCCGCCTTCTATCAACTTAGAACATCCCAGTGTCAGCGAGCTTGCAAAGAAATCCCTGAGAGAACAGTGAACCCATTACCGCATTTTGGTTGGAAGGAGTCCCAAGACAGTGACCCAGCCATCATCTTGGTCAAAGGACTGATAACTCAGGAGTCCTCCAAATTACCTTCAAATCCTCCACCAGAAGCAAAACATCTGTGGAATAAAAGGAGTAAGCTGTTCATCTACCAGGATAAACTTTGCAGAAGATACATTAATCCCAGAACCATGAAATGGTCTGGCAGATCATGGTACCCCGAAAAGACATCCAGATGGTGCTAACTGCTTACCACAATCAAACAGGATACTTCGGGTAGAAAAAGTTGGAGATGATGCTCAAAGACAGATTTTATTAGCTTGGCATGAGAGGGATCCATAGAAAGATGGTGTAAAGACTGTGGATCATGTAACATAAGAAGGAAAGACCAAGAGAGTCAAAGAGCACCACTTCACTACATTGTAACAACGCAACCACTCCAAATAGTAGCTTTGGAGCACGTGGAGCTAATTCCAAGCAGAACCGGCTATACCTATGTCTTAACCATGGTAGACCATTTTTCAAGATTCCTGATGGTAGCTTCAGTAAAAGACCTTACTGCTGCAACTGTGGCGCCCCGCAACGAGTGCGTCACAAGAGGGTATTGCAGCCATAAATGCAGCCGCAATATTCTCTGACACGGCAGTGATCTGGTTAATTTAGAAATCCAACCCTGCATGCATCACCTAGAACAGAGGGCCAATCCTAGGTCCTGGTGGGCGGAGTGCTAGGGTAGTGTGTAGGAGAACACACAATAGTCAACAGACAGTAGTCTAGAACAGAACCTAGAACAAGGTCGAGAACTTGAACTGGGAGAGGAGCGGGGGCCCCGCACCCCGTGCAGCCCCCGGGCCGTCACCGGTCGGGTGTCAGCACCTGAGGCCTTACCAACCGGGATTGGGCATTATTCACACGGGTTCCCAAAAGACTCCTGTGCCCACAACTCACAGCCGGTTCACTGGTACCGAAGCTGGCAGCAGTTCACCTCTGCTACGCGAACCAGAAACGTGGAGGAGCAGCTTTACAGGAGCACCCCACCACCAGCCAACTTCCAGTCGTCTAACCAGCGGTGTACCCACTGAGGGATCCAAGGCTCCCCAAAACATCCAGAACGTACATCATGGATAGGGCATTGAAGCAGCCTCCCCGTACTCGATCTGGTATTCCTGGGCGACACTGGCAACCAATTAGTTAGAATGGAGGAACACTGCGGATTTCTAAGGGACACCATCACTGCTGAGTCCACCCGGTCCACTACCCTTGAACTGTATACCATGTACTGCCTGCTGGTTACAGTAAAGACCCGTTGCAGAGACTTTTTGTGTCCATGCTTCCTTATGAACTGTCCGTCCACATTACAAGGTAACCGCAGCTGCCGCACAACATCTTAAGCAGCTCCAGCCTCCGGGGATCACCGCTCATCCTGTGGGGAGCGTTCCATCTTGCTGCTGTCCATCCCCGGAGGTTCCGCAGCGTCGGTAACGATTATCGAACTACTCATAGGTGGCGTCACGAATAAATTAAAAACCCCTTTAATCTGTTCCCTACAAGACGTCTTCAACTTTTGATCTGCACTACACCGGGCCCCACTACCGGCAGGCGCGGTCCACCCGTGACAAGGAGGAAGGAAGCATCGCCTGTCTAAACCAGAGTCCCGGCCACGGTGAGACACAACAGCTGCAAAGACCTTTCAAACTGTCTTTTGTAGACAATTGGGTTATCCAGAACAAGTTCTGACTGATAGAGGTTCTGCATTCAAAGCTGAAATCTTTCAAGAATTCTATCATCTTTATGGGTGTAAAAAGATAAGAACCACGACAGACCATACACAATCAAATGTTTTTTTGTGAAAAGATGAACAACATTGTCATTGTTATGCTGAAGATACTTCCTCTAGTAGAAAGAAACCAATGGGCAGAAAACCTGCCTGATCTGGTGGACATGTACAACCACATTCCTGTGAGTTCAACTAACTGTACACCGGCTTATCTCATGAGAGCATGCTCTGGTAAACTACCAGTAGGCTTGGAAATGGGAGTCATCGAACCAAAAGCAGATACTCATAATTCTGACTGGAACATCAATAATTTGGAACAGTACAAATTAGTCCAAGCCTGCGTTGAAGATAACCTCCGAAGAGTTAGAGAAAAACAGGAAAGAGACTTCAACAAAAGTGCACAAGCAAACTTTTTACTACCATTCCCCAACTCCTTTACCAGTTCACCACCTGGGCCACGGGTCTGGGCAGACCACCAGTGACATCCCAACCAGAGCAGGGTCCAGACACCCAAGTCCCCATACAACCCTGGGTTAGTCAAAAGCCCACTCGCATATCAGCTATACCCCACAGCCAAAGTGTCCATATCTTAGACATCAGTCTGCTTTCTGAACTTTAAAAGGGAGATAAAGGAAACCCAGTAAGACTGACCCTAAAACTTCCCCTCAAGTCACTTAAGGAGAAACTGTCATATATTATCTCATTAGATTCAGAGAAAATAATGCAAACTTTGTCTGGATTAATGCAGGAGAGTACAAGTCAAACAAAAGGAGTGGTATGACCTCAGTGCCAGAGAATGAGTTTATGAAATTGGTCAGAATGTGTGAGTGCCAGCCTCATGACCCAAAATAAACCACAGGCTGCTTAGGAGAGTGACCATTTCACATCCACCAACATCTAAAGATTGTCACTATATGATCACTATCGGCCATGACATTTCCCTGTCAATATGATGATAGCCCATTTAGTAGAGGAATAGGAGATTTAAGTGCATCTCAATAAATTAGAATATAATAATAATAATTATTCATTTATATAGCGCTTTTAATTCCATAGCACTTTACATACATTGGAGCTCACAATCTAAATATCCTATCAGTATGTTTTTGGAGTATGGGAGGAAACCGGAGTGCCCGGAGGAAACGCACGCAAACATGAATATCATCCAAAAGATAATTTATTTCAGTAATTCTATACATGAAGTGAAACGCATTTATCATATACACTCATTACAAATTGAGTGATATAGTTCAACTGTTTATTTATGTTAATGTTGATGATTATGGCTTACAGCCAGTGAAAACCCAAAAGTCATTGTCTCAAAAAATTAGAATATTATATAAGACCAAATGAAATAATTATTTTTAACTCATAAATGTTGGCCTAATGAAAAGTATGTACAGTAAATGCACTCAATACTGGGTTGCAGCTCCTTGTGCATGAATTACTATATCAATGCGGCATGGCATGGAGTCTGTGGCACTGCTGAGGTATTATGGAAGCCCAGGTTGCTTTGATAGCAGCCTTCAGCTCGTCTGCATTGTTGGGTCAGGTGTATCTCACCTTCCTTGGCAATACCCCATAGATTCTCTATGGGAGGTTTAGGTCAGGCGAGTTTACTGGCCAATCAAGCACAGTGATACTGTGGTTATTAAACCAGGTATTGGTACTTTTGGCAGTGTGGACAGGTGCCAAGTCCTGCTTGAAAATGAAATTTCCATCTCCGAAAAGCTTGTCGGCAGAGGGAAACATGAAGTGCTCTAAAATTTCCTGGTAGACAGCAGCAATGACTTGGTCTTGATAAGACACAGTGGACCTACACCATCAAATAAAATGGCTCCCCAACCACACTAGACCTCAAGCAGGTTGGATTGTGGCCTCTCCACTCATGCTCCAGACTCTGAGACATTGATTTCCAAATGAAATGCAAAATTTACTTACATCTGAAAACAACACTTTGGACCACTGAGCAACAGTCCAGTTGTTTTTCTCATTAACCCAGGTAAGACAAGTTTTGCTTTAGCTTTGCCGCATCTGCTGCGTAACGGCTCACTTGCAGCAAGCCCCATTCAATCCCTATCTGACTTGCGGTCAGGTTCGGCAAGTGCGGTTTTGCCGGATCCGGCACTTGTGGCATCACAAACAAACCGCTGCTAGCAGCGTATTTTTTTCTTCGCTGCAAGTGCCTGATTTCTACTATATCAATAACAGTGAGGGAGAGACTCCCAAACGTACGAGTAAGAGCAGTCCTTTCCAAATGTTTTAGTACAGGGCCACTTAGGCCCCTCACAAAACTCAGGTTTCATGACACCTACTGACCCTCTTAAAACTTGAATTGAGGGACGCATAACGACATGGAGGTGGTGTTGGAGGAGGAGGCCAAAGCACAAAATACCAATAGGCACTTTGTAGCTGGCACTGTAAAGTGCTATGGAATGTCTAAATAAAAATTATGTATGAGGCAGGGACCTACATAATGTATAAGAGAGAGCCCTCCCAAATGTAAAGGAAAATAAAATTGCAAAAATGCACCATATGACCATATGTAAAGGGGATATTTTTTCTCTTCTTTATTTTGCTTTATATACAAGTGATTATGCAGGAAAACTGCTTCTTAACATTTTTCCCTGCAAAAATTCAATTTAGGTTAGGTTTGGTAGGTGTTCTTGTGAATCTTTAAAAGTGGCGTAATGTTCTCACAACATTATTCCCACAAACCATATGTGAGACAGGCATATTCTCCAGGCTCTTCCCATTCAGTCTCATCACTTTCCCATCCATTTCAGCCTTTTTCTCATGCCCCAGACCTCCATGTTAGGTCCAGCAGAAAATTACTTGTGGTTCCCATTGACTTACATTAGACTCCCTATTTGGTACAAATACGCAAGTATTACAAACTACTCACTACAAATCTCCCAAATACGAGTATTTCACTATTCGTTCATCACTAATACTTACATGTCCGGCTGCTTCCACTGAGAAAATGCAGTCACTACTCTTTTTTTGTGGGTCTGATGACAGAAGGGAAGCAATGTGCACAAATTGCAGGATGGTGCACCCTGCCCAGCAATGAATAATAATTAAAGGGGAACTGCAGTAAGAGAAAACTTTTTAGTACAATTCCTGTCCTGCTACTTGATGAAGCAGAGCTGTACACTGCAGTTCTAGATCTATAGATCTCTCATAAATTGATAAAATCATTCGTTCTACTTAGCTCTGACCCCCACCTCATGGGACTGAGAATATTCAGCCTGGCAGCTTGATGTTGGAGCAAAAAGCAGGAGACATATCAGGGGCGAGGATGCTGGGAGCTGTAGGACCATCCTACATTCCAGTGAGGAGTGATGATGATGATCCATTGAAAGTTGGAGGGATCAATAGCTACCATGTTCCTATGGGTGAGGGGAGATTATGCAGAGCTGAATCGATCAATGTAGTGCTTTGCCTCTGCTCCCAGCCTCACAATAACATTACACATTATGCATCATCATACAACAGAGGATCACAGGATGCATTTGTATCTGCTTGGTGAGATAATTGCTATTTCAAGCCTGGACCCCACTGTCACATAGGATGGTATATCAGGGACAGGATTGTATGTGTGAGCAAAGGCGGCGGCCACGCCTCCTCCTCATACAGAAATGTGAGCGGGCCGGAATGTAGGATGATCCTGCAGCCTCCAGCATCCACACCTCGTACACACCTCCTGCTTTTTTGATCCTACATGAAGCTGAAGATTCTCGGTATATGAGGAAGGGTCAACGCTGAGGAGCAGGTATGATTTTATCAATTTATAAGTGATCTATAGATCCTAGAACTGCAATGTACAGCTCTGCTTCATCATGTAGGAGGGCAGGAAGTGTACTAAAAAGTTTTCTCTCACTGGAGTTCCCCTTTAAGGTCCTGCTATGAAACTAATCACTAGGGAAGGTTCAGTGGCTAATTGAGATGCATGGCACCCCATTTAAATCCCTGTCTCTCCTATATACTGTTTAACACTTGGATGCAATTTTAGATTTGACTTTTGAACTGTTTACACTTTTTAGTTATACATGTTGCCTGACCTTCTACAATTGAATCTGGCCATTTACTAAATTTGCTTTTGGAATCTGATTTTTTCATTCTCCCAGCTTGCTGAACTCACTGCACCGGACACAACCCTGGGGTCTCTTCAGCAAGAATTGTTTCACAGAAGGGAACGGCTAAAGGCCACGTCACACGCTTCAGTATCGAACACAATATCGCCTGCAAAGTCACGTGATCAAGATCGTTAGAACAATTTTGCGATATCGCTTGTGCGGGTCACAAGCATAGATCTCGTTAACAATTTCACATTTGGCAACGCGCCAGCGATCCAGCCAACCCAACGATCGAGGCCAGCCAGTGTAGGAATAGGCAAAATCGTCAGTGAGATCGTTTGCACAGTGTCACACAGCACGATACTGTGGATCGTTCGCACGACCATCGCTTGATTTGAGGTCCTGCTCACAAATCTTCAACCAAATTATTTTTCATTGCAGAATCGCTCGGTTACACCGCACGACGCACAAACGATATAGCTTAAGCGATTAAAAAAACGTGTCATTTAAGCGATATCGTTAACGATATTGAAGCGTGTGACGTGGCCTTAACTTGTGCTAAGATTGTGGCAACCCTGTTGAGTTGATGGATAGATAAGGCTGCCTTCACACTTGCAGATGTCTCCGCAGCGTTCTGCGGAGGCATCTGCAAGCCTCTGCATGCAGACCGCAGACCCTATCTTTATAATGGGACGCACGGTGTCTGCAGATGCTTGCAGACAGCCATGCGCTCTCATTGCCCGCCATGAGTGATCTGTGCGCAGGCGGACGCCTGCGCACAAATCATACAGTCTCGCCCGCACCCGGGACGCAGCATGTTGCATTTTTTGTCCACTCAGGGACCTTGGAAAATCAGCAAGCGTCCCCAAGCGCACAAAACATGCATTGTCTTCAATGGGTCCGCAGTGTTCTGCGCTTGACAGCGCAGGAGAACGCTGCGGACCCATTGAAATCTCTCCCGGTGGCCGCCGGTGATGTCACAGGATCTCACCGACGGCCACCGGGAGATCAGCTCAGCCTCTGCTGATCTCCTCCTCCCCGCCGCCGGTAATCTGCTAGCGGTGTCGGCGGGGAGAACAGCTGATTTGACAGCTGTTTAATCTTCCCATGCCGACATCTCCTCTCTGTGTCAGCGCGGGAGATTCAAACAGCTGTCATATCAGCTGTTCTCCCCGCCGACATGTCCCGGAGCTTACCGGCGGTTGGGAGGCGGAGATCTCCGGCGCTGATCTCCGCCCCCGGACACCCGGACACCGCTGATTGGCTGCCGGGCTGCACAGTGATGTGTCCACAGGCGGACATTCTCCGCTGCGGACACATCAAAATGGCACTGCTTTGCACTGCGTTTGTGTCTGCATGCCATCAGACTGGCTCATGTGACAACAGATGTATAAAAGATGTGCCTGGCTGGCCACAGACACCATTATTTTAGTTTTCAGGAGGTTTGTGAGGCAGCACTTAACCCCAAAGGCTATTGCTGGGTGAATGTCCTATTCTCCCAAAACTAAAAATGTTTGCAGTCATAGATTCCCACAAACCATGCTTTATTGGCCCCTCACAGTCCCCATGCAGCAGTATTATGGGGTAATAGACCAGAGCCACTTGGCAACTTTTTAGCATTTTGATATTGCATCTTATTATTGTCATTGCGGTTGTGCTGTGACATAAGATGACCATGATATGATTTTTACAAAAAGTCCAACCTGAATGAATTTCTGGTCACAGGTTACACACGACTTTTCCATCATATAATTTTAAATTCGATTATTTTAGACTTGCGCTACTTGAGGACTTTGGTGAAACCTAAAAATTTGTGTAATATGTTTACAATTTGTACGCCTATTAATGTTATAATTTGCTGTACAAATACAACCATATCGCAGAAAAGATTCAAGTCACAGTCGCATGTATCACAGACTTTGTAACCATAATAACTCCAACAGATTGTTGCCATAAAGGTCAAAGGCTATATTCACACAGGGGTTTTTTAGGTATAAAAGGCTACAGTTTTTTTTTTTCAAGTGAAAATCTGTCTAGGGCATTGTTCACACACAAATTTGCGTTTTTTTTAGCACTCCTAAAAGCACTTGCGTTTTTTTAAGAGTGCCAAAAAATGTGCCTTGTGTGTGTTCACTGTCAAAACGTTTTTGCAATTAGTCATTTTTTCACCAAACACCCAAATAACCAAAAACGCATGGCATAAAAATTTGTGTTTATGCTGAAGGAATTTTTTTTCCGTTTTCATGCCGACCAAGGAAGGGGGGGGGTGCTATCATAAAAAAAAAATTTTTATTCTCTTGTTTATATAGGATGGGGGGTGCTGATGACAAAAAAAAATTTTCAACAAGCTGCAGGGACGTTGGGAAAACGCACATGCGTTTTTTTACAGCACCCAAAAACAGCGTTTTTTGGACTGGGGGAAAAAAACGCAAGTGGGGCTGAAAAACGCATGTACACTCAAATGTACCCTGCGTTAACGCACCTGGTTTTTTTTAACAGCCCGAAAAACGCAGGGATGGGCAAAAAAACGCATGTGTGTGAACATGGCCTAGGAAACAATTTTATGGGGCAATTTCTGAGAAAATGTTTTTTTATATAAATAATTTTTTTGAAGCATATGTCTTTACTGTTGCCATTTTCACTCGACGTTTGGAGTGGAGCGGGTTCTAGGAGTAATCGGCATTTTTATTCTAACAAATGATTTTCTAAGCCCAAAAAGAGCAAACATGCAAATTGGAGATTCTTGAGGCAGTTTTTGTGGCCATTTTGCGAAAAATAATCAGCCAAACGCTTGCGCAAATCTGTTCCTATGTTTAACATGGGAACGCATGTGCCTGCGTATGGCTGCGTTTGGCCACATTTGCATACGAATGCGCATAATTTATGCGTCCTCCGACCGCACTCCAAACGCAGCATGCAGCATTTTTTGTGCGGTCGCAGGTGCTTGTTTTATCCGCAAGCGCCCGCAAGCGCACAAAAAATGCATGGATCTCAATGGATCCGCAGTGTCCTCCGCATGACAGCGCAGGTGAACGCTGCAGATCTCATTGAAATCTCTCCCGGTGGCCACCGGTGATCAGCGGCGGCCACCGGGAGATCATGCAGAGCCACAGCTGATCGCCCGTGTCAGCGGGGAGAAACAACTGATCTGACAGCTGTTTAAATCTCCTGCGCTGACACTGAATAGGTGATGTCGGCGCGGGAGATTTGAAGCAGCGATCAGCTGTTTCTCATCTCCTGCACTGATATCACCTTTTCGGTGTCAGCACAGGAGATTTGAACAGCTGTCAGATCAGCTGTTTCTCCCCGCTGACACTGGCGGGAGAACAGCTGTGCCGGGTGGAGGAGATCTCTGCCGCTGATGTCCTCCTCCCGGCCGCCCCCAGAGACAGCTGATTGGCTGACCGGGCATCATACTAGTGTGAACGCATGCGGAGATTCTCCGCTGCGTTCACATAAGTATGGGCTGCGTTTGCCTACGTTTGCGTCTGCATGCCCTCCGCATGCAGACACAAACGCAAGTGTGAAGGCAGCCTAAGAGCATAGCTTTATAGTAAGAACCACAACAGTCAATGCAACCAAAGTCACCTAACCAACAGATCTTAACTGTAAGGGCCCCTTTACACACGGCTACATGTCTAGGGTGGCTACAGGTAACTTACTGGTTGCAGTGAAATCATGGAGACAAGGTTCTATCTTGTTGCTGTGTACAAATGGAATCATCTCTCCATGATTTCACTGCAACCAGTAAGTTACCTGTAGCCACCCTAGAAATGTAGCCGTGTGTAAAGGGGCCCTTAGGGCCACGTCATACGGTTCAATTTCCTGAACGATATTGTTAGCGTTCACATGCACACGCGATCGCTAACAATATCGTTCACATTGTTGGTGAGCTGTCACACAGGAAGACTCACCAACGATGTGGACCAGCGAGAACACTGGTAACCATGGTAAACATCGGGTTACTAGGCGCCGCACGGCGCTTAGTAACCCAATGTTTACCATGGATACGAGCTCCCAGCATACGCTGCGAGGCACTGGGAGCTCGTTCATCGTTGCTCTGCCGGTGTCACACGCAGCGATGCTTCGTGTCCACCGGCCGACTAACAACAGATTTGTGAACATGTTCACAAATCTGCAATCAAACGATTTTTCAAAGAAAAATCGTTTGATTACACGCAGCGATGCACAAGCGATATCGCTTAAGCTATCAAAAAAGCAGGTCGCTTAAACGATATCATTCACTAAATTGATGCGTGTGACGTGGCCCTAACACAGGCACTAATCACACAATTTTTTTCCAAAGTCGCTGTGTAGCCTTGCAGTGCAAGGCTGGATAATAAGGGACATAATGAGTGACCAGACTGCGATTTTTGTCAGTCCTCATCCTATATCGAGTGCACACACGGGATGACCAGTGACAGTACAGGTCTAGGCTCTCCCTCACTGCTTACATCCACAGTACAGGGCTAGGCTCTCCCTCGCATGCCTCCATCCACAGTACAGGTCTAGGCTCTCCCTCACAGCCTCCATCCACAGTACAGGTCTAGGCTCTCCCTCACAGCCTCCATCCATAGTACAAGGCTAGGCTCACCCTCACAGCCTCTATCCACAGTACAGGCTTAGGCTCTCCCTCACAGCCTCCATCCAAAGTACAGCGCTAGGCTCTCCCTCACAGCCTCCATTAACAGTACAGGGCTAGGCCATCCCTCACAGCCTCCATCCACAGTACAGGACTAGGCTGTCCCTCACAGCCTCCATCCACAGTACAGGTCTAAGTTCTCCCTCACAGCCTCCATCCACAGTACAGGCCTAGGCTCTCTTTAAAGCCTCCATCCACAGTACAGGCCTAGGCTCTCTTTAAAGCCTCCATCCATAGTACAGGACTAGGCTCTCCCTCACAGCCTCCATCCACAGTACAGGGTTTGGCTCTCCCTCACAGGACTAGGATATCCCCCATAGTAGAGTACTAGGCTCTCCCTCCACAATACAGGGTTAGGCCCTTCCTCACAGCACAGGGCTAAGCTCTCCCTTACAGTACAGGGTTAGGCTCTCCCTCACAGTACAGGGCTAGGCTCTCCCTCAGTACGGGGTTAGGCTCTCCCTCAGTACGGGCTAGGCTCTCCCTCAGTACGGGGCTAGGCTCTCCCTCAGTACGGGGCTAGGCTCTCCCTCAGTACGGGGCTAGGCTCTCCCTCAGAACGGGGCTAGGCTCTCCCTCAGAACGGGGCTAGGCTCTCCCTCAGAACGGGGCTAGGCTCTCCCTCAGAATGGGGCTAGGCTCTCCCTCAGAACGGGCTAGGCTCTCCCTCAGAACGGGGCTAGGCTCTCCCTCAGTACGGGGTTAGGCTCTCCCTCAGTACGGGGTTAGGCTCTCCCTCAGTACGGGGTTAGGCTCACCCTCACAGTACAGGATTAGGCTCTCCCTCACAGTACAGGATTAGGCTCTCCCTCAGTACAGGATTAGGCCCTCCCTCAGTACAGGATTAGGCTCTCTCTCAAAGCACAGGATTAGGGTCTCCCTCACAGCACAGGGTTTGGCTCTCCCTCACAGGGTTAGGCTCTCCCTCAAAGCACAGGGTTAGGCTCTGCCTCACAGTTCAGGGCTAGGCTCTGCCTCACAGTTCAGGGCTAGGCTCTGCCTCACAGTTCAGGGCTAGGCTCTGCCTCACAGTTCAGGGCTAGGCTCTGCCTCACAGCACAGGGCTAGGCTCTCCCTCACAGCACAGGGTTAGGCTCTCCCTCACAGCACAGGGTTAGGCTCTCCCTCACAGTACAGGATTAGGCTCTCCCTCACAGTACAGGGTTAGGCTCTCCCTCACAGTACAGGGTTAGGCTCTCCCTCACAGTACAGGGTTAGGCTCTCCCTCACAGTACAGGGTTAGACTCTCCCTCACAGTACAGGGTTCGGCTCTCCCTCACAGTACAGGGTTAGGCTCTCCCTCACAGTACAGGGTTAGGCTCTCCCTCACAGTACATGGTTAGGCTCTCCCTCACAGCACAGGGTTAGGCTCTCCCTCAGTACAGGATTAGGCTCTCCCTCACAGTATAGGATTAGGCTCTCCCTCACTGTACAGGGTTAGGCTCTCCCTCACAGTGCAGGGTTAGGCTCTCCCTCACAGCACAGGGTTAGACTCTCCCTCACAGTACAGGTTTCGGCTCTCACAGTACAGGGTTAGGCTCTCCCTCACAGTACATGGTTAGGCTCTCCCTCACAGTATAGGATTAGGCTCTCCCTCACAGTACAGGGTTAGACTCTCCCTCACAGTACAGGGTTAGGCTCTCCCTCACAGTACATGGTTAGGCTCTCCCTCACAGCACAGGGTTAGGCTCTCCCTCACAGTATAGGATTAGGCTCTCCCTCACAGTACAGGGTTAGGCTCTCCCTCAGTACAGGATTAGGCTGTCCCTCACTGTACAGGGTTAGGCTCACCCTCACAGTAACAGGATTAGGCTCTCCCTCACAGTACAGGGTTAGGCTCTCCCTCACAGTGCAGGGTTAGGCTCTCCCTCACAGCACAGGGTTAGACTCTCCCTCACAGTACAGGTTTCGGCTCTCACAGTACAGGGTTAGGCTCTCCCTCACAGTACAGGGTTAGGCTCTCCCTCACAGTACATGGTTAGGCTCTCCCTCACAGTATAGGATTAGGCTCTTCCTCACAGTATAGGATTAGGCTCTCCCTCACAGTACAGGGTTAGGCTCTCCCTCACAGTACAGGGTTAGGCTCTCCCTCACAGCACAGGGTTAGACTCTCCCTCACAGTACAGGTTTCGGCTCTCACAGTACAGGGTTAGACTCTCCCTCACAGTACAGGGTTAGGCTCTCCCTCACAGTACATGGTTAGGCTCTCCCTCACAGCACAGGGTTAGGCTCTCCCTCACAGTATAGGATTAGGCTCTCCCTCACAGTACAGGGTTAGGCTCTCCCTCAGTACAGGATTAGGCTGTCCCTCACTGTACAGGGTTAGGCTCACCCTCACAGTACAGGATTAGGCTCTCCCTCACAGTACAGGGTTAGGCTCTCCCTCACAGCACAGGGTTCTCTCCCTTTTTCCAGTTTTTTAGCACAGGATTAGGCTCTCCCTCACAACACAGGATTAGGGTCTCCCTCAGCACAGGGTTAGGCTCTCCCTCACAGTACAGGATTAGGCTCTCCCTCACAGTACAGGGTTAGGCTCTCCCTCAGTACAGGATTAGGCTCTCCCTCACAGCACAGGGTTCTCTCCCTTTTTCCAGTTTTTTAGCACAGGATTAGGCTCTCCCTCACAACACAGGATTAGGGTCTCCCTCAGCACAGGGTTAGGCTCTCCCTCACAGTACAGGGTTAGGCTCTCCCTCACAGGATTAGGCTCTCCCTCACAGCCTCTATCCATCCCCTGTATGTGTCACACGGCCGTGCTGTGGGCGGCTCCTCCCGCTTCCTGTGCCGTGTTATGTGCTCTGCTCGGCCCCCGTGTGGTTGTGTCTTGTTGTGTTGTTGTGTCTCATGTCGTCTCCTCCTCTGCTCGCCCCTGTAGTCGGGGGATCCCCGGGTCTTCTCCTCCCCCGGGACCCGCCACCCCGAGCCTGGAGTCCCCGGGACAAGTGCAGCTACCTGGGCCTGTCCCACGGTAACCTGCGGGTCCACTACAAAGGTCAGTATGGCACCGGCGAGAGGGGATGGCTGTTGGGAGGGGGCGATTCGCCGGCTCCGGGGCTTGTGGGGTGACGTAGTGATTATTGAGGGGTCCTGGCGGTTATTTGGGGGGTCTCTCTGCATATAATAAACACTGCGGGGAGGAGGATAGGGCCGGAGGAGGAGGCTGTGGTGGATTGGCATACAGGGGGCTGGTGTTTACAGGCTGACACATATATACAGACGTATACATAACAATGGAGGCTCCGCAGACATTATCGTGTAGGGGCCCTCCACTGCTGAGCTGCAGATCAGACACAGGAGGGGGAGGGGGTGTTTGTCAGCCTGACAGCCCATAACTCCTGCAGTGCTAACCTCCCTGTGACTCACTACAACCCCCATCATCCTGAGCCCAGCTGATGTGACTGTCACTTGTCCTGCAGATCAGATGATTGCCCATACCCCATATTGGGGGGCCCCTTCCCCCTCTAGGTGGGCTCTGTGCTGTGAGAAGTTTTCAGGCCTCATTCACACACAGGCTTTGTTGTAGAGGGGGGATTTGCAGTAAACCCCATATTCATTGTGTGATCCCACTGTTCTGGAGAGCACAGCTATGCTCTGCACATTACACAATCACATGCCTGGGTGCTGTTACTGCAGATTTGCTGTGTCACTATCCAAAACTAAAGATAATCCACAAAACCTGTTTATTTTCCCGTCACCCCCCTTGGCTTTACATCTGCTTGTCATCTGTCATTGTACATTGCGGTCACATATGTCTGATTCGCTTCTTTTTTTGACTGGGCCTTTATAATTCTGTGTAAGCAGATAGAGATGTGTTATTTGTGTGTGGATGGTGGAATATGTGCTAAAATCCCCCATCTGGACACAGCCGGATCCTCTGATCAGGCTCTGGTGGTTCCAGTGTATGATCTACTAGCTCTGACGTCACGGATTTCATCATGGATTACTGACATTGCAGCAGAGAGGTTTGGGCCTCCTGCTCCTGGGTTTGGGGTCAGGGAAGGATTTAGTAGGCCGTTCTGCTGGGAGCTTGGATACGCCATTCAGATGCGGCTTCTGAATAATGACCCCATGTAGGGTGATGAGAGGTCAAGACGGGCTTTTGGAAGTCTTGACACATGATTACATAGACATTCGAACTTCACATCTGCCCCTGGTGGATTCTGACAACTAAGTATGATAATACCTTTTGCCGCCTGAGAAAACTTCGCCATGGACATACTTACTCCACACAAATGACAGGTGTCCCTTTGTCAAACCTAAGGGCCGCTTTACACACACCAACTTCTGTGACCAACTTCTGAACAGATCTCTGGTTGCAGTGAAATTATAGACACTTTGTTCCATTTTGTGGCTGTGTACAAAATGGAGCAATGTGTCCATGATTTCACTGCAACCAGAGATCTGTTCAGAAGTTGGACACAGATTTTGGTGTGTGTAAAGCGGCCCTAAGTGTTATAAAGGAATAGTTTTCACCATAAATCCATAGTAACCCTCTGTGTACGTCTACGTTTTAATCACAATCTGGATGAGTTGGAGAGGGCACTTTGTGAACCCATCCTGAGGGTACCGTTACACGTCGCAACATTGCTTGCAGTTTCACTGGCAATTTACTGGTTGCAGTGAAATCATGGACACATTGTTACATTTGTACACGGCAATGTGTCCATGATTTCACTGCAACCAGTAAAGGCCGCTTTACACGTCACGATATCGCAACGCAACTACGATAAAAAGTCACGTGGTAGGGCCTTGCAGTTGTTATCGTTGGTGAGTTGTGTCGTGTAAATGGGCAACGCAACTCAAAAACGATACAACTTCAATATCGCTTGTGAATTGTGCATGCTCTTCAACCATCAATATTGGCTTGACGATCTGGCAGGATCGTGCTGTGTGACAGCGCAACTACGATTTGGAGTGCAACTTCCCCTATTCACTCCAATGTTAATTGGTCGTTCCCTGAGTTGCTCAGACGCAGTGTGCAAGAGGGGCGTACGACATCGTAGTTGTGTTGCCTGGCGATATCTCCCTGTGTAACATCTCTATGCAATCTTGGACAAATGCCAAAAACGTGCGCGCTCCCGTGAAATTGTATGCAATATCGTAACAATATTGCGACGTGTAAAGCCACCTTAAGCTGCAACTGAAATTGCATGCAATGTTGCAATGTGTAACGGTACTCTAAATGTACCGTCACACAGGGAGATATTGGCGGTCGAATTGTGCCGGCAACTGTTGGGGCGTGGCCAGGGTTGCGGCGACATCGCCGTGAGATTGCCTCTGTGACAGGGCGATAATCAGGGGATAAAATGCAGCTGAGTCACATCGCCAGGTTTCCCAACAATGTTAGGGAATCTGGCGATGTTGCTCAGGCGATCATGCCTGATCGCCCTGTGTAACGCGGCAACCTGCAATGTTGCGGGCGATTCCGCCTATCTACAACATTGCGAGTTATCGCTCGCTGGATTGCTGGGCTAGCCAGCGACATCGCCGGTAAGTTGCTCAGTCTGACATCTCCCCGGCGATGTTGTCAGGGATGCGCGCTCCCGCGATCGCGGGCAACATCGCCGGCGATATGTCCCTGTGTGACGGTACCTTTAGAGTGGGTTTACACACACCAATTTCTGTGTCCAATATCTGAACAGATCTCTGGTTGCAGTGAAATCATGGACACATTGCTCCATTTTGTACACAGCCACAAAATGGAACTATGTGTCCATGATTTCACTGCAACCAGAGATCTGTTCAGATATTGGACACAGAAATTGGTGTGTGTAAACCCACCATGAGATGTTACCCCCCCCCCCATATGATTGACCAATCTGAAAAATAAGTTATTGAGTTGGGGATCTTAACTTTTGATAAGTTTGACTGTCCTTTTTAGGGTGCTTTCACATCTGTGTTTTTGGGGGTTACGTCGGTATCAGGCAAAATCCTGATGCCTCCTGATCAGGCCTGTGTCCCTATATTTAACATGGGGACTCATAGACATCAGGTGGCATCAGGATTTTACTTGACGCAGATGAGTGCGGTATTTCAGCCACACCCCCAACCTAAGAATGTTAGGGCCCTGTCACACCTGGCGACGGGGCTGGGGATGTCGGCGGCGACTGGCGGGTGCGCGCACATTTTCGGCGCCAGCGTCGCCGTCCCTTGTTTACACGGGGCGACACCTCCAGCTCCGCGCTGGTGAGCTGTCAGGCGGCATCGCCGCCAGGGTGTCTGGAAACCCCAGCGGCGATGCAGGACAATGGGAGCCTATGGCTCCCATCGCCTGACAGGTCGACGGCGCCCGATTACATGGGGCGATGTGCACTCATTGCCCCATGATGGTCGCCTGGTTTCAGAGCACTGCTCTGAAACCAGACAACCGCCCGGCACCACCGACATCGCCCCTTTACATGAGGCGATGTAGGGGCGATGTCACCGCCGATAGGCCACGCCCCTACGTCGCCTCTGGTATCGGCGGCGATGTGGCCCCGTGTGACAGGGGCTTTACAGTTTGGGGCCGCTTGAAAAATCCTTTTGTGTCCTGATGCGGCGCAATGCGTCAAAATGACGCATTACTGCCCATGAGGCCACATCCAGCCGCAGGTGAATGTGGCCAGGACGCATCAAGATTTCACTCTGAGCATGCCCAGAACAGCGGCGGGGTGTGCTCTTTTCCTCGTTCCCTCCCCTTTCTCTTTCCCCTCTCTCTCTCTCTCTCTCCCCCTATGGGCCAACCAAACCCAGCAGCCAAAAAGACGCTCTGGTGGCAGCAATCAGTGATGTCTGCACTCAGGCGCCTGATGCAGCTGAGGCGCATATGTGAAACCAGCCTTAGGCTGCTTTCACATCAGCGTTGTGCGCTGATCACGGCAGTTACGGTGAAAAAAACGCAACTGCCGCGATTACCGCACAACGGCCGCACTTGCGGTTCACTTGCGGCAAGCCCCATACAATGTCTATGGGGCTTGCGGCAGGTGCGGCATCGGCGCTTGCGGCAGGTGCGGCATCGGCACTTGCAGCAGGTGCGGCCGCGAAAAAAACGCAGCATACTGCGTTCTTTTCCAGGCCGCACCTTAGGCAAGTGCCGAAACCGCACTTGCCGCACACTTACCGCAAGCCCCATAGACATTGTATGGGGCTTGCCGCAAGTGTGCCGCGATCGCGGCCGTTATGCGGTAATCACGGCAGTTGGGGTTTTTTCACCGCAACTGCCGCGATCAGCGTAAAACGCTGATGTGAAAGCAGCCTAATAGGTTTAGAGGACTGAAGACAGAAAAAAAAGGGTTATTCTTACCTATGATATATCCTATGGTTGTGCCATATATGTTTAATAGATGTTTGAGGAGTTACGCCTCTGTGCTTATTCTGAAATATAGCAAAGGCCCATAAAGGGATTGATCAAACCTTTTTGGCACATTTGGTGGAGTTGGGCTAAATGTCCGAGATGGGAATATCTCTTTAAACCAGTCATCTCACTGATAATCTAATGATTATATGGAGTAACCAGATTGTACGGTGTCATCTGCTGTCAAGTGATGGGGCTCAAAAAAAAAATGTTTATTCCACTAGCAACTAAATTGGTTAAAGGTGCCAGGCATCTACTTGTGCCTCTCCTCACACTATGAACTGGAAGGCCTGGCTGACATCTCCCAGGGTTGTACAGTTTGGTCATGTTCATACCTAGCGTAAATGTTGCAGCTTCTTTTTTATTATTTACATAATAATTTTGTTTATATAGCGCCAACATATTCCACAGCACTTGACAATTCCGAGGGGCCATATAAAGACAATTTGAGATAAAACAAACAAAAATTTCATAAGCCATGAGGAGTGTGGTGTGCCTGCTTGGAAGTTTACAATCTGCAGGTGTCTGCACCATAATACGCAATAAAAATCCACTATGAATATTGAGTTTTTGCTGCGTTTTAGATCTGAAGCAACATTTTTTTCATATATCTAAAAGGTTTCTCATAGAAATATGAAAAGAAAAAGCGTACCAACGACACGCAAATCAACACAGTGGGTCATGGGTTTGCATGAAATCAAACCACTTTGCTTTGATAAATTCCAAACAAAGTTCAAGACACTGAAGATTCTCCTCCACTAAAAAGACTTTATTGATCTCAACATACACACATACACAATTGTGCCATGTTTTGGCCACATAGGGCCTTCATCAGGCCATACACCCTTATAATGGCTTGATATATGCTCTACATCAGAGGTCCCCAACTCCAGGCCTCAAGGCCCGCCAACAGTGCAGGTTTTCAGGATTTCCTTAGTATTGCACAGGTGGTAATGTGATCATCTGCACAGGTAATGATTCCAAGCCCTGTGCAATACTAAGGACATGGGCGTACCCAGCGTGGGGCTGGGGGGGGCAGGTGCCCCCCCCAAGAGGCTGCCCCGGGTGAGCGTGGCACTGCGTACCCCACATGGCACCTACAGTACTGTGACCAGGGCTTTTTTTGCTCCGGAGCGGCCGCCGCCCCCGCCCCCCCTCCTCTTTGGGAGTGAAAGGAGCAGCACTGTCTCCCGGCCGAGTGCTGAGTGAGGGGTCAGACTCCAGAGGAGCGGGCGGGAGCCGGCGGCACAGCACTGTGATGTGAACGGACGGCAGAGGAGATGCAGAGAGGACGGCAGAAGAGAGCAGGTGGTGAGTGGCCCCAAGGAAAGAAGGTGCAGTGTGCTGTGCAGCCAGGTTTTGTGTGCAGAGTGACAGTGTGTGTGTGTGTGTGTGTGTGTGCAATGTGTGTGCAATGTGTGTGTGCAATGTTTGTGTGTGTGTGCAATGTGTGTGTGTAATGTGTGTGTGTGTGTGTGTGAAATGTGTGTGTGTGTGCAATGTGTGTGTGCAATGTGTGTGTGTGTGTGTGTACAATGTTTGTGTGTGTGTGCAATGTGTGTGTGTGTGTGTGCAATGTGTGTGTGCAATGTTTTGTGTGTGTGTGCAGTGTGTGTGTGTGTGTGCAATGTGTGTGTGTGTGCAATGTGTGTGTGTGTGCAATGTGTGTGTGTGTGCAATGTGTGTGTGTGTGCAATGTGTGTGTGCAATGTGTGTGTGCAATGTGTGTGTGCAATGTGTGTGTGTGTGCAATGTGTGTGTGTGTGTGCAATGTTTGTGTGTGTGTGCAATGTTTGTGTGTGTGTGCAATGTGTGTGTGTGTGTGCAATGTGTGTGTGTGTGCAATGTGTGTGTGTGCAATGTGTGTGTGCAATGTTTGTGTGTGTGTGCAATGTGTGTGTGCAATGTGTGTGTGCAATGTGTGTGTGTGCAATGTGTGTGTGTGTGTGTGCAATGTTTGTGTGTGTGTGCAATGTGTGTGTGTGTGTGCAATGTGTGTGTGTGTGTGCAATGTTTGTGTGTGTGTGTGCAATGTGTGTGTGTGCAATGTGTGTGTGTGTGTGTGTGTGTGCAATGTGTGTGTGTGTGCAATGTGTGTGTGCAATGTGTGTGGGGTGTGCAATGTGTGTGTGTGCAATGCTACATGCTGCAGTGCCGGCCCCGGGAGCAGAAGAGCCTGTGCAGCTGCCCTGTGGACTGTGGGGGGCTGGAGGCAGAGACAGAGCAGCCGGAGGATCACAGTGAGTGAAAATAAATGTAAAGTAAATAAAGATAAAGTTGGCTGCACTGTGCTTGTGATGGGGGCCTCCAGCCTCCGTCCTCCTGCGCTCACCCCTCCAGCCTCCGTCCTCCTGCCCTCACCCCTCCAGCCTCCGTCCTCCTGCCCTCACCCCTCCAGCCTCCGTCCTCCTGCCCTCACCCCTCCAGCCTCCGTCCTCCTGCCCTCACCCCTCCAGCCTCCGTCCTCCTGCGCTCACCCCTCCAGCCTCTGTCCTCCTGCGCTCACCCCTCCAGCCTCTGTCCTACTGCGCTCACCCCTCCAGCCTCTGTCCTACTGCGCTCACCCCTCCAGCCTCTGTCCTACTGCGCTCACCCCTCCAGCCTCTGTCCTACTGCGCTCACCCCTCCAGCCTCTGTCCTACTGCGCTCACCCCTCCAGCCTCCGTCCTCCTGCCCTCACCCCTCCAGCCTCCGTCCTCCTGCCCTCACCCCTCCAGCCTCCGTCCTCCTGCCCTCACCCCTCCAGCCTCCGTCCTCCTGCCCTCACCCCTCCAGCCTCTGTCCTCCTGCGCTCACCCCTCCAGCCTCTGTCCTCCTGCGCTCACCCCTCCAGCCTCTGTCCTCCTGCGCTCACCCCTCCAGCCTCTGTCCTCCTGCGCTCACCCCTCCAGCCTCTGTCCTCCTGCGCTCACCCCTCCAGCCTTTGTCCTCCTGCGCTCACACCTCCAGCCTCTGTCCTCCTGCGCTCACCCCTCCAGCCTCTGTCTTCCTGCGCTCACCCCTCCAGCCTCTGTCCTCCTGCGCTCACCCCTCCAGCCTCTGTCCTCCTGCGCTCACCCCTCCAGCCTCTGTCCTCCTGCGCTCACCCCTCCAGCCTCTGTCCTCCTGCGCTCACCCCTCCAGCCTCTGTCCTCCTGCGCTCACCCCTCCAGCCTCTGTCCTCCTGCGCTCACCCCTCCAGCCTCTGTCCTCCTGCCCTCATCCCACCAGCCTCTGTCCTCCTGCCCTCACCCCACCAGCCTTCGTCATCCTGCGCTCACCCCTTCAGCCTCCGTCCTCCTGCGCTCACCCCCCAGCCTTCATCCTGGTCTAACCGCCTGCCCACCATATACTGTGCTGCTAACCACTGAGCCATCATACTATGCTAACCACAGAGACATCGCGCAGTGCTAACCACTGAGCCACCGTACAATGCTAACCACTGAGCCACCATATACAGAGCTAACCACTGAGCCACCATATACAGTGCTAACCACTGAGCCACCATACAGTGCTAACCACTGAGCCACCATTTACAGTGCTAATCACTGAGCCACCATATACAGTGCTAACCACTGAGCCACCATATACAGTGCTAACCACTGAGCCACCGTATACAGTGCTAACCACTGAGCCACCGTATACAGTGCTAACCACTGAGCCACCATATACAGTGCTAACCACTGAGCCACCATATACAGTGCTAACCACTGAGCCACCGTATACAGTGCTAAATACTGAGCCACCATATACTGTGCTAACCACTGAGCCACTGTATACAGTGCTAACCACTGAGCCACCGTATACAGTACTAATCACTGAGCCACCATTTACAGTGCTAACCACTGAGCCACCGTACTGCGAGTGTATGCCCCTGCGAGTGTATGCCCCTGTGTGTGTATGCCTCCCCCCTGAAAATAAGACTGGGTGCAACGTTCGGAGCAAATATATTAATATATTAAATATATTAATCTCACCCGGCCCCTGACAGCAGCCCGCCCATGTCATATACAGCCCCCGGCCCCCATAGGGCTCCCCAGTGGCGCAATAAGTCTGATGGGCACAGGTGCGCAATGTAGGCCCCCCACCTTCCGCGTGCACGTTGGTCAGATGTATGGGCCCCGTGTAACATTCTAAATCCTATACTCACAAATTGACCCCTCTCCCCCTTCATTATGTATTAATGTCCCTTATCTTGCTGTATATGGTCCTCCTCCTGGAATATGGCCTTTATCGTGGTATATATGTCCCCCATCATGGTTTATATGGTCCTCCTCCTCAGCCACCATAGTCCTCCAATTATTATAATGCATCCCCACATTCCTCCATACATTACAATGTATTCCCATAGTCCTCTAAGTATTATAATGCACCCCATAGTCCCTCATTCATAAGGTACCCCCATAGTCATCCAATTATCATAATGCAACCCCACTATCCTCTATATAGTATAATGTAGCCTCATATGCCTCCATACATTATAATGCACCTCCATACAGTATAATGCACTCCTATAGTTCTCCATATAGTATAATTCACCCCCATAATTCTCCATATAGTATAATTCACCCATAGTCTTCTATACAGTATAATGCACCATCAATAGTCCTCCATGTAGTATAATGCACCCCCATAGTTCTCCATATAGCCCTCCATACAGTCTAATGCACCCTCACAGTCCTGTGTTTAGCATAGTACAGCCTTCCATATAGCACAGTACAGCCTCATAATTCTCCATACAGTATAATGCAGCCACGGTGAGCCACCCCCTTCCCCCCCCCCCATACTCCTCTGGCCAGCGTGTACTCCTTAAAAAAAAATCCTGTACTTACATCTCCTGGTTCCACCACAGCTTCCCAAAATTGAAGATACAGGAGGAGGTCGTGACGCTGAGCGTTGCACAGTGGAACGCATAAAAGCAGGAAGTGACACCTAGTCCACACGAGAAGGTAGTGCTTCCTGCTTTTTATGCGTTCCACTGTGCAATGCATGGCATCACCCCTGTGGTAAGAGGAAGCGCAGGGGGCGGCGCAGGAGGCTCAGTGAAACACATGGGACCCTTAGCGGCCCGTGTGCTGCTGCGCAGTGATGGTACAAGAAGCGGGCACAATCGGAACGACCATGGCTTGCCCCCCCTAGTTTTGATCCTGGGTACACCCATGACTAAGGAGATCCTGAAAACATGCACTGTTGGTGGGCCTTGAGGCCTGGAGTTGGGGACCTCTGCTCTACATGGCCGACTCATTGCACAATTTTTTTACAATTTTTAGTGTGTATGCTGAGATCAATAACATTTTTAGTGGAGGAGAATCTTCAGTGTTTTGGAATTTGTTTGAAATCTATTGCAGCTCTACAACTGTATGGAGGGTTGCACCAAGGAAGCACAAACTCTGGAGTAGTGCATGGAAAACCACTTTACTTGGATAGTTTTCTTTGTTTTCAGCGAGATACCAATTGTGGAAAAAATTCAGTATTGACATTATTTGGAAAATAGCCTTAAAGTTTTGCCCATATTTTTAAAGATCAAAATATATGTGTATGCTATTGTGCAAATTTTATACAGATACCGAAGAACTGACTGCGTTTACACACCTAAAAGTGGGGTCAAAGAACCCCCACAACACAAATTTCCATATAGTGCAAATAGATTACAACTTTGTTTCTACCTCTCAATCAGCCCTCCTTCTGAGGTTTCCACTGCATATAAGCAATGTGTGCCTACCAAAGAGTATTTAGGATATTAGTGGCATCCCCACTTCGGTGGGTTTTTAGTGGCTCCGAGTGTGAACCATAGTGAGGGAGAGCATTTGCACATATTACAATTATTGCCCATATTTTTGACTTCTGGACATCACTCTCCGCGGTCAGATTAAGAATGTCGGTGAATGTAAAACCATCCTTGTGCCATGTTCACACATCCATGTGTCAAATCTTGGACCGTGAGTCACAGCTCGGCTGCGAGTCTCCTGACCCAAATTGACACATATGAGGCTGTCCTGTTTGGATTAGGAGACCCACGGATAGTCCATGCTTGGACCGTGACACATGGATGTGTGAGTGTCGCCTTAAAGGGAACCTGTCAGGTCACGCTACCCCTCTAACCTATCGCTACCAGTCCATGCACCTTCCTATCTAATCCCTAACCATCTCTTTCTGTGCTAAAGGGGCCCTATAATGAGGGAAAAAAATATCTACTATACTTACAGTCTCCAGTTGGAGACTGGAAAGGTGTGCTCTGGGCTCCATTCTCCCGTCCTCGCTTTGTGTCTGCACACCCCGCTGGGCTTCCTCATTCCCCTTGGGCTGCAGCACCTCCTATTCTAAGTGCTCGCCTCTTGTGATCATGTGATGCTCGGGCCGGAACATCATATCCGGCCCAGTGCATTGTGGAGCTGATCACGTGGTACGGGCCGGGCTCCGGCGCATGCGCAGTGCAATACCACGTGATCAGGTCCACAATGCACCAGGCCGGATATAACGTTCCGGCCCGGGCATCACATGATCACAAGAGGCGAGCACTTAGAATAGGAGGTGCCACAGCCCAAGGGGAATGATGACGCCCAGCGGGGCGTGCAGACACAAAGCGAGGAGGGGAGAAGGAAGTTCGGATCACGCCTTCTAGTCTCCCAACTGGAGACTGTTTGTAAGTATAGAGGTTATTTTTCTCCCTCATTATAGGGCCCCTTTAGCTCAGACAGGGATGGTTACGGATTAGATAGGAAGGTGCAGGGACAGGTAGTGATAGGTTAGAGGGGTAGCGCAATCTGACAGATTCCCATGAAAGAATAGAAGTGTTAAAAAAGCTCACACACATTCACCTGCATCAGATTTTGGTCTGAAATATTTCTGCTCTTTGGAATGAGGTTTGCAGAAATCCATGTATGTCAGGCGTTGTTCACACACGTCTTTATATTTTGTATTTTCAAAACTACAACACAGGCAATTGGGTTCTCTGAGAGGAAAGACAGAGAGCCCCATTCACTATTGTATCTGCCCTTGTTTTTGTTGAGTTTTTGCTCCTTATTGTTCACTCTATTGTATGTGTTCACCTGTTTTGCTTTCTGTTGGTCACTCTATGTGGAGTTTCGGGTTTCCAGATGTTTTCACCTGATTCATTATTTTGTGACTCTTTGTCCTCCAGTTCCACTCCCGCCCTCCAAAGTGATTTTATATAAGCCTGAAATTTTGGTGCAAAATCTGTGACATCTTAATGGAACATGTGACTTTTTGTGGTACAAAAAGTGGTTAAAGACAAATATAAAGTGCACTATTTTAAAGAATTTAGCCTGGAAAGAATCAGCCAATATCACAAGATGAAAAAGCTTAAAAATTGCAAATGATGAATAGTGTCCATAAAGCATGGTGTGTCAATGTGATGAGGTCAGAAACACAAAGATCCTTCAATGTTGACTATCAAGTATCTGGATGTTGTTTTGGCAACAAATCAAGGAGGTAAATGTGGTCCAGACTGAATGAAAACTTAGGGTATGTTCACACAGGGCCGATATGTATAGATCTGGGCAAACAAAAAGCAGTGTCTAAGGCTGGGGCCACGCTGTGACTTTGGATTTGGCCAAAGTTGTGTGTATCGCAGCACAATACAGTGAATGGGGTCACATTGTGACCCAGGGGGTACTATGACCAGCAAATCATCCAACTGCTTTCAATTCCTTTCAACTTTCGTGTCAGGGTTTAAACACCCTGGGGGTCACAATGTGACCTCCGTTCACTTGTGCTGAGATGTAGCAGCAACGCCTTATCAAACCTAGGCCACACATCACCATAAATCACCTTGCCCAAGAATACTAGCTGTATGCCTCTTTCTCAAAGTTTTGTTTTGACCTTTTATATTTTTCCCAGTTTTTATTGTTTTCAGGGTAGATCTCGTCTGCAGGACAATGTAACGTATATAGCAAAAGCTAAACATGCAGAAGTGCAAGCATTATATATGGATGTGTCTATGGAATCTGCTTCCATTTTTCCCTAATAATCCCTAATTATTAGAAGGGTCCCTTGTCAGATTGTCTAACAGCTGACATGTGACTACCATACTACTGGCTGCCATCCATGAACTGCAATGCCACACATACATGTGACCATTGAGGCTACTGATTGGCTGCAGTGGCCATATGTCAGCTGCGTGTAAAGAAGACCATGAGCCCTGCTGGCCCTCTCAGCTGGGTTGCTGAGGGTAGAAGGTGGCCACCACTTCTAGACTTTGTTTTAATCATGTTCCCACATAATCCCTTTAGCAAATAATTTTCCAGTAAAGTATGTGAAAATGGGTAGCAGCTCTAAATATCGGGCCAAGGAATTACAAGCACGTCGCCTCTTAGTTGGCAGTGACATCCATATTCATAACTGGAGTTTAATATATGTGAAGTAGAATCACTCTATATGTAGATTTCAGATGCTCGGCCCTGAGTCCACATCTCGGCCTTCTTACTAATGTCACATCATAACGAGGTCATTGGAGCGACAGATCTAAGGCGAGTAGGCGATATTTATATGTTAATCTGCCATCGTCAGCCTCGCAATACTTGTTTAATGGCATTAGTGTTTAGGTTATTAGAGCAAGCCAAGCTTGTCAGTAAGAACGGGACGTTCTACCTGAGCCGTACCCAGAATAGTCCATGTACCATGAAGGATAAGGCTCCCTAGTGCTGCTTTTCGGTGATAATGTCATGCCTGCGGGTAAGATCACCGAGCAACCTTTATTACAGTATTTAACTAATATCTTGAGGATTCGAACGTGACAAAGGGGGGAATGCAAAATGTCTTATTCCTATAGATGTTCAGTCTGTAAAACGGGCATTTTTCATCCCATGTAATTATTCATTGTGGTGATTGTAAAATCATTATCGGAATGAAGCTAGCCACTCTTCTGCCTGAGGCAAACTTCAAAACAGCGCCCTTCCCCCCCAAACACAAGTACGACAGCGCCATCACACGCACATTCAAGAACCACAAAGAATTCAGAATAAGGATCATTAATGGCAATGGCAGACTTGGCACAAGAATACAGACACACAATGATGGCTGCAGCGTGATGGTCCTGTAGGCAGACGTAGACCTGCATCCTCCTTATTGCACAGGAAGCAGCACTGGTTGCGAACCTGTTATCTTTGGCACATGCCTACAAAACTCTGGGCAGCTCCAATGTGGCCGTTGTCTGGCACTAACTAGTCAGACATATCCACCATGCAGCATCGTCCACACACCACATGCAATGACCTGCAGTCTGAGCATCAACAAGCTGCCACTGCATTAAGCTGGTAAAGTGATGCGTCTTCCCCAACAGACCGCGACTCCTTCTCCTAAAATGTTTAGCTAATCACAAGCGCCACATATGGGGCTGTCTGGAGCTAATAGCAGGGGCCATCCAATTGGTTTGAGTAAGGGATATGGGAGCAAAAAGGGGGATGAGCACCATCGACCAACTGCTGCATAGGAGGAACATGGCTGGATGCCTTTATGTACTGGGGGGCACTGGACTTGGTGTGTAAGTTATAGCCAATCGGTCCTGCAGCAGAGGTGTATGTGAAAGGGACAATGCTTCCTGCACCAGGGGCATACATAGAAATCATCGGACTCCAAAGCAGAAAAGCTAATTATTCCCCCCCCAAAAAAAAATACATGGCTGGGTCACATAAGAACATATCTAACAACTTTGCACCAAAGTAATTTTCTTCCTATTGAGCCTCCAGATTCCCCTTTTAATTGCCCTCAAATAATTTGATGCCAACAAAAGTGCCCCCCCAAACACTGTATGATCCTCCACAGTACCTTCCACACACAGTATGTTGACCCTACTGTACCCCCTTCAACTACCCCGGCAGAGTATTATCCCCAACTGTGACCCCCACAATGCCATCCATGTAGTGTAATGGACCTACATACTGTATGATGGCCCCCAACTCAGCCCTCAAATAGCCCTCCATAAAGTCTAAAGGCTCTCCCTCATAGACCTGCCATATCATACAATGCACCATTCCATAAGACTCCATATCATACAATGCACCCCTCCATAGGGCTCCCATATTCTATAATGCACCCCTCCATAGGTCTCCCATATCCTATAATGCACCCCTCCATATGTCTCCCATATCCTATAATGCACCCCTCCATATGTCTCCCATATCCTATAATGCACCCCTCCGTAGGGCTCCCATATCCTATAATGCACCCCTCCATATGTCTCCCATATCCTGTAATGCACCCCTCCATATGTCTCCCATATCCTATAATGCACCCCTCCGTAGGGCTCCCATATCCTATAATGCACCCCGCCGTAGGGCTCCCATATCCTATAATGCACCCTTCCGTAGGGCTCCCATATCCTATAATGCACCCCTCCGTAGGGCTCCCATATCCTATAATGCACCCCTCCGTAGGGCTCCCATATCCTATAATGCACCCCTCCGTAGGGCTCCCATATCCTATAATGCACCCCTCCGTAGGGCTCCCATATCCTATAATGCACCCCTCCGTAGGGCTCCCATATCCTATAATGCACCCCGCCGTAGGGCTCCCATATCCTATAATGTACCCCTCCGTAGGGCTCCCATATCCTATAATGCACCCCTCCGTAGGGCTCCCATATCCTATAATGCACCCTCCATGTTATCTCCCATCAGCTCACTGACTTAAAAAAAGAAAAAAATAAATAAATAAATACTCACGTCTCTCCTTGCAGCTCCATTTTCCCCTGCATCTACAGGACTCGGCACAGCGAGAAACTCAGTGATGACGTTATCACTCCCCACCATGCGGATCTGCAGAGCGACAGACAGCGGCGGTCGGGATTAATATTATAGGAGCAGGACCGGTGTTCGTGGGGAGGCTCCACTAGGAGCGGGTGCTTTCATCTGATGCTGCCCTCTGCTTATCTCCACTTGAGGCAACCTACTCAGGTGGCCTCATGATAGTGTGCCACTGATCATTATTGCACCTTTTTTCCACACTTTGTTATCAGTATGAAGTTTTAGTTTTTTATTTTATAATACTACTTGTTATGTTATGTACCTGTTATTCCATGGTCACGGCATCGACATAGCGACATATGTAAACCCAGGGAGCTTTTCAGGTGGAATTTCCTTTCTAGAAAAGCCGATATCTTTTGATCTTAAACAATTTTCTTGCTGACTTTTTGGAAGGCAGCAGTCCAGATACAGGAAAGTCACCAAGCAGGGTCAGACCGGAGTTTATAGGACAAAATCAGTATTTGGTAGCATAGTAAGGAAGCTGGGTGAAAACTGAAATGGCAGCAAAGTACAAAATTGTTAAGCAGGAGAAGCATTCAAAAGGGAGGCCGAGGTAAAACCGGAAAACACTAAATGCAAGACTGGAGACCGTCAAGGAAACCCAAAACTATTTCTGGCAGCTTACAGCAGAAAGTGGAAGGTATATATAGGGTGTGGTGCTTTCCGTTAGGCAGAAGCCTATACGTTAATGACTTCAGCTGGACAGCACAAACATTCATCCCGTCAGACTATGAAGCACCACAGGTCCCAGCTACCCTAACCCTAGTGGATGAGTGGAGCCTGCACTCTCTAGAATTTCTTGCACAGACTTCTTGATCACCAGCACCACCTCCAGTGTGAACACAGCGGTGTCTGGCGACAGAAGCAGACGCAGCAGAACAGGTTGTGGTGGTGACGTGACACTTAAACAATGCTGGTGAAAAACAGGTATCAGGACGGAGTGCAGAGCTAAAGTTACATGTCCTGTACCTAAAATGGCTAACCAACCGGACAGCCGCCTTAATCTTCATGCACATGCTGATCTGGGTATGAACTCCAAATCACTGACTTTTATGGACTTAATTGGCAAAGATCCTGGGCTTCACCATCACCAGGGGTTCAGTACTGTACTCTTCTACAAGAAGAGAGTCATTTGGGACTTCTAGTATAATACCAATCTGAGTGCTGCCTATCATATTGCTGTATGTCTCCTTGGAAATGATTGCTGGATCAGAAGATTGGACCAAGAATAGAAATGTTTTATTGGGGCTTTAGACCTGTCTTTTTGCCATATTAACAAAGAGAAACTCCGTTGGGCAAAACCATGTAAAACCAGGCACCTCCATAGTATATTATCTCTTCTCCTCAGTGACGTGCTTTCATGAAAGGCGTTATTAGCAACTAGGTATCTTTTACATGTCCACAAAGTCTTTTGCATTCATAGCATTGTGTTACATACCTTTCTAGCCTTTGCTCATCTCGCAGGCATGTGTGTTGCTTTATGTGATGATGTCATTAGCCTTGTAGGGTCCGGTTCCATTTACTGCCTTTATACCTGGTATATATTGACTGCTCCTATTTCTGTTTTCTTAATTTTAGGCCTATTGCCTTGTCTTTGTATTTTCACTATTCCGTGTTTTTTACCTTCTGCCCTCAATTCCGCCATTGTTTGTTCCTTCTGCATTGTCGTTTCTGACCCACAGCTCCATCTGACTATACTCCAGTCTGACAATACATCACAATGCCATGCAGTGACTGCTCCGAGAACCATGAACTGTGAATCCAACCACTTAAGTTCAAACTCCTATATGGGGGCCCCTGATGTTTATGTCCTTCTCCACCACAGCATGTTGGTGTACTTTAGCAACATTCTTGTCTTTTTCAAAGTCCTTACTCTATGGAAAACTAAAGAAATTCTGCTTTGAGAGGCTTCTAATTCCTTTTCTTGGGCACATCATCTTCAATCAAGTGTTGAAGAAGAAACCACTGTTGTTTACTATTCTAAAACCTGCATCCATCACAACAACATTTCTTCACAGCAGAAGAGTTTGGGTGATGATCTGGCCACCTGCAGTCCAGACCTTTTCCCCAATAGAAAACATTTGGAACAATATGAAACGAAAAATCTGTCAAATACGACCCAGGGCTGTTGAGCAGCTAGAATCGTTCATCAGACAAGAATGGGACGACATTCCTCACCCAAAACTCCAGCAATTGGTCTCTTCACTTAGGGCGGCTTCAGACTGCGGCAGCGTCCGGTCCGGGGCTGTCAGAAGTGACAGCCTGGACCGGAGTTTTCCTCCATAGAATCCTGTCGGGCTGCACGGAGCTGGATCCCGGCGGGTGGTAATTAGCTGCTATCCGGCTGCTGTGTCGCCGGATGAATCGTGCACAAGTGGGGATTTTCTGCCGATTCCAAAAACGTTGCATGCACCGGTTTTGGAATCGGCAGAAAATCCCCACTTGTGCACGATTCATCCGGCGACACAGCAGCCGGATAGCAGCTAATTACCACCCGCCGGGATCCAGCTCCGTGCAGCCCGACAGGATTCTATGGAGGAAAACTCCGGTCCAGGCTGTCACTTCTGACAGCCCCGGACCGGACGCTGCCGCAGTCTGAAGGCAGCCTTAGACTTTTACAAACTGTTAAGAGGGGATGCTACTCAATGGGCAATCTGGACACTGTCCCAACTTTTTTGACATGTATTGCTGACCTCAGTTTCTAAATGAATTCATTTATTCAAGTGAAATGGAATCATGTTGAATGTTTAACCTCTGCTACATATTTTATGTTCTGTTCTCTGAATAATTGCATTCTAGTCTTCATATTTTATACAGCATCCCAACTTTTCATAATTACCGTATGGTTGTATATTCTTCTGCCATATTCTTGTATGTAATTAATAGATTGATGTCATTAGTGTTTGCTGCCCTATGGCTCCTGTGTTGATGGTAACAGATTACAATAATTATGTCATCCATTTTTGGACAAGTTTAACTTGTTTACCTGGACAACCACCTCTCATTCCCCATGTTGGCCCCCGTAGAAATAAAAAAAACCTGTACTCGCCTGTGGTGCTGGTGCAGTCCCAGCGATGTCTGATGTTGCGTTCCACTAAAGCACAGACCTTTTGAGATGTTGTAAATAAATATATATCACTTCTGACCTTATTGCTGTGCCATGATATTCTTACTGAATATTGTTTACTACAAGTTTCACCTACCCTCATCACCGTTGAGTGCTTATCAAAATAACTTGTTAACGTGAGATAAATGCGTATAGGGTCTTATCCTTTTTACAAAGGGTTATAGCGGTGTATATTAGAAACTGCTCACCTGGCTCGGTTGTGTCACCCACAACCGGTATAATCGCCTATAAGATGGCTAGTAGGATGGCTGCTGCAGGGCCGCACCTTCACGATAATCATGGAAACAGGAATGCTGTAATGGGCCAAAATGCCGGAAAGCCCGCGCTGCCACCAGGAATCACCAGGAAACGAAGAGTTAACTGGGCAGATTTTCCCTGAGGAAGGAGCTCGGATGGAGGCTCAGAAACACGTAAAATAAAGAAAAATCTGCCCTGTTAACTCTTCGTTTCCTGGTGATTCCTGGTGGCAGCGCGGGCTTTCCGGCATTTTGTCCCATTACAGCATCAAAGTAACTGACATAACAGTCATGCTGCCCAAGCCGCACAACTAATATCTTCCGATTTCCATCTCCTCATCTTCGGATGCTTAATTAATTAACAGGAGGTGATCGCTGTGACTGCCGCTGAGGACTCCTATGTGCGGAGGTGGGGAGAAGGAAATGTGGACCCGGGAATGCAGCTTCTAATATAGCTGGTACCATGCTGGCAGCAGAGGTGAGTATAGGCTTTCTTATTTTCTTTGGGGTAAATATGCAGAAAAAGAAGGAGTTGTCAAGTAGTGAACAACCCCTTAAATTTTTGCACAATATTGGCTACAGTGCCCCAACTGCATGGCCCAGTACTTTTTATAGGTTGGAATGTGTAATCTATGGACAGGAATCAAATGTCAAGGCAATATTTCTTTTCTAATTTGACCATTCTCTGTCAAGGTTATACTGAGCTTGGGGTCTTTTTATTAATGCTTTTGCACATAGGTAGGATAGATAATCTGCCTGAATGTGTAGTGCCATTCATCTCCATTAGGTTAACTAGTATTGGAAAGGAAAAATAAAGGTCAGACCCTTATTTTGCATCATGAACAATACTGAATGTATGGGATTCCATAAAGTCATCTACATGGGAGTATACTGTACATTCAGAAAATTAAAGCTCACAAAACCAAGTTTAGGGACCTCCAGACTGCTCTACAGCTTCAGCTTTCTTCACCGTGCTGCAGGTAATTTTTTGATCGTTGGTTTCCCGCTGGTCAGCACGCATCGCTGCGAGTCACCGCGGGAAACCAGCAATAAGTGACCTCACTGGCTGGTAACCAGTGCGCGCTGCCTAGATACCCGCTGTTTATCATAGTTACCAGCGTTCTCCCTGCTTACAGGCAGTGCTAAGCAGGGAGGATGCTGGTAACCATAGTAAACACCAGCTATCTAAGCAGCGCGCGCTGTCTGGATAACCGGTGTTTACCATGGTTACCAGCCAGTGAGGTCACTGATCGCTGGTTTCTCGCGGTGACACGCAGCAAAGCGTGCTTACCACGGGAAACCAACAATCAAAAAATGACTGCAACGATCAGTGACCTCACAGCAGGGGCCCGATCGCTGCAAAGTGTCACACAGAACGACATCGCTTGAGAGATCGTTGTAACGTCACAGTTACAACGATCTCTCTAACGATATAGTAATGTGTGACTGGGGCTTTAGGCTGGTTTCACATACTGTTTTTTTTCCTGTCCGTGGGATCCTACTTTTTGTAGGACCCCACAGACAGGAAAGGACACCACAGAGGGTGACATAATCACGGCCCTGGACACAGAATAGCATGGATCCGGACACGGCGGGGCACTTTTATTTGTTTTATTCTGGCCTATTACTTTATAAACATTAGAGACCCCGGTGCAGGTAGCTCTGGGTTACCACGCTCTCGTCTTCTATGAGCACTGTTTCCTATTTTAGGGCCAGTCAGTTATATATCAGGTCGCTTAGCCTTGTGTTTTGCTTTCTTAGCACATACATGTATATTACACAGGTCTGTGGTGCGTCTGTGAATACTCCCTTGCATTTATAGCATCATTTTGCTGACTCCGTTGATTGACACATTGTGACTAGTCTCAATAGTTGGGGTTAGGCCACACAGGGCAGCTTTCCACATGTGGCCATATCTCTGCTCTACTGCGGTGGCCAATGGCAACATAATTTTGTTTCCAACTCGTGCACCTATTTGCCACGGGAGGTGTGTAGTTTCAACCACTCGTGTGATCTCATTCCAAGTAGAATTCTAAAAACTAGTTAAAGGGGTTGTCCTCTTTTTGAAAACTTTGCCATATGCTGTGATTGTTATAAAGCAAACTGATTACTTGGTTGCTCTCCCTGGGTATCTGCCACTGCGTCCGGTGTCTGATGGAGTGGTGACGTCACATTGGCAGTGCTGCAAAAAATCAGTACAGTGGACATGATCCTATCCTTAAAAGAAAAAAAATTCTAATTTTCAATATTCAAGCCTCCTCAAAGTTGAAGACTTACTGATCAAATCTGTGTTACCATCTTGTAAAGTAATGGAACTGCCTGCAGTGCATCTTCAAGCACAGCCTCGTGCCCGGTCGCCTGGCTTATGAGTGAACTACTGCTGGAATGGGGCTTTCCTTAAAGTCCTTCTGCATCAGCAGTCGGATGTAGAGAAAAACTCAGAATCTGTCTCATGATCAGTTGGAGGTCATGAGTGATAACTATACTTATATAGTCCCCCAAGCCAAGTGCCTCGGGGTAATCCTTGACTTCTCCCTATCCTTCAAACCCCACATCGAGGCCCTCACCACATCCCTCCGGCTCCAACTCAAGAACATCTCACGGATCCGCTCCTTCCTCACCCACGACACCGCTAAAACACTCATCCATGCTCTTATCATCTCCCGCCTTGACTACTGCAACCTCCTTCTCCATGGTCTCCCGGCTAACTCCCTCACATCTCTCCAGTCTATCCTCAACTCCGCTGCCCGACTCATCTATATGTCCTCTCGCTACTCCCCTGTCTTCCCCCTCTGCCAAGCCCTTCACTGGCTCCCCGTCTCCAAGAGATCCCAATTCAAAACACTAACCATGGCGTACAAAGCCATACACAACCTGGCCCCACCATACATCTCCGACCTGGTCTCCCGATACCTACCCTCACGCAACCTCCGCTCATCCCAAGAACTCCTCCTCTGCTCCCCCCTCATCACCTCTTCGCACAACCGAGTCCAGGAATTCTCCCGGGCATCTGCCTTACTCTGGAACTCCCTACCCGAACACGTCAGACACTCTCCTACCCTGAGTAGCTTCAAGTGTCACCTGAAGACTCACTTGTTCCGTCAAGCCTACAACCTGCCAGGCGAACGCCCCATACCTGACATACCCCCATCCTACTGTATCCTAACCCGCCCCTCATAGACTGAGAGCCCTCGTGGACAGGGTCCCTGCCCCTCCTGTACCTGTACGTCCTGATCGCCTAGATTTAGTGTACTTGTTCTTGTCTCCCTCATCCTCATGTAAAGCGCCATGGAACCTAATGGCGCTATATAAATAAATAATAATAAAACTGTTCAGAAGGGTGTTGCTATTTAATTTGAGATTTAAGATCATCATAATATAGGGCAGGAGAGGCTTATTACAGGCTGTGTCTTGTGGTGTCGATACAAACAGTGTTTTATTAGCAGATTATTATCACTGCTGAACTACATCTCACTTGCAGAGCAGTCAGGCTAATATGTTTAACCACTTTCCCACCACTGATTGGCAGCCTGCTGACAATGCACAGTATACACAAGAAGATCTCGGTCAGGGTGTGGGCTTGGTTATACACAGCCCAGAAGACTTAAAGGTGCTTTCACATCTCTATGGGGCTCTCGGTCGGGTGCAGCAAGTGCGGTTTTGCAGGATCCGATATGTGCGGCACTGCAAAAAAAAAAAGGGCAATACTGTACTTGCTGCACCCGACCGCGAGCCCCATAGAGAATGAATGGGGCTTGACGGATCGGTGGCGCAAGTCGGCCGTTAAGCGGCGGATCCAGCAGATGCGGCTACATCTGCCGTGAATTGCACTTTATCTCAGATGTGAAAGCAGCCTTAGCTCTGCTACCTCTACATCAGACAAAACAGGTGATACATCTCTGGAATCAGTCCTTCCTGCCCTAGATTATGCTGCTCTCAGATTATATAGCAAAAACCTGTTGACTTTTACTTATAAGTGATGGTATATTTTAACAATAAGCTGTCAAGTTAGGCAATCAAATGGACTTTTAAACTGGCCAACTATGTGAGATTAAAGGTGACTGACCCCCACCAATTTCTGAAGATGTCATGGTACCAATAAATCTATCATGTAGGATTTCAACATGCTGTAAGGTCCGATCAGCGGTTGTTTAGAGCATGTGTACCCAGGTAGGCTGCTGTTAGCGCTCTGGAATAGACAGTCTCTAATAGATCGATCGTTGCACATAGGATGCCATTGTTCTCTGCAGCACCTCTACACAGGACAATGCGCTGGTGAGCGATGATTATTAAGCAAGTGTGAAAATCATTTCACCATACGAACAAGCACTTTGTGCATGATTGGCAGCTTGTTCATGTGGATAAATTATCATGAAACGGTTGTCTTTCAGTGTGAATGCATCTTTAGTGTTTTTTTGTCCTTGAAATTAACATGTATGTTGGTATACAGTATTTGAGGGCGGTTTTGGTATTTTCATATTTTTCATACACAACAAGTTTGCCTTGCCCTCACTCTGTACTGAAAGTGCCTGCTCCCAGTAATGCCACAATCCTGCTCTCGACCAAAGAAGCATTTCTAGTTGGATTGTGAATTTGTGATATATTTTACAACAATTAGAACTGCAAAAATGAACTACACATGTTTGACTGAACACTTGTCTACTTGTTCTGGGAACGTTGTTCTATTTGGAAGGAAAATCTAGGAAGCCTCACAGATTTCTCACTTGTATTTTTCCTTTATTTGTCTTTTGGGAGTCACTTAAGCTTTTTTTTTTTTTTATATTTCATCTCTTAAATTACAATGCTGAAATAATTTCCCTGTCTGGAGATTCAGTAGTGCTGTTACACCATGGGTAGAGAAGGTATATTTACTTCTTGTGATCACTAATCCCTATTTATAGCACATCCCGGGCCCCATCTGTGTTCTGGGGGATGAACAGAACAGATAGTGGTGGTACATTTTTAAATGTGAGCTGATCTGGGTACTAAACCACTAGATTCATAGATCTATTTTACCATATGTTTGGGAAATACGAATACTGTAATCTTCTAGATGAACACACATTAGACCAGTGTTCCCCCAACTCCAGTCATCAGAACCCAACAACAGGTCATCTTTTTAGGATTTCCTTAGCATTGGACAGCAATTGGAATAGTCACCTGTGCAGATAATAACATTGTCACCTGTGCATTGTGCAATGCTAAGGATATCCTGAAAACCTGCACTGTTGGTGGCCCTCGAGGACTGAAGTTGGGGAAAACTGCATTAGAATTTCGAGCAGTTCGATCTTTCTGCATTAGGACAGTTCTAATTCTTTGATTCGACCAGACATCTACCCTTTTGGAATGTGATGGGATTCAAGTGACGTCTCCTTCTAGACCAAGGGTCTCAAACTCGGCAGGGTAGGTGGGCCGCACATAAAAACATTTTTCAGGTGGAGGGCCGCATTCCTTTCAAATTTAATACAATACAATTCTCAGCCATGCTTGCGGTAACATCAGGGGCCAACCAAGTTCATAACTCAGCTATGAAATCGATTGACTTCTGACTGTCAGTGTCAGCCTGCTTGTCGCTCTGGACAGATGTTTGTCTGTTC
The DNA here is from genome assembly GCA_033576535.1 of Allobates femoralis. Classification (NCBI taxonomy): domain Eukaryota; kingdom Metazoa; phylum Chordata; class Amphibia; order Anura; family Aromobatidae; genus Allobates; species Allobates femoralis. The sequence continues at coordinate 223,067,853 of JARQOC010000005.1, read as the reverse complement.
AGAGCGATGAAGCAGAGCTGACATTGCTCTGCCTGTGGACGATGTCAGGCTGAAAGCTTTTTTTTCTATTAAAGATGGAGTCCCTAAATGTGTTTTTTGTTTTATTTGTAATAAAAAAAAAATATTTGTTTGTTTTTTAATGTTTACTAGAAATTCATGGTGGCCAGGTCTAATTTGGCATGACATCATGAATTTCGGGCTTAGTGCCAGCTGAGAAGACAAAGTTGGTATTAACTCTAATATTATCCAGCGTGCCACCCCTACAAGGGCCGCTGGTAGCCAGGTAAAGAGGCTGGAAATGGCGCTACGATTAATGCGCCATTTACAGGGGCAGCTCTGGGCTTCAGCATGGGGGGACTAAGAACGCTTGGACCTTACCATCCTGAAAATCCCAGCCCCCAGCTATCTGGTTTTACCTGAAGATCAAAACATGGCCGAATATATTTTTTAAATTATTTAAATAATAATAAAAATGTGTGGGCTCCCGCCATATTTTGTTCTCCAGCCAGGTAAATCCAGACAGCTGGAGACTGTGATTCTCAGCGGGGTAAGGCCCAACGTTTTGTAACCCCCACGCTGAAAACAGCAGCCATCCCTGGAAATGGGGCGCATTCATCGTAGCGCCATTTCCAGGCGCCTTACCCAGCTCTTCCAGAGGCCCTGGTGGGGGTGGCATGCTGGATAATAATGGGGTTAATACCAGCCTTGTATTGTCAGCTGGTGCTAAGCCCAAAATTCATGTTGTCGCGCCAAAGTAGACATGGCCACCATGAATTTCTAGTAAACATTAAAAAAACACAACACAGAGAAAAAATAATTTTATTAGAAATAAAGCAAAAAACACTTTGTTATTAGGGAAAAAAACCTTCCCTCCGACGTACTCCAAGGCAGAGCAATGTCAGCTCTGCTTCATCGGTCTGAACAGGCAAGCATCTGTACATAGCGAAAAGCAGGCTGAAACTGGTAGTGACCTTTTCCTGTCTTGCAACCACCATCATGGTTATACACACACCATCATCATCATCATCATCATGCCACAATCATCCATCTACACACACACAGCCACAATCATCCATCCACACACAGCCACAATCATCCATCCACACACAGCCACAATCATCCATCCACACACACACACACACAGCCACAATCATCCATCCATCCACACACACAGCCACAATCATCCATCCATCCACACACACACATACAGGTTCCCACCTGCCCTGTCTGTTCTTTCGGCTGATGCACCTGCTGGCAGTGCAGCTGACCTCAAGTCCTGCTGAGCTTTGGTTGGACTCTGCCTTCGATTGCTTCTCCCTGGTCTTTTGCATTGCAGACGCTGCCAGAGAGAAGCAATCAAAAACGGCACCTGCAATGCAGAAGTGCAGACAGCACCAGCTAGATGACGGGACACTGGTGTGTCTGCGGGCCGCTTCAACTAGCCTCACGGGCCGATTGCGGCCCCCGGGCTGCATGTTTGAGACCCCTGTTCTACACCATAGAGCATAGGTCCGCTGGACGATCTGCTGATACACTGGTGGGCAAGACCCTGTAAGTGGTCATTGCTCAATGCTCGATGCATTGAAATGTCTCCTTTTGAATTTTTGGTGCCTACTTGAATTGCCACCATCAGTTCCATAGTCTAAACCCATGTATTTCCCAGCTTTGCATTAGCATTGATCTTAAACTTGTGTGGCATCCCCCTCACACCCTTTATAGGGACATGTGATCCAGATGGCTGACCTAGTACCATTCTTCGAAATAGATGTAGAAGAGACACAAGCACAATAGGGTCTTGTATGTGAAGTTGTTGAAAGTGATACAAACTGAAGACTTGCTCACCTGGAGGGGTTGTATGAGACACAACTACTGGGGTGCCATGATAATGACTGCAGCAGACCCAAGAGTGTAAAAATGCAGATAATAGAGGAAAAATGGTTAAAAACCACGCTGCCGTTGCAAAAAGATTGAAGCAAAATCCTGGAAAAGTGATTTATTCAACGCGTTTCAGAGTCGATTTTGCTTCAATCTACTTGCAATGGCAGCGTGATTTTTAACACTTTCTTCTCCATTATCTGCATTCTTAGAAGTAGCTCTGTATAATAAGATGAAAAAACTGATACTGAGCCAGATCACAATGTGAACAGGGCTGTAAACCGTGTTCACTCCACCAAGAATATATATCACAAAAAGAGTGCAAAAAACGTCCAAAAAATGTATCACTGCTTCAAGAGTAAAAAAGCAAGTGCAAAATAGTATCAACAGCAGGGTTCTTAGTTAGTACGTTTTTTGCAAAAAAGTACGGAAGCCGTTCTACCACTCCACGGTGACCCCTATCAGAACGGTCCTAGACTAACGTATTTATGAAGCAGTGATACATTTTTTGGACGTTTTTTGCACTCTTTTTGTGATATATATTCTTGGTGGAGTGAACACGGTTTACAGCCCTGTTCACATTGTGATCTGGCTCAGTATCAGTTTTTTCATTAGTTTCTTGTCTTGCAAGTTGAGAGGTGCTCCACCCCTTCTCACTGAGCCTGAACACATAAATTGCTGTTTTTACCTTGTGTGCCCATAATGAATCTGGCCCTGCTGCACCCTGCATCTATGAGGTACGTTCACACTAGATCAGGTTTTAAATACGTTAGTCTAGGACCGTTCTGATAGGGGTCACCGTGGAGTGGTAGAACGGCTTCCGTACGTTTTTGCAAAAAACGTACTAACTAAGAACCCTGCTGTTGATACTATTTTGCACTTGCTTTTTTACTCTTGAAGCAGTGATACATTTTTTGGACGTTTTTTGCACTCTTTTTTTGTGCTGTATAATAAGATGGCCTATCTGATAATTGGACACCAATATATACAATAAGCTATAAGCACAAGTTTGTCCTAAACACCACTGGATGAATGTGTGTGAGCCTAAGCCTCCCTGTACCTACTCTTCCCTTCCTATATGATATGATTTCCTGGGGCCTATTTTTTCCACATACTGTAATAAGAAACGGCAGCAAAATGAGCTTTGTATAAATGTTAATGTATAGCAGCATCTTATTGCATCCAATGAGATTCTACCATTTTTTTTTTTTTTGCTTTATCCAAAGCGCAATTATTAAAAGTATCCAGTCTATCTCTACACTTGTTTGGGAATTTTGGGCCTAGTGGCAGAACATTGGGTGACTTAGAGGGAGCATGTACTGTATATAGCTTGTTAAGAAAAGATTTAGAGTCCGATTGAAACGCTCACAAGCTCCATTGCCCTGTGGATGGTAGGGTGTCGTCTTTGACTGCTGGATACCATACAACTGGTACAGTTCCTTCATTAGAGTACTCTGAAAACATGCCCCATGGTCAGAATGTATTCTCTGCGGACACCTAAACACCTGAATGAAATGTCGGCACATGGCCTTAGCCGCAGACTCTGCTGTCTGAACTCTTGTTGGTACCAAAACGGTGTATTTGGGAAATGGTCAGTCATCACCAGACAGTAGGAGTACCCAGATGTAGAGTATCCTAGAAGTATGTATAAGTAAAATAGATAAAAAGTAAAGAAAAAAAAGAAGAAAAAAAACATGAGTTCAAATCAACCCCTTTTTGCCTCATTGAAAATAAAACTATTGCAAGAAAAATACACATTTTGTATCGCCACTTTCAGAAATGCCCGATCTATCAAAATATAAAATAAATTAATCTGATCTGTAAACTGCGTAACAGGAAAAAAAAGTCAAAACAATAACAGGCGATCAAAACAGAGGATTTATGCAAAAATGATACTGTATATTGAGAAATATCTGCTGAAGACGCAATATACAGTGCCTACAAGTAGTATTCAACCCCCTGCTGATTTAGCTGGTTGACACATGCAGAACTAACTTGGCATTGTGACATTTGGACTGTAGATCAGCCTGGAAGTGGGAAATGCACTGCAGCCAAAAAGATTTTTTTTTTTTTTTTTTTTTTTTTTTTTAAAGCGTTAAAAGTTAATTCAGAGGGTCATTTATTATTCAACCCCTCAAACCACCAGCATTCTGTTTGGTCCCCCTAAAGTATTAAGAAGTAGTTCAGGCACAAAGAACAATGAGCTTCATATGTGTGTATTAATTATCTCTTTTGCCAGCCTTTTCTGACTATTTAAGACCCTCCCCAAAGTTGTGAACAGCACTCATACATGGTCAACATGGGAAAGACAAAGGAGCATTCCAAGGCCATCAGAGACAAGATCGTGGAGGGTCACAAGGCTGGCAAGGGGTACAAAACCCTTTCCAAGGAGTTGGGCCTACCTGTCTCCACTGTTGGGAGCATCATCCGGAAGTGGAAGGCTTATGGAACTACTGTTAGCCTTCCACGGCCTGGACAACCTTTGAAAGTTTCCTCCCGTGCCGAGGCCAGGCTTGTCCGAAGAGTCAAGGCTAACCCAAGGACAACAAGGAAGGAGCTCCGGGAAGATCTCATGGCAGTGGGGACATTGGTTTCAGTCAATACCATAAGTAACGTACTCCACCGCAATGGTCTCCGTTCCAGACGAGCCCGTAAGGTACCTTTACTTTCAAAGCGTCATGTCAAGGCTCGTCTACAGTTTGCTCATGATCACTTGGAGGACTCTGAGACAGACTGGTTCAAGGTTCTATGGTCTGATGAGACCAAGATCTTTGGTGCCAACCACACACGTGACGTTTGGAGACTGGATGGCACTGCATACGACCCCAAGAATACCATCCCTACAGTCAAGCATGGTGGTGGCAGCATCATGCTGTGGGGCTGTTTCTCAGCCAAGGGGCCTGGCCATCTGGTCCGCATCCATGGGAAGATGGATAGCACGGCCTACCTAGAGATTTTGGCCAAGAACCTCCGCTCCTCCATCAAGGATCTTAAGATGGGTCGTAATTTCATCTTCCAACAAGACAACGACCCAAAGCACACAGCCAAGAAAACCAAGGCCTGGTTCAAGAGGGAAAAAATCAAGGTGATGGAGTGGCCTAGTCAGTCTCCTGACCTTAACCCAATTGAAAACTTGTGGAAGGAGCTCAAGATTAAAGTCCACATGAGACACCCAAAGAACCTAGATAACTTGGAGAAGATCTGCATGGAGGAGTGGGCCAAGATAACTCCAGAGACCTGTGCCGGCCTGATCAGGTCTTATAAAAGACGATTATTAGCTGTAATTGCAAACAAGGGTTATTCCACAAAATATTAAACCTAGGGGTTGAATAATAATTGACCCACACTTTTATGTTTAAAATTTATAAAAATTCAACCAGGGCTGTGGAGTCGGTAAATCAAACCACCGACTCCAACTCCGACTCCGACTCCTGAATTTCCCTGGCTCCGACTCCGACTCCAACTCCGACTCCGACTCCTTTGACTCCGACTCCGACTCCTTCAGTCATGGCTCGTTTTGAAGTGATAAAATTATTGTAGGTCAATGGTAACATTAGGCTTTAATCATTATAATGACATAATAATCAATATATTTAGATAGAACATAATAAGAAATCATAATAATAATATTCAGCACATTCTGCATTGAAATACTATTTCATATTTTAGGAGTCGGAGTCGGAACATTTTCTACCGACTCCAACTCCGACTCCGACTCCACCAAAATGGGCAGCGACTCCGACTCCGACTCCACGACTCCGACTCCGACTCCACAGCCCTGAATTCAACTGAGCAACATAACTTTTTGGTTTGTAAGATTTATGCTTCTGTTAATAAATCCTACTCTCGTTTGCAGTTTGAAGGCTCTAACTTATCAAACCACCTAAATCAGCAGGGGGTTGAATACTACTTGTAGGCACTGTATAAGCAGTTTCGCACTACAAGATCCCCAAAAACAAGAACGCTACTGGTCACAGAAAATGGTGACAAAAATGTAATTTTCTTTTTTTTTTTCTGCAAATTTCTGAATTTTTTTTTTCACCACTTAGATAAAAGTAAATGTTTGGTATCTATGAACTCTTACCAACCAGGGGAAGGATACTGACAGAGCAATTTTACTATACAGTGAACATGGTAAATAAAAAAAACCAAAAAAACAATTGTGCAACCGTACATTTCTATGCAATTTTACTGCACTTGGATTTTCACTAATTTTCCAGTACACAATATGGTAAAATAAATGATGTCATTCAAAAGTACAACTCGTCCAGCAAATAAAACAAGCCCTCAGATGTCCGTATTGACAGAAAAAGAAAAAAGTTATGGCTCTTGGAAGAAGGTGAGAAAAAAACGGAAAATAGCCCAGGGGTGAAGGGGTTAAAATACATATAACACAAAAGCCTGATTTTAAATAATAGGTCATTTTTCTAATAGTAGCTTCCTTTTAACTCCTTCATCACCGGGCGATTTTTCATTTTTCCCTCCCCTTCTTCCAAGAGCCATAACTTTATTTTTCCGTTAATATAGCCATATGACAGCTTATTTGTTGGAGGACGAGTTGTACTTTTGAAGACACCATGCAGATTAACATATGAACATGTAAGATATAAAATGATTTTTCTCAGTGATTACAGGACACATTTAGGTCAGACAGGGATGATTAGGGATGTAGTTGGAAGCTGCAGGGACAAGTAGTGATAGGGTTGAGGGTATAAAGTAGCTGACAGGTTCCCTTTGAACCATTGTGTGTGGCAGGTTTTCCCTGAATCACATAGGTTTTGCTGGGAAACAAAAACGCAGGTTTAGATTAGCATAAAACCTGAGCCCAAAAATGCAGGTTTAGTTTAGCATAATTAGCATGAAACCAAGGTAAAAATGCAGTGTGAACACAGCCTTATAGTTTGAGCATGTTTTGCTGCATCTGAGCCAGGACGACTTGGCAATGTTGATGTGACCGGATTTGTTTTCTTAATTACACCAGCACATTCTTAATGAGAATCTGTCAGGTCATTTATGCCCCCAAACCTATCACTACCTGTCCCTGCAGCTTTTTACTACATCCCTAATTATCCCTGTCTGACCTAAATGTTAGGTATAATGGCTGTAAAAAAGCTTTTTATAACTTACATTATCCCCATTGGGTAACGTGTGGGCGTTTGCCTCGGGTCCATTTTTCCATGCCCCAGTTGGTGTGATAATTAATTTAGAAGCGCGGTCCCAAGTTTCAAATCAATGTCCTGCTGCTTCTGGGTATGACACAGCAGGATAGCGCTGTTCCCAGCCTGCATCGGAGATCATGCGATAATATTGCGAGATCTCCGGTGCTCACATGACAGCCCGGGGTCTGCGGACCCTGAAGCTATCACTGATCACTTCCTGTGAGTGGTTGGCAAGCATTTGTCATGGGTCCAGATGCGCTGCAGCTTATCAGAACCTGTCACAAGCGATCAGACTGTGCAGCAGTGTGCCTCCCTATGGGGGTGTGTAACATAAAGAATGAATTAAAAAATCGTTTTTAAAAACTTGAGAAAAAAAATATGAAAGGTCAAATCACCCCCCTTTTCCCCCATTCAAAATAAAAGTATTAAAATTAAAAAAAAATACACACATTTGGTATTGCCGCGTTTAGAATCACCCGATCTATCAAGATATAAAATCAATTAATGAGAGTCGTAAACTGCATAATGGAAAAAAGGTCCACACGCCAAAATTACAGTTTTTTTTTGGTTGCTGCAACATTGTTATAAAATGTAATAATGGGCGATCAAAACAACACATCCACCCAAAAATTGTATCATTAGAAAAGTCAGCCCAAGAGGCAAAAAATAAACCATCACACAGCCCAGGTCCCGGAAAATGAGGACGCTACGGGTCACAGAACATGGCACAAAAAGTGCCATTCTTTTTTTCAAACTTCTGAATTTTTTTCACCACTTAGATACCAGTAAAAGTATACATGTTTGGTATCTACGAACTTTGTACCGACCTGAGGTGTCACACCATCACATCGGTTTTACCATATAGTGAACATGGCGACTAAAATACCAAAAAACAAACATGTAATTGCACTATGTTTGCAATCTCAATGCTCATGGAATTTTTTTCCCATTTCCCTGTACAACTCGTCCCGCAAAAACCAAGGCACCATATGTCTATTGATGGAAAAATAAAAAGTTATGGTCTTGGACACATGGGAGCAAAAAACAAAAATTGAAAATGAACAATCACTGAGTGATGAAGGGGTTAAGGAAAATATTAAATATTTGTCCATGACCTAAATCTCAAGGGAAAATGGATCAAGCAGCAACACAGAGCCTCAAACGTTCTACAAAAGAAATGTTGGAGAAGACCAAATAAAGGTAACGTTTTGGAACAGCCAAGTCAAGTCTATAATTCTATAGAAAGGTTTTGGAAGGACCTGAAACTAGAGACTTCTGTGAGAACCTCCAGCACTGCCGAAGTTGAAGCTGTTTTGTAGGAAGTAATGGACTAATTCCTCCAAGCTGATGTACAATGTTTAATACAGTTATTGCTACACACGGGCTTCACTCCTGATACTGGAAGTCTAGTTTCACTATATTTTTGCCAGTCATAGGCCCTTTCACATAGGCGTATTTGAAAATATGTGGGCGTGCGGCAAGTGCGGTTGCGGCAGTTGCGGATGCAAAAAAAAAAAAAAAACCCGCTGCTGACCGTGTTTTTTTTCCGCAGCCGCATCTGCCGCAACCGGCAAAACCGCCCTTGCCGCACCTGACCGCAAGCCCCATAAACAATGCATGGGGCTGACCGCAAGTGCGGCCGTTAGGCATTTTTTCAAAAACGCCAGTGTGAAAGGGGCCATAGCCGTGTAATATTGGATTTTTTTTTCCACAGTTAAATTACTAAGGCCCCTTTCACATCAGCGTTGTTCGCTGATTGTGGCAGATGCGGCGGATTTACCGCATCTGCCGCCTAAGGGCCCTTTCACATCAGCGTTTTTCGTAATTCGCGGCAGATGCGGTGAGAAAACCGCATCTGCCGCGTTTGCTGCATAACCGTTCCACTTGCGGCGCGGTTGCGGTTTTTCCCATAGAAAGTATAGGGCACTTGCGGCAGGTGCGGCAAGTGCGTTTTGCACTTGCGGCAGGTGCGGCAGCGAAAAAAACCCGGTCAGCCGCAGGTTTTTTTGCTGCCGCACTTGCCGCACCTGCCGCAAGTGCCCCTATACTTTCTATGGGAAAAACCGCAACCGCGCCGCAAGTGAACGGTTATGCGGCAAACGCGGCAGATGCGATTTTTTTCACCGCATCTGCCGCGAATTACGAAAAACGCTGATGTGAAAGGGCCCTAACTGTCACACTTGCGGTTCACCTGTGGCAAGCCCCATGCAATGTCTATGGGGCTTGCAGCAGGTATGGCAAGTGCAGTATAGTTGCGGTTTCGGCACTTGCGGCAGCGAAAAAAACGCTGCTTACCGCGTTTTTGTTGCGGCCGCAAGTGGCGAAACCACAACTATACTGCACTTGCCATACCTGCCGCAAGCCCCATAGACATTGCATGGGGCTTGTCACAGGTGAACCGCAAGTGTGACAGTTAGGCGGCAGATGCGGTAATCCGCCACATCTGCCACGATCAATGAAAAACTAGTTTTTTGTTTGGTTCCCCATCTATTTTTAGGACTTGTATGCAAATAAGATGTAGTTTTAGGTACAATTTATGTAGAAAAATT